>JXCR01081787.1:21228-100935 GCA_002079205.1 Phalaenopsis hybrid cultivar
GAAGAAAATTTGACAGATCAATTCCCGTACTGATCCTTCTACAACCTATATGTTCATTACCAATCTATGTGAGATATTAGAGGAGGTGAAAGCACTGAAGATGAGGCTGAATGATTAAAGATTGTGCATTCTCTACTTGCTTAAAAGTGTTTATGTGTTCAGTGTAATTGTGTGGATTTGGATAGGTTTGATTTGGTTTGTTTTTGCTTTAGAATTATGAACTTTGATTATGTGTATAGTTTTGTGTCAGCGTTTAGTGTTGTGGCTTGATTTCGATACTGATTTATAATTAGTTTCCTTAATAGGTGTGAATTTATGATTTGTGAAATGTGTTTGTAAAAAGTGTATTTTCATATATAAAAGACAGTTTGTTGTTATTTTGAAAATGATTGTTTGTGAAATGTGTATTTATGAATTTAGATAAAAATTTATGTTTAAAAATACTAAAAATTTTGGAGAACATTGAAAGGAAATTGAAAATTTGAAAATCAAAATAGTGAATTTCGGTCCTTCAGTGCTGGCGGCGCCTTCATCCCGAGAGCGACGAATTAATCCTTTAATTCATGATTTTTATTGCAAACCTCCATTTTTACCCCTTAAGTCACCTTCAACCTTTGGTTTTGCACCTAAGGCTTGATTTTGGGCGGATTTGAGGTGATTTAGAGGTAAAGGAACTTCAGATTTCATCTTCTCTAAGTAAGAGATACACTTTAAAGTAAAATTTTTTTATTTTCACCAAAGATTTTCCTCACATTGACTAGATCCAAAATTTTGAATTTTTTTTGAGAGATTTTGAGAAAATGTTTAGGTGAAGAACTCTTACTTAGTGGATTTAAGTTTAAAGTGAATTATAGTTTATTTTTCAGAATTTTGGAATTTATTTAGATTTTTTTTTCAAAATTTTCTAGATTTTCTATGGCACCTAGATCATGCAAAAAGGAAGTAGAATATGACGAGTAAAGGTTTATTAGCTTTAGAGCCAGTGCTCGATTTCATAGTATTCAAGAAAATAAAAAGTGATTCAGGACTGAGGTTTTAAGAATCTGAGAGGAGAAGTTGAACGATTGATTATCGCTTTGCAGTGGGAAAGTTTTTGCTATTTTACNTAAAGGAACTTCAGATTTCATCTTCTCTAAGTAAGAGGTACACTTTAAAGTAAAAATTTTTTATTTTCACCAAAGATTTTCCTCACATTGACTAGATCCAAAATTTTGAATTTTTTTGAAAGATTTTGAGAAAATGTTTTGGTGAAGAACTCTTACTTAGTGGATTTAAGTTTAAAGTGAATTATAATTTATTTTTCAGAATTTTGGAATTTATTCAGATTTTTTTTTTCAAAATTTTCTAGATTTTCTATGGCACCTAGATCAAGCAAAAAGGAAGTAGAATATGACGAGTAAAGGTTTATTAGCTTTAGAGCCAGTGCTCAATTTCATAGTATTCAAGAAAATAAAAAGTGATTCAAGACCGAGGTTTTTAAGAATCTGAGAGGAGAAGTTGAACGATTGATTATCGCTTTGCAGTGGGAAAGTTTTTGCTATTTTACTGCTGACGTGATAGTTGGGATTGTGATGGAATTTTATGCCAACCTTCCTGAGGCTTCTGATGATTTTTTTTTGTTCGAGAAAAAATGGTGGAGTTTACTCCAAGAAAAATCAATGAGTTTTATCAATTAGATGATGTTTATAGATGCTAGTATCATTCGTTTTCTGTTACAGATCAAGCCTTAGATGAAGTTATTTCTTTTCTGACTAGTGAGAAATGGTCTTGCAAAATAAAGAATGATGTTAAAGTTAACTTTCCCCTTTTTATGTTAAATGTAGTGTTTAAGGCTTGACATTATTTTATTTTTGGGAGGATGATTCCAACAAACCATCCTAGTGAAGTGACCAAGGATAGATCCATCNTGGTGGAGTTTACTCCTAGAAAAAGCAATGAGTTTTATCAATTATATGATGTTTATAGATGCTAGTATCATTCATTTTCTGTTACAGATCAAGCCTTAGATGAAGTTATTTCTTTTCTGACTAGTGAGAAACGGTCTTGCAAAATAAAGAATGACGTTAAAGTTAACTTTCCCCTTTTTATGTTAAATGTAGTGTTTAAGGCCTGACATTATTTTATTTTTGGGAGGATGATTCCAACAAACCATCCTAGTGAAGTGACCAAGGATAGATCCATCCTGAACTTCTGTATTTAGGATGTGATGGATATAAATGAAGGCTCTATCATTTATATGAACATTCAATTTATTGCTCTAGGAGAGACCACTGGTGGATTGACACACCCTGCTCTCATTTACATACTTTGTGAGCATGTAGGAGTTGATTTTAGACCTGATGTGGAGAGGATTGAGCCTCAGAGACCGATTGGGCCTGCCAACATCAAGAATGATGAGTCCCATGTTGATTGGAGATCTGGAAGACAGACTAGTGGTATTCTTTCTACTTATAGAACCCCTACTTTTAGTGAGCCTACTTCAAGTGATGATTCAGTAGGGAGATATTTTGAGGATGGATTATAGGATACAAAATATGGAGGCCAGAAATGCTCACACTGATGATTTGATTCGCCAAAAATGTTAGTATGATGTTGCTTACGATGATGCTTTAGTGAGATACCTGAGGGGTGACCATACAGTTCAGTTCCCTATGCACCCTACTTATACTCCATATCAGCAGCAGAAGTTAGATGTCGATGATAAGGAAAATGATGACTGGTGATCGTTCTGTTTGCTTGTTTGTATGTGTTTGTNCGAACTTTTGTATTTAGGAAGTGATGGAAATAAATGAAGGCTCTATCATTTATATGAACATTTGATTTATTGCTCTAGGAGAGACCACTGGGGGATTGACACACCCTGCTCTCATTTACACACTTTGTGAGCATGTAGGAGTTGATTTTAGACCTGATGTGGAGAGGATTGAGCCTCAGAGACCGATTGGGTCTGCCAACATCAAGACTGATGAGTCCCATGTTGATTGGAGATCTAGAAGACAGACTAGTGATATTCTTTCTACTTATAGAACCCCTACTTTTAGTGAGCCTACTTCAAGTGATGATTCAGTATGGAGATATTTTGAGGATGGATTATAGGATGCAAAATATGGAGGCCAGAAATGCTCACACTGTTGATTTGATTCGCCAAAAATGTTAGTATGATGTTGTTAACGATGATGCTTTAGTGAGATACCTGAGGGGTGACCATACAGTTCAGTTCCCTATACACCCTACTTATACTCCATATCAGCAGTAGAAGTTAGATGTCGATGATAAGGAAAATGATGACTGGTGATCGTTCTGTTTGCTTGTTTGTATGTGTTTGTACTGTGTGATTATATTGTTTGTGTTATGTTGTTGTTGAGACTCTGTTGTTAGTTATGTGAAACTGTAATGTGAAAAACTATTTTCATTTTTAGAATATAGTTTAGTTCTATTATTATTTTTAGCACTTTATTATGTACTGTTATTAGCACTTTCTAAGCAAATTTTATATGTATTATGTGCAATTTAATGTTTTTAGCCTTGTAGTTTTCATATTAGCACCTGCAGTATTTCAAAATTTATGTTAAAAAATNTACTGTTATTAGCATTTTCTCAGCAAATTTTATATGTATTATGTGCAATTTAATGTTTTTAGCCTTGTAGTTTTCATATTAGCACCTGCAGTATTTCAAAATTTATGTTCAAAAATCAGAATCTCCATTAGGTATGAATTTTTTTATGTATTTAATACTTTCTTTCACCCTTCATTTTTAAAGTTCTTCATGTAAATTTTTTTTAAAAAATTTAAGTTTGGGGGGGAAGAAGAAAAATCATTTTTAGAAAGAGAGAAAGAACTTAATTTTATTTGTCCTCACTAACTAAATTTTCAAAATTTTAAAGCTAACATGACCTTTGGTAATAAGGGTTAATTCTAGATAGCTATATTTATGTTTCTAAATATATAGTAAATTTAAGTAAAAATTTTCAGTAATAAAGGTAAATTCTAGGGGCTAAGATATTTTGTAAAAGAGAATAAGATTATGTTTTTCTATTTTTAGTAAAGAAAATCTGTATTTTTGGAATATTAAAAAAAATTTTAAAAGATTCATGTTAAAAGAAAAGAATTAAACTTTATGAAATCTTTAAGTTAATATAAATTTGTTAAGTGAAGAAAATGTAATAAGTTTTTAACTTTATGAAGAGGATAGTGAATTTCAAAATCATTAAAGGCTATCCAGATATAGTAATCCTCGTTTTTAACTTTAAGAAGAGGATAGTGAAGTTCAAAATCATTAAAGGCTATCCAAATATAGTAATCCAACTTTAAAAAGAGGATAGAGAAGTTCAAAATCATTAAAGACTATCCAGATATAGTAATCCTCAAAAAAAGAAAAGAAAAAGGCTATCCAGATATAATAATCCTCACATTAAATTTAAATTTTATGAAATCTTTAAACTAATATAAATTTGTTAAGTGAAGAAATGTGACAAGTTTTTGACTTGAAGAGGATAGTGAAGTTCAAAATCATTAAAGGCTATCCAGATATAGTAATCCTCACAAAAAGAAAAAAAAAGAAAAGAAAAAGAAAAGCCGTGGGGAGAAGCTTGAGGAGATGCCTAATTAAAAATTGGCTTCACTTAAATCAGCTTAAGGAAAAAGACTTGGATACATTTTCTAAACTTCTGATTTGAATATTAACTTAATTATTAATAAAGTTTTATGAAGTTTCTTTTCATATGAATTTTCTAAGTGATTTTAATATAATAAATTGCAATTTATCTTGAAAGAAATAGAGGATAAAAAACCTTAGACTTAATTACTAAATATCTTTACACCTTTAGTATTAACTGGAATTGTTTTGAATTTTTCTTAAGTTAAACTATTATGTTTAGAGAACTAAAATATGGAAGTCTAAAAGTTAAATTCTTTACCATAAGTCATATTTTTTATTAGTAGAGAAGTTACTTGAGGACAAGTAACATGTAAGTTGGGGGATTTTGATACACCAAAAATATATAATATTTTTAAGACCCATATTTTATACCTATTTTTGGTGATATTTCACTTTAATGGAAGGTATTTTGATGTTTTCTTGCAGGTTGTTGATAACCCATATTTTATACTTATTTTTGGTGATACTGCACTTTAATGGAAGGTATTTCAATGTTTTCATGTAGGTTGTTGATATTTAGGGTTTAAAGCAGAAAGGAAGCAAAATGGATGAAATTTGGAGTCAAAATGACGTTTTTAAGGAAATACTCAGCACCGGTAGCACCAAGGTCAACGCCGACATCGCAGAACAACCGAAAGCTGAAGAATTTTTACTCAGTGCCGATCACGCCAGACTAGCGCTGACGGCGCAAAAGGCGCTTCAGACCCCGTTTCTAGAAGGTTCGATGTATTTGAATCATTTTTGAAGAGTTTCTGGAGGCACCTCTTGGAGAACCAACCTTGGGCTTTATTTGGGGCCAAATTTCATCAGAAAATGGGCTCCTCTATGTTCATTTTTTGCTCCACAACATTCCACCATGCCACATTTTCATAATCCATCTTCATTCCACCACCATATTGGAGTCAATTAGTGATTTTGCTTTCATAGTTTAGAGTTTTTGGGGTCAGGTTTAGTGTGAAATTTTTTGTAAGAGTGTTGGAGAAGGAGAAAAGTGAGAGAGTTCTTCTGCCTGCTTTTCTAAGGAAAGATTACAAAGAATTTGCTTTGAGAAAGAGTTCCAGATAAGTTTGTTTGTTTTTTTAATGTTGTATGAACTTTCTTTTATATATAAAATTTTTGTTTTATCATATCTTTCTCATGAAGTCTGAGTAGTTCCCTCTATCTTTCCCCCTACTCTGAGATATGATGAAATGAAGGGATAAAATGAATGTGACATAATTAAAATATAAAATAAATTGTGATGGTTTTTCAACTCTGAACTTAATTTACTTTTCAATCTGGCTAATTGATTTGTTAATATATGTTGTGAAACATATGATCTGGTAAATGGACTATAAGTTCTACAACAGTGTGAGGGTCACATTTGATTTCATGAAAGAGAAATTTGTTCAAGAAATTAAGTGAAAATAAATAGGGAAATATTCTTTGTTGGGTGTAAAATTGGAGAACCTTTAGGGTGACAAACTAAAATCCCCAATTTGGTCTTAGTGTTTAAAAACTAAATCGAGAGTTAGCCTTCAGGTGAAGGGAAGTGGGAGCCAGTATCCTCCAAGCCTAGCCACGGATATAGGGACTAAACATAAGATTAACCAATGATTTTCTATGCATTGTATCAAGGTAGAAATTTAAAATTGCAACTATTTGACACAATACATATTATAAACATTTATCTCATCTCATTTCACCAGAATTTCATTGTAGTGGTAGAGATACTTTTTCACATAAGAAATTTTCATTACATAAACATAGTTAATAGATCAGTAGTTATTATTCAAAATATGAATTTTCATTTTGCTAATAGTTAAGTAATATAGTTTGGTTAATATCTCAACTTTTGAAATCAGTGACAGTGATTTTGTTTGATTTTCTATGAATTTCTTGTTAAAATTTATCATTGCTAACTTACACCTTCCCCGTGGGATTGATATTTTGGGCTTAAATATAAAGTCCATTATTACTTGATAACGATATGTATACTTGCGTAGAATCCCATTATTAATTACCTATAATTATATNATTTGAAATTAGTGACAGTGGTTTTGTTTGATTTTCTGTGAATTTCCTGTTAAAATTTATCATTGCTAACTTACACCTTTCCCCGTGGGATTGATATTTGGGGCTTAAATATAAAGTCCATTATTACTTGATAACGATACGTATACTTGCGTAGAATCCCATTATTAATTACCTATAATTATATATATTTTACACAACTTAATTTTCATTTAAGGATCAAGTTTTTGTCACTGTAGTGGTGTCAACTTCATAAATCCTTACAAATAAAAAATTGGGATCAAGGATCCATGACATCCTGTAGTTCTTCTTCCTTTGAATTTTAAAATAAAATGTTCCAAATTTGAGNGCACTATAGTGGTGTCAACTTCATAAATCCTTACAAATAAAAAATCGGGATCAAGGATCCATGACATCCTGTAGTTCTTCTTCCTTTGAATTTTAAAATAAAATGTTCCAAATTTGAGCTATTCTCATTTCACACCTCTTTGTCTGATCTTTTGAAAATTCCTATCCTTCGAAATTCTTGAAGACAATATCCTCTAATTTTTATTGAGAGTTTGCTTAGGTGACTTCGGTTAGCTAAGATGTAATTAACTATAAGGGATTGCCTTTATAGGAAACTTTCAAGAACCCAACTTAATATAAAACTTATTTAATTTTTCTTATTAAATAAGGGAACTTGTCGGTCAACATAAAAGAAAATGACTTTTTGCAGACTTAAACAGATGTCATAAATTCTTTGGTTTATTTAATTGAGCCTCACCAGTAAGTAGTGTGTCTATCCTTCAGGATAGAAGCATTGCTTGCAGTATTAGACTCATTTATTTAAACTAATAAAGATATGAGATTGGTCCGGTATTATATTTTGAAAATTTAAAATACTACTTTTTCCTAATATATATATATATATATATATATATATATATANTTTCTTATTAAATAGGGGAACTTGTCGGTCAACATAAAAGAAAATAATTTTTTGCAAACTTAAACAGATGTCATAAATTCTTTGGTTTATTTAATTGAGCCTCACCAGTAAGTAGTGTGTCTATCCTTCNAGGGAATATTGTTTTTATACATCGGTAATGTGTTCATGTCCCCATGAACCAGATTACTCTTTTCCGTTGGCATGCTTTACCCATTTCTTTCTTAGGTAAGTACGGTCAACTCTTTCGGACTTTAGGACCGTCTGTTNGGGGAATATTGTTTTTATACATCGGTAATGTGTTCATGTCCCCATGAACCAGATTACTCTTTTTCGTTGGCATGCTTTACCCATTTCTTTCTTAGGTAAGTACGGTCAACTCTTTCGGACTTTAGGACCGTCTGTTCAATCATCTTTGAACAGAGAGGTTCAGGAGTTTAGTAGGACTTTTGTATTTGTGTGGGGTCAGACCCCCAATAGGTGTGTTGGTGGACTAGTTTCACCCAGGCATTGTGCTTTGTGAGGTCGGTTCCACACTGGATCCTAAGCATTACTTTCCCCTTCGTGTCCTTTCGAGTTTAATTTGCTACTTTGTAAATTAAATTAAATTGTCTCGTGATGTGCTTGCTCTTTTAACCTTCCTTATTTAATTAATTCTAATTTCAAAATATTTTTACTAAATTTAAAAATCTTCACAAACTAAAATTAAATAAAGAATTGCCTAGTCTATGGATCGGCCTTTGTTAATTTTTACTGTTCGCACTAGAATTAGAAGGTGTTTGCCAAATAACTAACCCCATAGCTTTCTCTTTGAAGCTACTGCAATGGCGTTCCCAAAGCTCACTTTATCATGNCAATTAATTCTAATTTCAAAATATTTTTATTAAATTTAAAAATCTTCACAAACTAAAATTAAATAAAGAATTGCCTAGTCTACGGATCGGCCTTTGTTAATTTTTACTGTTCGCACTAGAATTAGAAGGTGTTGGCCAAATAACTAACCCCATAGCTTTCTCTTTGAAGCTACTGCAATGGCGTTCCCAAAGCTCACTTTATCATGCAACCTGCCAACTAGCCACAGTGCTCGCAATGTCACTCCCACCATCAAGTTTGAAGCTGGATTTGATGAGCTTGAAGTCTTTCTCGAAAAAGCCCTGTTTGTCATAATGAAAGTCGCCACTCTAGAAGTACATGAGCCATCTACGCAATTCAATCTGAACTGTCCTCAAGATTTCCCTTCTTGTAAGAAAGTGAAAACCAGTGCTACCTTGGAATTCAACTTGAACCTTTTTCCTCTAAATTCACCGCTCCACTAAGTATGTTGTTCCCTTTTCAGCTAAAGGAAAGGAGTTTATAATCATTGAAGATGCAACCGAAGGGTTTACGGTTCTGCTATTGGTGTTTGAAATTTGATCAAGCTTGAAGTCTGCACCGTTAAACCAGTCTCAAAGGAGAAACCACAGTTGAAAAATTCAGAAGGTGGTTAAGGCTCAAATTTCTAATAAGATACTTGTTGATAAGATTCCTCATGAGGAGGAACTTGGATTACTTGAGGCCTCTCCGCTCCTGTGAGGGAGTGGGTTCCACCATCTAATGGCTACTAATGGATTCGAAAGTATTCAGAAGATTTCCACTACCTTGCCATTACTTCGCAGTCGGGATGAGGAGAGGGAGAAGCCCACTCATATCGCCAATGTTTGTACACTGTTCAAGAGGTTTGTCGTTAAAGAGGGTTATTCGGTAGTTGAGTTACTTAAGCAAGTGGGATGAGCAGTGTCCCCTCAGATGAAGAAAGAGATTTTAAGGGATGTTAGATATGCCTGATAGTCTAAGAAGTCAACTAATATTTTTCCAGCTAGCATTCCCGTCAAATTTCACCTAGGAAGTTGAGTTGGTACTATCATCACTACCACAGATTTATTTACCACTGTTATTCCAAGATCTGCAGAACGTCGACCGGTCAAGTCACATCTGGGTTTGAGAATACTGCCAGTTGTTGCTTGTGGGAGTGCCCCTAAGAAAGAGAAGATAAAGAAGTCACCTGATACTGTATTTGGTTTGAACCGTGGGGAGCATGCCTCTATCCGACATGTCGATGCCTCTGTTGAGACACCCTGTCTCAAGACATCACCGTTGAACAAGAAGGTATGGGTACCTAAGGTCACCGTACCAATACAGTTCAATGAGCCCGTACAACAAATAATGTGGAATGAAGCAAAGGACCAAAGTATCAGACATCATTGCAGCTATCACTACTGAGTTTGATGAATAAGGAGAGGATGTTCAAGAAAGTTCTCTAGATCTCAAGATGATCAAAGAAGCAATAATTGGAGAGGAAGTTGAAAAGCTCAAGGCTGAGATTTCTGAGTTGGCCAAAGAGCATGGAGTGGCCATTGAAGATGACGAAGATTTTGATTTTAACGATTATCTCGATGATTATTTTATGGATATTCGTGTCATCAAGACTAGAGCTATTACGTCTGCGCGCGATGCCCAACCTCTCATTGAAGGGAATGACGTGGATGATTTGCGTAGGGTTGTTTTATTAAGAGATGACCAAATTAGTCAAATGAAAAAGAGAATGGAGGAGATGACCACCACCATGGCCGCCATTACAATTAATGGATAGTCTCAGTCACAACAGTTAGCTTCTTCAGGAGTCAACCAACTAGAAAAAGTTCACATTATCGATGAAAGGAGAGAAGTTGCCTCCGCCAACGGAGATGAACAGTAAAAGAAGGATTCCCCACCAAGTACAAAGTTAGAGAAGGAAGCAAAATAGCTGGTCGAACAACAAGTTTGGGAGGCCTTAGCCCAATCTAAGGGTGGTGCATTGATNTCCAACCTCCATTGAAGGGAATGACGTGGATGATTTGCGTAGGGTTGTTTTATTAAGAGATGACCAAATCAGTCAAATGGAAAAGAGAATGGAGGAGATGACCACCACCATGGCTGCCATTACAGTTAATGGATAGTCCCAATCACAACAGTTAGCTTCTTCAGGAGTCAACCAACTAGAAATAGTTCACATTACCGATGAAAGGAGAGAAGTTGCCTCCGCCAACGGAGATGAACAGTAAAAGAAAGATTCCCCACCAAGTACAAAACTAGGGAAGGAAGCAAAATAGCTGGTCGAACAACAAGTTTGGGAGGCCTTAGCCCAATCTAAGGGTGGTGCATTGATNAAAAACCAGTGCTACCTTGGAATTCAACTAGAACCTTTTTCCTCTAAATTTGCCGCTCCACTAAGTATGTTGTTCCCTTTTCAGCTAAAGGAAACGAGATTATAATCATTGAAGATGCAACTGAAGGGTTTACGGTTCTGCTATTGGTGTTTGAAATTTGATCAAGCTTGAAGTTTGCACCGTTAAACCAGTCTCAAAGGAGAAACCACAGTTGAAAAATTCAGAAGGTGGTTAAGGTTCAAATTTCTAATAAGATACTTTTTGATGAGATTCCTCATGAGGAGGAACTCAGATTACTTGAGGCCTCTCGGCTCCTGTGAGGGAGTGGGTTCCACCATCTAATGGCTACTAATGGATTTGAAAGTATTCAGAAGATTTCCACTACCTTGCCATTACTTCACGGTCGGGATGAGGAGAGGGAGAAGCCCACTCATATCGCCAATATTTGTACATTGTTCAAGAGGTTTATCGTTAAAGAGGGTTATTCGGTAGTTGAGTTACTTAAGCAAGTGGGATGAGCAGTGTCTTCTCAGATGGAAAAAGAGATTTTAAGGGATGTTAGATATGCCTGATAGTATGAGAAGTCAACTAATATTTTTCCAGCTAGCATTCCCGTCAAATTTCACCTAGGAAGTTGAGTTGGTACTATCATCACTACCACAGATTTATTTACCACTGTTATTTCAAGATCTGTAGGACGTCGACCGGTCAAGTCACATCTGGGTCCGAGAATACTACCAGCTGTTGCTTGTTGGAGTGCCCCTAAGAAAGAGAAGATAAAGAAGTCACCTGATACTATATTTGGTTTGCACCGTGGGGAGCATGCCTCTATCCGACATGTCGATGCCTCTGTTGAGACACCCTGTCTCATGACATCACCGTTGAACAAGAAGGTATGGGTACCTAAGGTCACCGTACCAATCAATGAGCCCGTACAACAAATAATGTGGAATGAAGCAAAGGACCAAAGTATCAGACTTCGTTGCAGCTATCGCTACTGAGTTTGATGAATAAGCAGAGGATGTTCAAGAAAGTTCTCTAGATCTCAAGATGATCAAAGAAGCAATAATTGGAGAGGAAGTTGAAAAGCTCAAGGCTGAGATTTCTGAGTTGGCCAAAGAGCATGGAGTGGCCATTGAAAATGACGAAGATTTTGATTTTAACGATTATCTCGATGATTATTTTATGGATATTCGTGTCATCAAGACTAGAGCTATTACGTCTGCGCGCGATGCCCAACCTCTCATTGAAGGGAATGACGTGGATGATTTGCGTAGGGTTGTTTTATTAAGAGATGACCAAATTAGTCAAATGAAAAAGAGAATGGAGGAGATGACCACCACCATGGCCGCCATTACAATTAATGGATAGTCTCAGTCACAACAGTTAGCTTCTTCAGGAGTCAACCAACTAGAAAAAGTTCACATTATCGATGAAAGGAGAGAAGTTGCCTCCGCCAACGGAGATGAACAGTAAAAGAAGGATTCCCCACCAAGTACAAAGTTAGAGAAGGAAGCAAAATAGCTGGTCGAACAACAAGTTTGGGAGGCCTTAGCCCAATCTAAGGGTGGTGCATTGATTTCAAAGGGTAGACCTTACCCGGAAGAGTTTGATGTCTTACTCTACCCAAAGGGTTTTGTGTCACCAAACTTTAAGACATTTGACAGGACTAGAAATACCAGAAAACATGTAGCATATTTTTGAGCCAGTTGTGGCAACACCGGAGGTAATGAAGCCCTACTCTTCTGTCAATTTGTCAACAACCTATCAGAGATAACATTTGATTGGTATGCTTAGCTACCCAAGAAAAAATTATTCATAAAGAGATTTGCTGGAGTACAACATCATGTTTCTATTAGAGATCTTGTAGTGGAAAGACAAAAGCCTAATGAGACTTTAGTAGACTATATATTGAGGTGGAGAAACCTAAGCATGAAATGTGAGCTTCAGCTTTAGATACAACATACATTTGAGATTCTACTCAAAAGCATCCATGGGCCAGTAGCCTTCATGCTTATGAGACTCACCATCAAGTCCTTTCAGAAGCTCTTAAGCAAAGTCAATAGCTTACAAGAGGAAGTCAAGCATATGGATTCCCAAGAAAAGTCAGAAAGGTCCAGGATGACCAGACTATTCAAGAAGAAGTTTGGAACGGTAGCAATAGTTGATAAAGGAAAACAACTAATAAAGATTCATGCAGAACATTCTCATCAGAGTTTCTAGCCATCATGAAATCTTACGCAGCAACAACAAATAGAGCAGTATGACCAATCTAGCCAACAATCACACCAGGGAGGACCATACCAGACAAATAGTACGAGGTCTGACTCTTTCAAGACGGATGAGAAGAGTGTATTCTTTCAAATATGAGGCTATGCCAAAGATGTTTAAAAAATTGCTGAAAAAGACAAAAGTCAGATTACCGGAACCAAAGAAGCTAGAAAAAGCTCACAAGAAAGAGCTTCCCAATTTCTACCCCTACCACCGAATATTGAACATACAATAGAGGGCTGTTTCATTTTCAAGGATTGGCTTGAGAAGAATTTTGAAGAAGGAAATATAACCATCTTGAAGGAATAATTAAAAGAACTTGAAAAAGGTTCTTTAAATATGATCTCGGCCAAGCCAATCATTCCGATAGATCTGTCTTTAGAAAAATATGGATGGAGCACAATTTNAAAGAAGGAAATATAATCATCTTGAAGGAATATTTAAAAGAACTTGAAAAAGGTTCTGTAAATATGATCTCGGCCAAGCCAATCATTCCGATAGATCTGTCTTTAGAAAAATATGGATGGAGCACAATTTGGAGCAAGTCATCCAAGAAGATACTAGATCTAATTTAGATCGCCTCGGTACAGGCTGTAGCTCAGAGTCTACATCCTGTCCAGCCCAAGGTAGAGATTTCATCAAAGAAATTGCCACAATCAGAGAAAGAGAAGAACAAAGTTATGAATACTGATAGCACGGGGGGTAGGATACGGGTTGCCTCTGGTAGATTGATTGTCTCAGATTTGGGGAAGAAAATCCTCAAAACTTTGACCATGTATGATTATCTTTTTGCCCCACCAGGGTATTATGAATATAATGATTATGGCTTTGGCTACATTCTAACTATTTCTAGTGATAACGTAACTGATTTTGGTCGATTTAACTCTAATCTTGATTCCCAAATTGATCCTGAAATCGTTCTTAAGTTTGACAAAACTTGTTAACGAGAATGATGAAGTTATCAACAAGATCGGTTACGATAGCACTGACAGTGAGGAACCAGTCCTCGAGTACCACGACACACCACTCGCCATCAATTTGGATCCCTCAAATGAAAAAAGAAACACCAAAAATTTTTCCTACAGTATCTCAAGAAGAAGACAAAATCACAAAATAAAATCTAAGAAGTGGGAAAGTATTAGCCTAGAGAACAACTCCAGTGGATAAAGGAAAACTAATAGTAACTCTAGAAGAGCTATCTCCACCTCCGTTAGCGGAAGAACCACATAACCAAGTAAAGATTGGAGGATTATATAAAGTGGATTATAGCGTGCTAGCTCCTCTTAGGAGGTTGCCGACTAAATTAAGCATCAATGACACTCTAATCCTGCAAAGGAGATGAGAGAGTCTCTAGTTACAACCTTGCTTGACTCGGAGATCTACTTAGCTCAGTTGGCAAGCACATCCTCAAATGAAGTTTTCTTGATAAAAGAACAACCTCTGATAACCTTCATAGATGAAGACTTGTTGCTCAGTTCCACCGACCACAACTGACCGTTCTGCATCTTTGTTAATATCGACAAATTTATGTTATCCAGAGTTTTGGTAGATCTGGGATCATCACTTAATTTGATGAGTCTACGGACATTGACATATTTGGATATTAAGGTTCAAGAGCTTACAATTGATAAAATGTTGTTAAGAGGATTTAACCAGAAGGGAGAAATAGCCCATAGATTGATTACACTATTAATGAAAGTTGCAGAGTTAGTAACAACCATAAAATTCCATAACATTGATGTAGAGACCTCTTTTAATGCTTTACTTGGATGACCATGGATTCAAGAGCATAAAATGCTTCCGTCATCCCTACACCAATAGATCAATTATGTTAAAGGTGGGCAAGAACATTGTATCAAGGGAGATTTACAACCATTCTCAGTTCATGAAGTGGGAATTCATGAAGACAACGCCTACTACACACCTCCAAAGAGAGCTGTCTTTTCTCGTGAAATTGCGACAAATTAAGTGGAAGATTCAGAAGAATCATAAATAAGAGGTTATTCAAATCCACTTCAATGATCTACTACCGTTTCTTCACAACGAGCTGGTAGAGGTTCTTTTAGCCCATACACCCGAGATTGAGGCCGAGGACATGGACGAGGAAGAACCAACATGATTGTTGAACACACTAGGCCAACCATCAATATTGAAATAGAAGAAAGTTCTGATGAAGAAAGCTCTGAGGAAGAAATGATGATGATAAAATAGAAGAAACCTCAGTACGAGATTTCCTTAGAAGATGTGGAGAAAAGTGAATATGAGTTGATGTACAATCAGATTAACCACTATGTGAATGTCATGACCCTTACTCCAATCCACCCTCAAAAGGTTGAGATTTTAGAGGTTAAGGAAGTCCGTAACGTTGGTTTAAAGCCGATCAAGTTTTACTGTGCTTCTCCGTCTACTAGTTCTGAAAATCATGTAAATTTGGAAGAGGATTCTAACAAATTAATGGAATTACCTTTTGGTTACTTTTCTCCTTATGTACAAAAGTTAACTTAACAAGGATATGTGTCAAAGAAATTGCCAAAAGATAAGCTACAACTTTTTGAGAAATTGTGGAATGTTAAAAGTCAAACTCTTAACTCGAAAGAAGGTCTCAAATTTGGTACTGTAAGACCAATCAATGAATCATAATTTTTCATGCTTGTTACTAGCAGATTAGAAGAGGATTGCCTAGATATAGAGGATGACTCTAAAGATTAGTTGATAGATGATGCTCTGCCAGATTTTGAAGAAGAGATTAAATCAACAGTTGATGAATTGAAAGAAAACAACCTCGGAACCAAGAAGCTGCCCTGGCTTACCTTTATAACTTCTCTACACAATGAAGAAGAATCCATAGAATTGATAAAATTATTGTTAAAATTTAGAGATTGCTTTGCTTAAAGCTATGATAAAATGTTAGGGCTATCAGCAGAAGTTGTAGTTCAGAAACTCGGGGTGGACAAAAATATGAACCCAGTGAAATAAACATCCAGAAGATTATGCCTCGAGTAAAGCAACAAGTCATTATTGAGGTAAAAAAGTTATTATACGCTAACTTTGTAAGAGAAGAGAAATACTCCACATGGTTAACCAGCATTGTACTAGTTAAGAAGAAAAATGGATAAATCCGTGTATGTGTCAAATTCAAGGATTTAAATAAGACATATCCAAAATATGAGTTTCTACTACTGATACCATAATTAATGTTGGACATTGTATCGACATATGTGATTTTCTCTTTTATGGATGGATCATCAGGCTATAACCAAAGCAAGATGGCTCTAGAGGATGCAACACTTACAACATTCAAAAAGTCGATCGAGATTTTCTTCTACACAGTAATGCCATTCGGATAGAAGAACGCCGTAGTAACATATCAACAAGCAATGACAAAGATCTTTGTCGTCCTCATTCACAACAAAGTTGAATGCTACGTGGATGACTTGGTCATCAAAAACAAACATAAACCAGATCATTTGTAAGATTTGAGGACCTTGTTCAAATGATTACGATAATATAATTTCAAGATGAATCTTTTAAAGTGTGTCTTTGGCATCACCATCCAAAAAATTTTAGGATTCGTTGTCCGTCATTAGGAATCAAGATCAATCCGAATAAGATTAAAGATATCTTGGAAATTCCTCATCTTAAAACATTGAAACAAAAATGTTCCTTCCAAGGAATGTTTGCATATCTAAGACACTTTATTTCTAATCTCCTAGGTAGGTGTCAACTCTTCTTGACTTTAATTAAAAAGGACACCAAATTTGCTTGGAAAGAGAAATGTCAACGGGCCTTTAAGGATGTTAAGCGATACTTTATGGCACCTCCTGTTTTGGCAGCCACTATTATGCGAAAATTGTTTATACTTTATACCGCGGCCTTAAACGACTCCCTTGGAGCCTTGTTAGCTCAGGTCAATGACGTGAGTAAGGAAAACACACTCTACTACTTGAGTAGTCATCTAATACTGACGGAGGTAAATTATCTCCCTTTTGAGAAGCATTGTCTAACTTTAATTTTCACCGCCAAAAAGCTTAGGCATTACATGCTTTCTTATAAGATTACTCTTATTTTGAAAGTTAATCTATTGCAAAAAATTGATGACCCGACCAACACATTCTAGAAATTTAGCAAGGTGGTCGATGATTTTATTGCAATTTGATATAACTTTTGTTCCCCTTCGTGTTATCAAGGGACAGATTTTAATAGATTTCCTCGCCGCACACCCTCTTCCGGCTAGGTCCCCCTCTCAATGATGAGTGATCCCGATTTTTTATATGTAAGGATTTATGAAGTTGACACCACTACAACTCCAAAAAGTTGATCCTTATATGAAAAGTAAGTTGTGTGAAATATATATAATTATAGGTAATTAATAATGGGATCTACGCAAGTATATATATTGTTATCAAGTAATAAAGGACTTTCTATTTAAGCCCCAATATCGATCCTAGGGGAAGGTGAAAATTGGCAATGATAAGTTTTACTAGAAAATTTACAGAAAATCAAACAAAATCACTATCACTAATTTCAAATGTTGAGATGTTATCAAAACTAAAGTACTTAACTATTAGCAAAATAGAAATGTAAAATTTAAAAAGTAAATATTAATCTACTAACTATGTTTATGTAATGAAGATTTTATATGTAAAAAAGCATCATTCCCACTGTAATGAGGTTTTGGTGAAATGAGATGAGATAAATATTTATAATATATATTGTGTTAAATAGGAGCAATTATAGGTCTCTACACTTATACAGTGCATAGAAAATTATTTGCTAATCCTATGTTTAGTCCCAAAATCCGTGGCTAGGCTAGGAGGATCTGGCTCCCACTCCAGATCTCCCACTTCCCTTCACCTGAAGGCTAACTCTCACTTTAGTTTTTAAATACTAAGACTGAATTGGGGCTTTTAGTGTGTCACTCTAAAGATTCTCCAATTCTACACCTGACCAAAGAAAAATATGTTGAGATTTTCATACCTATTTTATATTAATTTTGATGATATTGCACTTCAAAGAAGGGTAATTTTGATGTTTTGTTGCAGGTATGATGAATTATGGACTTTCGGAGAAAAAGAAATAAAAATGGTGCAATTTGGAGCAAAAACGAGNGAAAGAAGGGTATTTTTGATGTTTTATTGCAGGTATGATGAATTATGGACTTTCGGAGAAAAAGAAATAAAAATGGTGCAATTTGGAGCAAAAACGAGCAAGAAATAAAATTTTGCCCTGTCACCTTTTGATAAGTCTTTCGATGCTTAATCTCTTTTACACTTCTGGCATATTTTTGAATGAGATTACATTTTAAAGAAAGGTTGTTTTTATACTTATTTTGTAGGGCTATCTGTTAGGAACATAACGCAACTGAAATGGGTCGAAATGGAGCTAAAACGGAGCCAAACGGAGTGAAACGGTGGAACTTTGCAGTCTGCTCGCCAACGACACCCAAAACGGTGCCGACGGTGAGATTTACTCGAGAAGACCAAAAAATGATAGAAAAGCTTGCCGACGGCACCCTCGAGCCCGCCGACGGCGCCCGAGACAATTATAGGCCAAAATTCAACGTATTTGGACGCTTTTTGAAAGGATTCTTGTAGCAACTCTTCAACATTTGTCCCTACACTTTAAAAGAACAACTTTAGGTTAGAAAAGGAGGTTTTTGTGAGAGGAATGTTAGGAAAAATGTGGAGAAAACTTAGGGTTTTTAGAATAGGAGTAGAAATATAGATTTCTACCCTTTTGGAGTGATTGGAGAGGAGATTTTGAGAGAATTTGTAAGGAGACGTTCTAACATTGCATCTTTCTTTCAAAGGGAAAAAATTAAGTATTGTGTTCTTCATTATCTTTAGATTTTTGTAAATACTTATCTAAATTTGCTTTGGTTAAATGAAGTTTCTGTTGTGTTTTCTTTGTGCTTTGTGATGGGCTTCTCTTACTCTCTCTNGCGCCCAAAATGGTGCCGACGGCGAGATTTACTCGAGAAGACCAAAAAATGATAGAAAAGCTTGCCGACGGCACCCTCGAGCCCCCCGACGGCGCCCGGGACGGTTATGGGCTGAAATTCAACATATTTGGACGCTTTTTGAAAGGATTCTTGTAGCAACTCTTCAAAATTTGTCCCTACACTTTAAAAGAACGACTTTAGGTTAGAAAAGGAGGTTTTTGTGAGAGGAATGTTAGGAAAAATGTGAGAAAATTTAGGGTTTTTAGAATAGGAGTAGAAATGTAAATTTCTACCCTTTTGGAGTGATTGGAGAGGAGATTTTGAGAGAATTTGTAAGGAGATGTTCTAACATTGCATCTTTCTTTCAAAGGGAAAAAACTAAGTATTGTGTTCTTCATTATCTTTAGAATTTTGTAAACACTTATCTAGTGAATTTGCTTTGGTTAAATGAAGTTTCTGTTGTGTTTTCTTCATGCTTTGTGATGGGCTTCTCTTACTCTCTCTTCTTGTTTGGAAATAATTATGAGAAGATTATGCCGTTGTTTTCATTTTACTTTTCTTTTGTAATGAGTATAATTCATGTTTATGAAAAGATTATGCCGTTGTTTTCATTTTACTTTTCTCTTATAATGAGTAGAATTCATGTTTAGGATTTTGTGATGCATGTTAGAAGCGGATTTAATTATAAATGTGATGGTTTTTACTTGCACTTAATTGCATTACAGTTAGAAGCAGATTTAATTATCAATGTGATGGTTTTTACTTGCACTTTATTTACATTACAATTGCCTGTTGTAGTGTTAAAGTTTGTTGTAATTGCATTAAGACCCGAGAGGGCTGTGTAATTCTCATCTGTTGTAGAGTTAAAATTAGTTGTAATTGTATTAAGACCTGAGAAGGCTGTGTAATTCTCAAGATTTAATTATCAATGTGATGATTTTTACTTGCACTTTATTTACATTACAATAAAGGCCTGTTTTTAATTATAAATGTGATGGTTTTTACTTGCACTTTATTTACATTACAATAAAGGCCTGTTGCAGTGTTAAAATTTGTTGTAATTGCATTAAGACCCAAGAGGGCCGTGTAATTCTAAAAAAGGTAAAACCGCATTCAGATTCCATGGATGGTTAAGTTCATGGGAGTTGAATGCAAATAAATAGGGAAATATACTTTGATGGGNGAAGGTGAAAATTGACAATGATAAGTTTTACTAGAAAATTTATAGAAAATCAAATGAAATCACTATCACTAATTTCAAATGTTGAGATGTTATGAAAACTAAAGTACTTAACTATTAGCAAAACAAAAATGTAAAATTTAAAAAGTAAATATTAATCTACTAACTATGTTTATGTAATGAAGATTTTATATGTGAAAAAGCATCCTTCCCACTGTAATGAGGTTCTGGTGAAATGAGATGAGATAAATGTTTATAATATATATTGTGCTAAATAGGAGCAATTATAGGTCTCCACACTTATACAGTGCATAGAAAATTATTGGCTAATCTTATGTTTAGTCCCAAAATCCGTGGCTAGGCTAGGAGGATCTGGCTCCCACTCCTGATCTCCCACTTCCCTTCACCTGAAGNGGCTTCTATTTGGCACATACAATATTTAATGCATCTCATTCGGTTACATTATCTAATTCATTACATAAGAATAGTAGTTTTAATATCTCAAAATTCTCCAAACTAATTAATCCAAAAAGGGTTATCTTTATAATTAATATTTACATTTAGTTATAGTTACTATCTTTACATTTAACACTTGCATTTAGGAGTAGTTGCTAAATAAGACATCATTTTAATTGACATTCCAAACTAATGACTAATTGTAGTAGACTAGGATTTGACTATGGACCTCTTACCTCGCTTCCCTGTATGATTGATAAACGGGNGGTTACATTATCCAATTCATTACATAAGAATAGTAGTTTTAATATCTCAAAATTCTCCAAACTAATTAATCCAAAAAGGGTTATCTTTATAATTAATATTTACATTTAGTTATAGTTACTATCTTTACATTTAACACTTTCATTCAGGAGTAGTTGCTAAATAAGACATCATTTTAATTGACATTCCAAAATAATGACTAATTGTAGTAGACTAGGATTTGACTATGGACCTCTTACCTCGCTTCCCTGTATGATTGATAAACNATTCATGTTCTTTATGCTTGGACCAAAGGGTAAAGAATATGATTGATCCTATTTGGCACATACAATATTTAATGCATCTCATTCCTTTACATTATCCAACTCATTACATAAGAATAATAGTTTTTAATATATCAAAATTCTCCAAACCAATTCATCCAAAAAGGGTTATCTTTAGAATTAATATTTGGTTTTAGTTATAGTTACTATCTTTACATTTAACACTTGCATTTAGGAGTAGTTGCTAGATATAACATCATTTTANATTAATGTTCTTTATGCTTGGACCAAAGGGTAAAGAATAGGATTGCTCCTATTTGGCACATACAATATTGAATGCATCTCATTCCTTTACATTATCCAACTCATAACATAAGAATAATAGTTTTTAATATATCAAAATTCTCCAAACCAATTCATCTAAAAAGGGTTATCTTTAGAATTAATATTTGCTTTTAGTTATAGTTACTATCTTTACATTTAACGCTTGCATTTAGGAGTAGTTGCTAGATAAAACATCATTTTAATCGACATTACAAACTATGGACTAATTGTAGTAGACTAGGATTTGACTAAGGACCTTTTACCACGCTTCCATGTGGGATCGATAAACAAGACTCCACTAGAGCCCTATATTACTTTAGCGATACGTATACTTGCGTTTGAAATTGTGACTTTACTAAATCANAATCGACATTACAAACTATGGAAAAATTGTAGTAGACTAGGATTTGACTAAGGACCTTTTACCATGCTTCCATGTGGGATCGATAAACGAGACTCCACTAGAGCTCTATATTACTCTAGCGATACGTATACTTGCGTTTGAAATTGTGACTTTACTAAATCATTATAAATATATAAATTTGGGTTCATAAACTCTTGCATATTAAAAGTTGCATCAATTTTTTGGCGTCATTACCGGGGGTTTAAATCTTCTAGTTGTGGTGTAAAATTCTTGTATTTTTAGGTATATTAAAAGTCGCTGTCAAGTTTTTGGCGCCGTTGTCGGGGAAGCTTCGGTAAGAACTTTAGGAGAATTTTAGTTGAAGTAATTAGGCTTAGACTTGGAAAACTATAGTGTTGTAAAAACTGTTTTGTGTGAAAAATGTTTTTATATGAAAAAGTGTTTAACAAAAAATTTGTTTTTATGAAAAATAAGGTGTTCGTCAAAATGTTTTGTTATGTTGAATATATTTCATCTGTTTTTTATGTAATTGTTAATGTGTTGTTTGTTGTGTTTCGTATGAAAAATAAAGGATATGCAGGACTTGTGTCTTATGATCCCGAGTTTGAAAAAAAGAAAAAAATAAAAGTACAAAGAGGACTCGAAAAACTAGAAATTTAAATGGAAAACTTTCAAGATAATAACTTGGAAAATCATCATACTTCATTGCGGGATTACGTAAATCCTACGATAGATGAAATTTTTTCAAGTATACAAAACCCTGTCGTAGAAGCTGACTCGTTTGAAATAAATCCTGAGATTATCCAACTAGTGCANGGTTTTGTTTGAAAAATGTTTTTATATGAAAAAGTGTTAAAAAAAAATTATTTTTATGAAAAATAAGTTGTTCGTCAAAATATTTTGTTGTGTTGAATATATTTCATCTATTTTTTATTTAATTGTTAATGTGTTGTTTGTTGTGTTTCGTATGAAAAATAAAGGATCTGCAGGACTTGTATCTTATGATCCCGAGTTTGAAAAAAAGACAAAAATAAAAATACAAAGAGGACTCGAAAAACTAGAAATGGAAATAGAAAACTTTCAAGATATAACTTGGTAAAATCATCATACTTCATTGAGGGATTACGTAAATCCTACGATAGATGAAATTCACTCAAGTATACAAAACCCTGTCGTAGAAGTTGACTCGTTTGAAATAATATCTTGAGATTATCCAACTAGTGCAGAACAATCAGTTTGGGGGAACTCCTTTGGTGGATCCCTATTTACACTTATCAAATTTTATAGAACTTTGTGCTATATTTTGTTATAACGGTATGTCAGATGATGCTGTTAGACAAAGGCTTTTTCCTTTCTCACTAAGGGATAAGGCTAAAATGTGGTTATACTCATTAGCACCTGACTCTATTAAAAATTGGGAGGAGTTAACTCAGAAATTCCTAACTAAGTATTTTCCACCTTCAAGGACTACTAAACTTAGAAAAGATATTATCTCATTTTGTCAGTATGAAGGGGAATCAATATACAAAGCCTGAGAAAGATTTAAGGAACTCTTAAGAAAGTGTCCACATCATGCTCTGCCTGATTGGTTAATCATTCAAACTTTTTATAATGGGTTAGTAGAATCCCTTAGGTTTATAATTGACGCTGTTGCTGGTGGATCATTAATGTCAAAACCATTTGATGAGGCGTATGCGTTAATTAAAAATATGGCTGTAAATGAATTTCAATGGCCCTCTACAAGGGTAAATTCTAAAAAAGTAGTCAGTGTTCATGATATAGATGATATTTTAACTCTTGCATCTCAAGTTGCTACAATATCAAAGAAGTTGGACCAATTTAGAATGAACCAAACTTAATTTACTCCAGTAAGTGAGGAAAGTTCATNTCACTTTAAAGAAGGGTATTTTTGATGTTTTGTTGCAGGTATGATGAATTATAGACTTTTGGAGAAAAAAAAAAATAAAAACGATGCAATTTGGAGCAAAAACGAGCAAGAAATGAAATTTTGCCCTGTCACCTTTCGATAAGTCTTTTAATGCTTAATCACTTTTACACTTCTTGCATATTTTTTAATGAGATTACACTTTAAAGGAAGGTTTTTTTCATGCTTATTTTGTACTTAATCTCTTTTACACTTCTGGCATATTTTTGATTGAGATTATACTTTAAAGGAAGGTTGTTTTCATGCATATTTTGTAGGGCTATATGTTAGGAACACAACACAACTGAAATGGGGCGAAACAGAGCTAAAATGAAGCCAAACATAGCAAAATGGTGGAGCTGCAGAGTCTGCTCGCTGACAGCGTCCAAAATAGCACTGACGGTGAGATTTACCCGAGAAGTCAAAAAAATAACAGAAAAGCTTGCCAACGGCGCCCTCGAGCCCACCGACGGCGCCCGGGATGGTTATGGGCCGAAATTCAACGTATTTGGATGCTTTTTGAAAGGATTCTTATGGTNGAAGTCGAACATAGCAAAATGGTGGAGCTGCACAGTCTGCTCGCTGACAGCATCTAAAACAACACCGACGGTGAGATTTACCCGAGAAGTCCAAAAAATAACAAAAAAGCTTGCTAACAGCGCCCTCGAGACCGCCGACGGCGCCCGGGATGGTTATGGGCCGAAATTCAACGTATTTGGATGCTTTTTGAAAGGATTCTTGTGGTAACTCTTCAAACTTCGTCCATACACTTTAAAAGAACAAATTTAGGTTAGAAAAGGATGTTTTTGTGAGAGGAATGTGTTGACCTCACTTTTGGTTGAGGTCTAGAAACTTCTTTAGTAGCCTAGGTCTAACCATAGGACTTTCCTNTAGGAAAAGTGTGGAGAAAGCTTAGGGTTTTAGAATAGGAGTAGAAATGTAGATTCCTACCCTTTTGGAGTGATTGAAGAGGAGATTTTGAGAGAATTTGTAAGGAGATGTTCTAGCATTGCATGGATCAGCGTAAGACTTTATGAGAGAGATATTCATCTTTTTTTCAATTGGAAAAAGCTAAGTATTGTGTTATTTGTTAACTTTTGATTTTTGTAAACACTTATCTAGTGGATTTGCTTTGGTTAAATGAAGTTTCTGTTGTATTTTCTTCGTGCTTAGTGATGGGCTTCTCTTACTCTCTCTTCATGTTTGGAAATAATGGTATGAAAAGATTATGCCATTTTTTTCATNTAGAAATTAAAAGACCTGAAGAACATGTTTCTAAGGATCTGGAAAAAGTAATATCTCCAACTAAAATCAGTTTGGAAAGACCACCACCTCCATTTCCTCAAAGACTTAGAAAACATAGGTTGGATAAAAAATTTTTAAAGTTTTTGGACGTACTTAAGAAATTAACAATAAATATTCCTTTCGTTGAAGCTTTGAAACAGATGCCAAGTTATGCAAAATTTATGAAGGAGATATTAAACAAGAAAAGGAAATTTGAGGATTACAAGACAGTTGCACTAAGTGAGGAGTGCAACGCTATTTTTCAGAAAAATTTTCCTCGGAAACTTAAAGATCATTGTAGCTTTACAATTCTTTGTGTAATTAGAAAAATATTATGTGGAAAAGCTTTATGTGATTTAGGATCGAGCATTAATTTGATGCCTATATTTATATTTAAAAGGTTAGGTTTAGCCGATATTTCTCCACTACTATAACTCTTCGGTTAACTGATCGATCTATCATTTATCCAAAAGGAGTTATAAAAGATGTGCTTGTTAAAGTGGATAAATTTATCTTTTCTATGGGCTTTATTGTATTAGATATGGAGGAAGATAAAGAATATCCCATTATTTTGGGGAGACCTTTTCGCTGGACAAGCTATGATAGATATGCAAAAATAAAGTTAACTATGAATATTAATGAGCATGAAACCACTTTTGATGTTTTAAAGGATATGAAATATCCAGTTGAGAGAAAAGATGATGATTGTTATTGGATGGATGAATTTGATTATCTAAGTAAAAAATATTTTCAGAAAAGTTTTGAGAGTAAGTTAACAGATGAGATCGAAATGGGCTTTCATGATGAGTCTAAAATGTTGTTTTAAAGAAGACTGTATGTATGTTCAGGAGAGGTGTTGAAAAGATAGACTTTTCCCAAAATAGTAAAATTTTAATTCCATCTGTTGAAAAATCTCATGGCCTTAAAATGAATTTACCTCGTAAAATTTTAAAGCCTACCTATTTGGTGAATTCATATACACCACCAGTCTCTATATCATCATATTCGACTCAATCACAAGTTGAACTTGAATTGAATGATGAAATCAGTAAAAGATCTCCTATGAAAGAGTTATTCAAAGTCACTGAATGACATATTCCGTGGTATACAAGAAAAATGAATGAGATTCTGATGCTGAGGTAGATTATTAATGCAATTAACAGTTACCCCCCAGAGATTTTACCTAGTGACTCTAAGATAAATCCTAAGGAAANATTGGATGGATGAAATTGATTATCTAAGTAAAAAACATTTTCAAAAAAGTTTTGAGAGTAAGTTAACAGATGAGATCGAAATGGGCTTTCATGATGAGTCTAAAATGTTGTTTTAAAGAAGACTGTATGTATGTTCAGGAGAGGTGTTGAAAAGATAGACTTTTCCCAAAAATAGTAAAATTTTAATTCCATCTATTGTAAAGTTTCATGGCCTTAAAACGAATTTACCTCGTAAAATTTTAAAGCCTACCTATTTGGTGAATTCATATACACCACCAGTCTCTATATCTTCATATTTGACTCAATCACAAGTTGAACTTGAATTGAATGATGAAATCGGTAAAAGATCTCCTATGAAAGAGTTATTCAAAGTCACTGAATGACATATTCCGTGGTATACAAGCAAAACTAATGAGATTCTCATGCTGAGGTAGATCATTAATGCAATTAACAGTTACCCACCAGAGATTTTACCTAGTGACTCTGAGATAAATCCTAAGGAAATGAGTTATGAGCAATTTAAAATTATTGAACTGATATTTAGAAGAGAATTTGAGGGTTTGTTTCAAAAGAGCTTTTAGTTGAGAGATAAGGACAAGGAAATTGAAAGATCAATGGAAGAAATTCCTGAAGGGTTGGAAGATAATTTGAAACAGAAGGGTAACACAGAAGATATTGATCTAGAATATGAATTATCTAAGGAGAATCTGATCCAAAATTTTGGAGATCATGAAGTATCATATAAAGATCCATTTTTTATAAATTTCAAGGATGATATTAATATGAAAATTACTAGAAGAATATTGGATACTAGAAAGAAATATGAGGAACAATGTTAAGAATACATATGAAAAGGAAGAGCTGAAAGAAAAATTTAAATTCGAGGACTTTGTAGGAATCCATGGATTTGGAAAAAATTGGGCTATTGATCAAGGATTACTTAATTGGAATTTTGATCAAGGTGGAATCATTGTCGGGCTAACGACGTTAAATCAACCTCTTTATGGGAGGCAACCCATAGTTATCTGTGTGATTGGATTTAGTTTGCTTAAGAGTCATGATTGTTAGTGTTGTATTGTGTTTTCTTTTGTGTGGATTGATCTATTTTCTTGATGTTTGGTAGATGTTTGGATTGTTAGTGGATTGATTTACTTTTTGTGTGTCATGAGGGAGATGATTCATTAAATTCTTAGTATGGTTAGACTTGTATGTTCTCTTGTAGTAGTTGGATTGACGAGTCCACTACAACTCGGGTCTCACTCTGACTTAAGTTTTACAAATGATATTATGAATTTTTACAGCAATAGTTCCATCTCAATTTTGTTACTTCCTTTCTTGGACTTTATTTTCATTTGATAGGAGTCGCGAACCTATTTGATGAGTAACATGTGGATGATCTTACAATATCCTTACAACTGCTAGAGGTGCTTAATTGTTGGGATATTGTGATGTCTGGTGTTGGTGCTCGAGAATCAATATATCAGGGATAATCTTATCTTTGGGATTAGAATCTATAAAATCATTTATAAGCACCCAATATATTTGTGTAGTAATTCCGTTAGAAATTTGAAGTAAGTTAGTGAGATGCGATGAGATGTAAGTCATTTATTTTATTTATATGTTTGTGCTTGTGTTTGTGTTACAATTTATAAGAATTGAAGAACATTTTTATGTTTCAATGCTGATACATGTTATGCTAGNCCAATGGAAGAAATTCCTGAAGGGTTGGAAGATAATTTGAAACAGAAGGGTAACACAGAAGTTATTGATCTAGAATATGAATTATCTAAGGAGAATCTGATCCAAAATTTGGGAGATCATGAAGTATCATATAAAGATCCATTTTTTTATAAATTTCAAGGATGATATTAATATGCAAATGGATAAAATTACTAGAAAAATATTGGATCTAGAAAGAAATATGAGGAATAATGTTAAGAATACATATGAAAAGGAAGAGCTGAAAGAAAAATTTTAATTCGAGGACTTTATAGGAATCCCTGGATTTGGAAAAAATTGGGCTATTGATCAAGGATTACTTAATTAGAATTTTGATCCAGGTGGAATCATTGTCGGGCTAACGACGTTAAATCAACCTCTTTATGGGAGGCAACCCATAGTTATCTGTGTGATTGGATTTAGTTTGCTTAAGAGTCATGATTGTTAGTGTTGTATTGTGTTTTCTTTTGTGTGGATTGATCTATTTGCTTGATGTTTGGTAGATGTTTGGATTTTTAGTGGATTGATTTACTTTTTGTGTGTCATGATGGAGATGATTCATTAAATTCTTAATATGGTTAGACTTGTATGTTCTCTTGTAGTAGTTGGATTGACGATCCACTACAGCTCGGGTCTCACTCTGACTTAAGTTTTACAAATGATATTATGAATTTTTACAGCAATAGTTCCATCTCAATTTTGTTACTTCCTTTCTTGGACTTTATTTTCATTTGATAGGAGTCGCGAACCTATTTGATGAGTAACTTGTGGATGATTTTACACTATCCTTACAACTGCTAGAGGTGCTTAATTATTGGGATATGGTGATGTCTGGTGTTGGTGCTCGAGAATCAATATATCAGGGATAATCTTATCTTTGGGATTAGAATCTATAAAATCATTTATAAGCACCCAATATATTTGTGTAGTAATTCCGTTAGAAATTTGAAGTAAGTTAGTGAGATGCGATGAGATGTAAGTCATTTATCTTGTTTATATGTTTGTGTTTGTGTTTGTGTTACAATTTATAAGAATTGAAGAACATTTTTATGTTTCAATGCTGATACATGTTATGCTAGTTAGAAATTTGTTTAGTTAATTTCATTCTTGGTTTAGTTTAGATTTACTTTCTACTACATGTTTTCTATCCTAATAAATAATTGTACATGTTTTTGATAGAAATTTGTGGTAAATGGAATTTTTAAACTGTTTTTCTTCCAACTTATATTTTCTGCACTAAATTTTATACATGCTAAAAATCAAGTTTGGGGGTAGGAAGAAAAATGAAATTTTAAATTGAATATACTTTTTTTTAGTTCAATATTATTGCAAGCATATTTTAGGATTAATTTACTTACTCCTGTTGTCATTTTATCCTGATTATGCATGCATATTAATTTGATAAGATGTTGTAGTAGCTAGTAAATTCAATTACTTTTCCTTCCTGCTACATTTTTTGGAATTAAATTATAAAATATTTAAAAATGCAAGTTTGGGCGAGGGAAGAAAAAGATTAACTATTAGATGTTCTCAATTTAAATATTTTCATAAAATATTAATATGATTTTATGTAGTGAATTTAATTCAGAGAACTATATTTTATAGATATTTAGTAGATTTAAAGGAATATTTTTGTAAGGAAAATCAATTTTGTAGATTAAGATATTTAGTATAAGAGAATAAGACTATAGTTAACTATTTATAGATTTAAAGGAATATTTTTGTAATGAAAATTAATTTTGTAACTTAAGATATTTTAGTATAAAATATTTAAAGGATTATTTTTGTAATGAAAATCAATATTGTAGATTAAAATATTTAGTATAAGAGAATAAGACTATAGTTAACTATTTAAAGTAAATGAAACTAAATTTTTAAGTATTAAGAATCTTGGAAATTCATTTGAGAAGAAAAAATTGGGGTCAATGATGTAAAAGCTATGAAATATTTATAAGGTAAAGGAATGCTTTGAGTTTCAAATTTAGGGAAAGAAANTATCCCAATATCTTAAACATGAATTATACTCATTGTAAAATAAAAGTAAAAGGAAAATAACGGCATAATCTTCTCATGCCACTATTTTCAAAAAAAAAGAAAGAGTAAGAGAAACACATCACAAAGCACGAAGAAAACACAACAAAAAACTTCATTAAATCAAAGCAAATCCACTAGATAAGTGTTTAAAAAATCATAAGATAATGAAGAACACAACACTTAGCTTTATCCTCTTGAAAGAAAGATAAAAATCTCTCTCACAAAGTCTCCCGCTGATCCATGCAATGGTAGAACATTCCCTTATAGATTCTCTCAAAATTCCCTCACCAATCTCTCCAAAAAGATAGAAATCTATATTTTTACTCCTATTATAAGATCTCTAAACATTCTCCACATTTTTTACTCACACACACCACTTTTTCTGACATAAAAGCACTCTCAGGATGAATTTCCCAAGATATGCCTCAAGCAACCTTCCAAAAAGCGTCCAAATACATTGATTCTTCTATAAATTCGCCCAAGATCGCGTCCAAACCATCTCAAGCACTGTAGGCACCATTTTGAGCATTTTCAACTTCATTTTTGGCGTCATTTTTTGCACTCTAGCACTGTCGCCGACCACCCTGCGCAGCTCCACCATTTTGCTTCGTTTTGCTCTGTTTTAGCTTTGTTTTGCCTCGTTTCACTTGTGTTGCGTTCCTAAAAGATAGAAATACAAAATGAACATAAAAAAAAAACTTCATTTAATGTGTAATTTAATTTAGAAATGTGTGAGAAGTGTAAAGTAGATTAAGCATAGAAAGACATCGAAATGTGTTAGGACAAAATTTTCTTTCTTGCTCGTTTTTGCTCCAAATTGCACCATTTTTATTTCTTTTTCTCCAAAACTTCATTTCTTCTCCCTGAAACAAAAAAATATACAAAATACATTCCTTTAAAGTACAATATCATTGAAAATCACCAAATATAGGCATTAAAAATATATGAAAAATTGAACATTTTTAGGCGTATCAAAATCCCGAAAACTTAAATGTTACTTGTCATCAAGTAACACTTTTACTACATAAAAATATGAATTATGGTACATAGTTTAACTTCTAAATTTCTATAATTTGGTCTACTAAATATAATATCACAACTTAAGAAAAAAGTTTTTAGCAACTTAAGTCAAAACTAAAAGTATAAGAACATCTAGTAGTCAAGTCTAAGATTTTTTATTCTCTATTCATTTCAAGAAGAATTGTAATTTACATATTAAAGTCCCTTAGAATATCCATATGAAAAAGAACTTCATGAGAACTTTATTAGTAAGGATATTATTACTCAAATATAAGTTTAAAAAATATAATAAGCCTTCTTCCTCAAGTTGATTCAAGTGAACCCATTTTTTTATTATACATCTCATCATGCTTCTCCTCACATACTTTTCTTTTCTTTATATTTTCTTTTTATTTTCTTTGAGGATCATTTTTTAATGCTTTCTTTTTTTTTCTTTTTCATGTGAGTATTACTATAGTTGGATAGCCTTTAATAGTTTTGAACTTCACTATCCTCTTCTTGAAGTTAAAAACTTTTCACATTCCTTAACTTTATAAATTCATATTAGCTTTGAAGATTTTTCATAAAGCGTCANTAAATGGGAAATGGGTAATTTTTTATATTAATTAACTCATTTAATGATTTTCAATCAAAAATGNAAGACCCAAGTGGGCTGTGTAATTCTGAAAAAAGTAGAACCACATTTAGATTCCATGGATGGTTAAGTTCATGAGAGTTGAATTCAAATAAATATGGAAGTATACTTTGATGGGCGTAAAATTAGAGATTTTAGGGTGACAGAGTAAAATCCCCAATTTGGTCCTATTATTTGAGTATTGAAGCGGAGATGCTAGCCCTCAGCTGAGGGGAACATGGGAGCTCCGAAGTGAGAGCCGGTATCCTTCCAGCCTAGCCACGAATTCAGTAAACAAGCATAGGATTAGTCAATGTTCTTTATTCCTGGACCAAAGGGTAAAGAATATGATGTCTCTTATTTAGCACATACAATATTTAATGCATCTCATTCCTTGACATTATCCAATTCATTACATAAGAATAGTAGTTTTTAATATCTCAAAATTCCCCAAACCAATTATAAAAGGGTTATCTTTAGAATTAATATTTGCATTCAGTTATAGTTACTATCTTTACATTTAACATAATTCAATTGACATTCCAAACTAAAGACTAATTGAAGTTGATTAGAATTTGACTAAGGACATCTTACCTCGCTTCCCTGTGGGATCTAACAGTTACTATCTTTACATTTAACACTTGCATTTAGGAGTAGTTGCTAGATAAAACATCATTTTGGTTACTATCTTTACATTTAACACTTGCATTTAGGAGTAGTTGCTAGATAAAACATCATTTTACGATTATTATCTTTACATTTAACACTTGCATTTAGGAGCAGTTGCTAGATAAAACATCATTTTAATCGATATTCCAAACTAAGGACTAATATTAGTAGATTAAAATTGGAATAAGGACCTCTTACCTCGCTTCCCTGTGGGATCGATAAACGGGACTCCACTAGAGCCCTGTAGTGTTTGAAATTGCGACTTTACTAAATCATTATAAATATATAAATCTGGGTTCATAAACTCTTTTATATTAAAAGTTGCATCAACTTTTTGGCGTCATTGCTGGGGGTTTAAATCTTCTAGTTGTGGTGTCAAATTCTTGTATTTTTAGGTATATAAAAGTCGCTGTCAACACCCAATAAAGAATATTTCCCTATTTATTTGCAATTAATTCCATGAATGAATTTCTCTTCCATGAAATCAAATGTGATCCTCATTCTATTGTAGAACTCATACTCTATTTTTCGGATCATATGTTTCACAACATATTTTAACAATTCAATTGGCGAGATCGAAATGTAAATTAAGTTCGGAGTTAAAAAATCATCACAATTTATTTTATATTTTAATGTTGGCACATCATATCATCTCTTCATTTCACCATATCTCAGAGTAGGCAGAAAGATAGATGAAACTACTCAAACTTCATGAGAAAGACACAACAAGACACAAGTTTTATCAGAAACTCTTTCTTAAAGAAAATCCCTTATAGCCTTTCCTTAGAAATGCAGGAAGAAGATATCTCTCACTTTTCTCCTTCTCCAACATGCTTACAGAAAGTTTTACACTAAATCTCAACACACAAACTCTAAACTATTGAAGAAAAATCACTAATGGACTTCAATATGGTGGTGGAATGAAGATGGATTATGAAGAATGGCAAAAATTGAGCATGGTGGAACATTTTGGAGCGAAAAGGAGTCCATTTCCTAATGAATTTCGGCCCTAAATAAAGCCCAAGATCGGTTCTCCAAGTGGTGCCTCAAAAAACTCTTCAAACATCGTCCAAATATGTTGAACTTTCTAGAAACGGGTGTTGAACTGCCTTTGGCGCTAGTCTAGCGCCGTCGGCGCTGAGAAGGCGCCAAGTGAAAATTTCAGTTGTTTTGTTGCTCTGTGCGATCGGCGCTGCCACTGGCGCGGTCGGCGCTGAGTACTTCTTCAAATACATCATTTTGACTCCAAATTCCATCCTCTTCGCTTCAAGTCCTAAAAATCAACAACCTTCGAGAAAAAGTCAAAATACCTTCCATTAAGGTGCAATATCGCAAAAAAATAAGTATAAAATATGAGTCTAAAAATGCATATATTTTCGGTGCATCAAAATCCACCAAACTTACAAGTTACTTGTCCTCAAGTAACTCCTATACTACATAAAAATATGACTTATGGTAAGGAATTTAACTTCTGCACTTCCATATTTAAGTTCTCTAAACAGAATAGTATCACTTAAGAAAAATTGAAAACAACTCCAGTTAATACTAAAGGTGTTAGGATATTCAGTAATTAAGTTTAAGATTTTTGATCCTCTATTTTTTTCAAGAAAAAGTGCAATTTCTCAAATTAAAGTGACTTAAAAAATTCATATGAAAAAGAACTTCATAAAACTTTATTAATCATTATGCTAATACTCAAATAAAAAGTTTAGAAAATGTGTCTAAGTCTTTTTCCTTAAGTTGATTCAAGTGAANCTGAGACCTTCTAAACTCTTTAGAGAGCTTCCCTAGGAGACCCTTAGCTCATTTCAATCCATTTCCCCTCTCAATTCCATCACAGAAAGCCAATTTGGAGCTCAAATCCCTGCCAAAACCAGGACAAATCCCAATCCCAACCTACACAGGACCAAACTCCAAATTAATTGGTCCTAGACCTTCACAACAGTGAGAGAAACTAAACCCCCATCTTCCAAATTAATTGGCCCTGCACCTTCACAACAGTGAAAGAAGCTAAAGCCCCATCAAATCCCCCTTCCACAGAGCCTCCACCATAGCTCTCAACCAACACCCAAAATCGGCTTTGATCAAAAACATACATAGGCTACACCAGGGCCAGAGACTCCATCCCTAAGCTCTTTGGAGTATAACAAAGGTGTGAAGAATCTCTGATTGAGGCGGACTTCATCCCTAAGCTCTTTGGGACCTAACGAAGGTGTGAAGAATCTCTGATTGAGGCTAAACTTCATCCCTAAGCTCTTTGGGACCTAACAAAGGTGTGAAGAATCTCTGATTGAGGCTAAACCTCCCGGCTCCATTTATAATGGCTTAATTTCATGGCCTATTAACCGTATAGATATGTTCGTCTCACTTAAAAAGTCCATAGGAGCAAAGGTATAACCTTACTCACTATCCCGAGCCTTTACGAGCTCTCCATTTATAATGGGCTAACAAAGGTATAACCTCACTCACTCTCCCGAGCCTTTACGAGCTCTCCATTTATAATGGCTTAACTTCATGGCTTATTAACCGTGTAGATATGTTCGTCTCACTTAGACGAGTTCATAGGATCAAACCATGGCTTATTAACCGTATAGATATGTTTGTCTCACTTAGACGAGTCCATAGGATCAAACTCGAAGTGATTTNAAAGAATCTCTGATTGAGGCTACACCTCTTAGAGCAAAGGTATAACCTCACTCACTCTCCCGAACCTTTACGAGCTCTCCATTTATAATGACTTGATTTAATAGCATGTTTTCCATATGGATATGTTACCATATGGATATGTTTTTCTTTTTAAGACGAGCATTTTAAAAAAATAATCATTAAAATCCATTAAGAAATGAGAGAGATCTTAAGGTTTTAGATGGAAGGGTCTCGGTTAAGGCTATCGGGGACGATGAACGGATGTCGTCCATCCGTGCATGTATTGAATGGACGGCGGAGATCAAGCCGGATGGTCATCTGAGGCGATACAGCGCGANCGAGACAGAGGCTTCATCCTCAAGCTCTTTGGAGTATAACGAAGGTGTGAAGAATCTTTGATTGAGGCTACANCAAGCAATTTAAAAAAATAATCATTAAAATCCATTAAGAAATGAGAAAGATCTTAAGGTTTTAAGATAGACGGCTCTCGGTTAAGGCTATCGAGGACGATGAACGGATGTCGTCCATCCGCGCGTGTATTGAATGAACGACGGAGATCGAGTCGGACGACCATCTGAAGCGATACAGAGCGACGCGTGGCAGCTGACTCAGAAGGCGACGTCAAATGGGAGCGCGCCGCNTGATCAAACCCGAAGTAATTTGGTTGAGTTTAGACCGAGATATTAAGGTTTTAGTGTGGACGGTCACGGGATCATTCCTTTGGGGACGATGAANAATAATCACAAAAATCCATTAAGAAATGAGGGAGATATTAAGGTATTAGTGTGGACGGTCACGGGATCATTCCTTTGGGGACGATGAACAGATGCCGTTCATTTTTGCGTGTATTGGNCTTTTAGTGTGGACGGTTCTCGATTAAGGTTATTGAGGACGATGAACGGATGCCGTCCATCCACGCGTGTATTGAATGGATGGCAGAGATCAAGCCGGATGGTCATCTGAGGCGATACAGCGCGANCTTTAATACGAGCAATTTAAAAAAATAATCACTAAAATCCATTAAGAAATGAGAGAGATATTAAGGTTTTAGTGTGGACGGTCACAGGATCATTCCTTTGGGGACAATGAACGGATGCCGTCCATCCGCGCGTGTATTGAATGAACGGCAGAGATCGAGCCAGATGAACATCTGAAGTGATACAGAGCGACGCGTGGCAGCTGACTCAGAAGGCGGCGTCAAATGGGAGAGCGCCGCGTGGCTTTTCGACGGANGTCCACCTGCGCGTGTATTGGATGAACGACGGAGATCAAGCCGGATTATCATCCGGGGCAATACGGCGCGACGCGTGGCAGCTGACTCAGAAGGCGGCGTCGAATAGGAGCGCGCCACGTGGCTTTNTTATAGAATTAACCTTTATTATTGAAAATTTTTTACTTAAATTGACTATATATTTAGAAACATAAACATAGTTATCCAATGTTAACCCCTAATACCAAATGTCATGTTAAATTTAAAAATTTGGAAAATATAGTTAAGTGAGGACAAATAAAATTAAGTTCTCTCTTTTCTTTTTTTAAAATAAATTTTCTCCCCCGCAAACTTGAATTTTTTAAAAAGATTTACATGAAGAACTTTAAAAATAAAAGAGTGAAAGAAAGCTTTAAATACATAAAGAAAATTCATAGCTGTTGAAGATTCTCATTTTTACAAATAAATTCTGAAATACTGCAGGTGCTAATATGAAAAACTACAAGGCTTAAAACATTAAATTGCATATAATATATATAAAATTTGCTGAGCAAGAGTTAATTATAATACATATAACAAAGTGCTGAAACTAACAATAGAACTAAACTAAATTCTAAAAATGAAAATAGTTTTGCACATTACAGTTTCACATTACAACATAACAACAGAGTCTCAACAATATCACAAAACAAACAGTACAATCACAAAGTACAACACAAACAAACAAAAAGATCACCAGTCATCATCTTCTTCATCATTTAAAACTAACTTCTGCTGATGATATGAAGTATGACAGGGTGAATAGTGAATTAAACTATATGATCACCCCTCAGGTATTTCACTAAAGCATCATCATAAGCAACATCATATTCAAACTTCTGGCAAATCAGATCATCTCTATGAGCATTTCTGGCCTCCATTTTCTGCATCTTATGATACATCCTCAAAATATCTTCCTGCTGAATCATCATTTGGTCTAATAACTCCCTGTTACTGGGGTTACTTGAAGTAGGCTCACTAAAAGTAGGGGTCCTAGAAGTTGAAGGAATATCCCTAGCCTTACTTCCAGATCTCCAATCAACATGGGACTCATAAGTCTTAATGTTTGTAGGCCCAATCAGTCTCTAAGGCTCAATCCTTTCCTCATCAGGTCTGAAATCAACTCCTGCATGCTCTCAAAGTGTATAAATGAGAGCAGGGTGTGCCCATTCACTAATGGTCTCTCCTAGAGTAATAGATCGAGTGTTCATATAAATGATATAGCCTACATTTATATCCATCACTTGTTGAATACAATAGTTCAGGATGGCTCTATGATTGGTCACTTCACTATGATGTTTTGTTGGAATCATCCTCCCAGAAATAAAATAATGTCAGGCCTTAGATACTACATTTAACATAGAAAGGGGAAAGTTGACTTTAACTCCATTCTTACTTTCCAAGCCCCTTTCTCACTTGTCTAAAAAGAAATAACCTCATCTAAGGTCTCATTTATAGCAGAGAATGAATGATACTGACATCTATAACATCTTCTAACTGATAAAACTCATTTATTTTTCTTGGAGAAAACTCCACCCATTTTCCTCAAACAAAAATAAAATCATCAGAAGCCTCCACAAAGTTGGCATAAAATTCCATAACTATCCCAGCTATCGTATCGGCAGTAAAATAACAAAAGTTTTCCCACTGCCGAGCGATAATCAATCGTTCAACTTCTCCTCTTAGATTTTTGAAACCTCAATCCAGAATCACTTTCTTATTTTTTCGAAGATTATGAAATCAAGCACAAGCTTTAAAGCTAACAAACTTTTGCTTGTCATATTCTATTTTTCATTTGCTCGATCTAGGTGCTATAAGAAATCTAAAAAAATTTGCTAAAAATTTGAATAAATTCCAAAATTCCAAAAATCAAAATGTAAAGCACTTTAAACTTAAATCCACGATGTAAGAGTTTTTCACCAAAGAAATTTCTCAAAATCTCTAAAAAAAAACTAAAACTTTTGGACCTAGGCAATGTGAGAAAAATATTTGGTGAAAATAAAAAAAATTTACTTTAAAGTGTAGCTCTTATCTAGAGAAAATGAAATTCGAAGTTCCTTTGCCTCTAAATCGCCTCAAATCAGCCCAAAATCAAGCCCTAGGTGTGAAAACCAAAGGTTGAAGGTGAATTTAGAGGTAAAAATGGAGGTTTTGTGGTGAAAATCATGAAATAAAGTGCTTATTACTGCTCTCGGGTCGAAGGTGCCGTCGGCGCTGAAGGACCAAAATTCACTATTTTGAGTTTTTCATATTTTCAATTTCCTTTTGATTTACTCCAAAGTTTTTTTGGTATTTTTAAGCACAAATTTTTATTTAACAATAATTCACAAATAAACATTCACAAACAATCATTTTCACAGACAACAACAAACTAACTTTTATATTTGAAAACACACTTTTTACAAACACATTTGACAAATCACACATTCACACCTACTAAGCAAACTAAATATAAATCATCGTCGAAATCAAGCCACAACACTAAACGCTGACACAAAATTATACACATAATCGAAGTTCAAAATTCTAAAGGAAAAACAGACCAAACCAAATCAAATCAAATCCACACAATTACTTCAAATACATAAATATTCTTAAGCAAGTAGAGAATCCAAAGCCTTCAGTTATTCTGCTTCATCTTCAGTGCTTTCACCTCCTCTAATATCTCTCATGGATTGGTAGTGAACATATAGGCTGTAGAAGGATCGGTACAGGAATTAATCTGTCAAATTTTCTTCAATCCACCCATTTTATTTAAACATCCGAACTAATCCTGTTTCAAAAGTTCCAGCATTATCAAAATTATCTTTCATTCTTCAATCAAGGTGATAAAAAAGGTACTTAAGATCTCCCATTGCATTCATAATACTCTGAAGTTCCATTCAATTTTCTTCAATTTCTTCTCAAAAGCAAGCGACCTTTCTACTTTTAGTGGTATTAATGGAGTTGAAGTATGTGAAGAATGATCCATAATAGTATTTAGTGATTCATTTCCATTACCAACATACTGATCATCAATAGGGATCATGGGCTCCGATGGTAGTAAAACTTTTTCCCAACTTTCATATGACTCTTGGGATTGACTGCAAATCAGAAAAATTGTAGAAGGATGTCCAAGTCCATAAATTGGCCCATTCTTAATGATACCCATAACAGATTTAAATATGATTGATCCTATATCAATAGGTTTTTCCATTTGAATACAGTAGTTTAAAATAACACTTTCCTTGGTGACTCTACTAATTTTCATAGTAAGGAGTAATTTTGCACAAAAAAAGAAATGCCACTACTTTGAAATTGAATTAAGTGATGAAGCAGGAAAACTAATATAACCTTCATTTTGTACTTCCCACATATCACTTTCATCCGTCAGAAAATTATAAACATCTTGCATCCATTCTCGCGTAGGAATGAAATTTGTATAATGACAGATTGGAACATTTTCTATCATATACAATTCATTAATCCTCGCAGGAGTAAATTGTATAGCCTTATCTCGTACGAAGATAACTCCTTGGGAATTTCCATGCAGATTTGCATAGAACTCCTTCACACAGGCACAAAAACCGTAGCGGTATTGTAACACAGAACTTCCCATCACCTTTGCAAAATGATCTTATCAATCGGATCACTTAGATTGATCAATCCATGATTAACAAATCCTCTCTCCTTGATCAATTTCTTCTTTGTAATAACTTTATCGTATGATCTCTGTGCGTCGAAACTAACAAACTTTATTCTATTGAAAACTCCATACCTTNTGTAGCGGTAGTGTAACATAGAACTTCCCATCACCTTTGTAAAATGATCTTATCAATCAGATCACTTGGATTGATCAATCCATGATTAAGAAATCCTCTCTCCTTGATCAATTTCTTCTTCGTAATAACTTTATCGTATGATCTCTGTGCGTCGAAACTAACAAACTTTATTCTATTGAAAACTCCATACCTTGAAGTATTTTTGGAATTAGAAGCCATGGAATCCAAATATAGGAAGTTTCTAGCTGTCCTAGGAAGTTTTTAGGACTTTAAAAACACCTCCTGACAGTTATTATGGAGTGAAATCTCGCTAAAGTCTATCAAAAGTCGTTTGAACCGTCAAACCACACTAAGCGCTGTCGGTGCTCCCGATTGGTGCTGCCGGTGCTAAGGTCCGTTTTCTTAGTCGCCGTCGGCTCTAGTGGCCAAAATTTTGCGACTTTCATTTTTCGTTCAATTTAATTCCAACTTTTTATCTAATGTTAATATTTGACTTAATTTATAATAAATGCAATTGTGTAGGATTATTATCTACTAATATATAAGACACTTATCAAACAAATTAGTAATGCATAGACATACATGTATGCGTTGCCTCTCACAAAGCGCTTGGATTAACGTCGTCAGCCCAACACACCATTTGTTTAGTTGGGTTGACTCAACATTAAAACTTATTTAAATTGAGGTATGTGCCCTTCATAATAATGTTTCATATATTGCCCATTAACTTTAAATAACCTTCTAGTGCTAGGATCTTTAATAACAACAGTTTCATAATGATAAATTTTAATCACTTTAAATGGTCATAACCATATGGATTTCAATTTTTCTAGAAACAATCTCAATCTTGTATTATATAATAAAACTTCGAGTTTCAAATTTCTTCTGAATAATCTTCTGATCATGCCATATTTTCATTTTTTTTAATATATTTTTGCATTATCATATGCTTCATTTCATATTTCCTCAAGTTCATTGAGTTGCAATAATCTTTTCTCAACAACATCTTTTTGATTAAAATTAAATTCCATAATAGCCTAAAATGCTTTATGCTCTAATTCTACTGGTAAGTGGCATGTTTTTCCAAATATCAGTCTGTATGGGGACATTCTTATAGAAGTCTTATAAGCAGTTCTATATGGCCATAATGTAATATCTAGTCTAGCAGACCAATCCAATTTATAAAGATTTATAGCTTTTTCTAAAATACGTTTAATTTCACAATTTGATATCTCTGCTAGACTGCTAGTCTGAGGATGATAAACAGTAGAGAATATATGCATAATATCATATTTCTTAATTAATTTTTTGATTCTTTTATTNCAGCTTTTTCTAAAATACGTTTAATTTCACAATTTGATATCTCTGCTAGACTGCTAGCTGAGGATGATAAACAGTAGAGAATATATGCATAATATCATATTTCTTAATTAATTTTTTGATTCTTTTATTCCTAAAATGAGATCTTCCATCAGTAATAATTACTATCGGTATTCCATATCTTGTAAAAATATTTTTAATCAAAATTTTAGAAACACTTCGAGCATCACATCTAGGTACAACAATAGCTTCAATCCATTTGAATATATAATCAACAACAAGTAATATATAAAAGTTTCCAAATGAAGGCATAAATGGTCCCCACACATCAAAAATTTCAACTTCCAATGTGTAATTTAGAGGCATTTCATTTCTTCTAGAAATATTTCCTAATCATGGCATCTTAAAATTATCTATTGAGTTTCTTCATAAGGCACGCATCTTCTAACAATTAGTTATTTACATTGTTTATATAAATGTGGGTCATCCTAAAAATAGTCTTTTGAATCATATATAAATTTCTTTAATTGTGGATTTTACATATCAGGTGGTAAAATACCACTTACAACATAGTTCACTATATCAGCATACCACGGTACATCTATTTCATCAATACTATNCATAAATGTGGGTCATCCAAAAAATAGTCTTTTGAATCATATATAAATGTCTTTAATTGTGGATTTTACATATCAGTGGTAAAATACCACTTACAACATAGTTCACTATATCAGCATACCACGGTACATCTATTTCATCAATACTATATAACTGTTCATCAGGGAAATTTTTTAAAATTTCATTTCTAAATTTAGTTAATATTTCTATTTCTATCCTAGACAAATGATCAGCTATTTGATTATCATTTCCCTTCTATCAACTACGGTAAAATCAAACTCTTGAAAGTATCCATCTCATTAATCTTGGTTTAGCATCCTTCTTTTGCATTAAGTATTTAATAACAAAATGATCTGTATGCACTATAGAATTAGTTCCAATTAAATAAGGTTTAAATTTATCAAAGGCATAAATAATAGCTAATAACTCTCTTTCAATAGTANTTTTGATTATCATTTCCCTTTCTATCAATCACGGTAAAATCAAACTCTTGCAATAAAAGTATCCATCTCATTAATCTTGGTTTAACATCCTTCTTTTGCATTAAGTATTTAATAGCAAAATGATCTGTATGCACTATAGATTTAGTTCCAATTAAATAAGGTTTAAATTTATCAAAGGCATAAATAATAGCTAATAACTCTCTTTCAATAGTAGTATATTTAATTTGAGCTTCATTTAGAGTCTTACTTTCATAATATATAACTTTAAAAACTTTATCGTGCCTTTGTTGTAATACAGCCTCAATAGCATAATCACTAGCATAACACATTATTTCAAATGATTTTTTCGAGTTAGGTGGTACTATTATACGTGCAGTGAGTAATTTTTTCATTAATAATTTAAATGATTTTATGCATTCCTCATCAAAATATAATTTCTTATCTTTTTCTAAAAGTTGGCATAGCGGCTTAGTTATTTTTGAAAATTTTTTTATGTAGCGCCTGNTATTATTTTAAATGATTTTTCCCAGTCAGGTTGTACTATTATAGGTGCAGTGAGTAATTTTTTCATTAATAATTTAAATGATTTTATGCATTCCTCATCAAAATATAATTTCTTATCTTTTTCTAAAAGTTGGCATAGCGGCTTAGTTATTTTTGAAAATTTTTTTATGTAGCGCCTGTAAAAACCAGCATGTCCTAGAAAACTTCTCACCCCATTAACATTAAAGATTTTTGCAAGATCTACCTCCATGCTTTTTTCGGAAATTTTATGCCCAAACACAATACCTCCTCCAAACATAAATTGACATTTTTCCCAATTTAATACTAGGTTGAATTTTTCACATACTTCCAGAAATTTTTCTAAATTATTAAAATGTAACTCAAATGAAGTCCTAAATACAGAAAAATCATCCATAAACACTTCCACTCCATGTTTTGTAAAATTACTAAAAATTGATATCATGCATCTTTAAAATGTTGTAGGTGCATTGCATAATCCAAAAAACATTCTATGAAAAGAAAATGTTCCATATGGGCTTGTAAATGTTGTTTTCTCTTGATCCTTTAGAGCAATTGAAATTTTGTGATAACCAGCATATCCATCTAAAAAGCAATAATATTTTTTCCCAGCCAATCTATCCAACATTTGGTCTAGAAAGGGTAAAGGAAAATGATCTTTCATGGTGGCCATATTTAATTTTCTATAGTCAATACAAATTTGCCAACCAATAACTTTTTTTATTGGTATTAATTCATTTTTCTTATTTTCTTCAACAATCACTCTTCCTTTCTTCGGAACATAGTGAATTGGGCTTACCCAATCACTATCTGAAATATGATATATAATTACATCATCTAACCATTTTAAAATCTCCTTTTTAACAACTTCTTTCATTATTGGTTTTAATCTTCTCTGAGGATCAACTTTAGGTTCATATTGTTCATTTATCAAAATTCTGTGCATATAAATTAAAGGACTAATTCCTTTAATATATGCTAAAGTCCATCCAAAAGCTTTTTTATACTTGTTCAATATGTCTACCAATGTTTGTTCTTGAATTTCAGTTAACTCAGAAGATATAATAACAAACAATGTAGATGACTCTTCTAAAAGTACATACTTTAAATAGGCATGTAATATCTTTTATTCAAGTTCAGGTGGTTTAACACTTGAAGGAATATGATTTTTACTATTATTTTTTAACAAGTCTAACGTTTCAAATTTGCCCTGAATATAATCCAAATCTTCTCCTTTTTTTTCATCTTCATTCTAAAAAATTACTCCTTACTTTAATTTATCTTCACACTCATTCTTAAATTGTTCATTACTCTGATAATCAAATATTTCCATCCTAAAACATTCATTATCTTTTTCTATTCCAAGATATTTCATAGCTTTTGCTATATTAAATTTTACTTCTTGGTCATTAACTCTCATTATTAATTCTCCTTTTTGCATATCTATTATAGCTCTTCCTGTTGCAAGAAATGGTCTTTCTAAAATAATTGGAATCTCTTTATCTTCCTCCATATCCAATACTATAAAGTCTACAAGGAAAATAAATTTATCCACTTTTACTAGTACATTCTCTATAACTCCTTTTAGATAATTTATTGATCAATTAGCTAACTGAAGAGTTATAGTAGTAGGGGAAATTTCTCTTAAAACTAAATGTTTAAAGATTGATAAGGGCATAAGATTGATACTCACTCCTATATCACATAAAGCTTTTCTATAAAACTTTTCACCAATTACATAACGTATAGTAAAACTACTAGGATCTTTTAATTTTTCAGGAAGCTTTTTCTGAATAATAGCACTACACCTCCACTGAGTGCATCGATCTCATGATCTGTAAACTTCCTTTTTATATTTACGACATCCTTCATAAATTTCAGATAACTTGGCATTTGTTCCAAAGCTTCGACAAAAGGATTATTTATCGTTAATTTCTTAAGGATTTTTAAAGATTTTGTAAATTATTTATCTTTATTTTTCTGCTTCAGTCTTTGAGAGAATAGAGGTAATGGTTTTTCTAAAGGAACCTATGTTTGTTCATTTTCATGTTGATCATTTTCCATTTCTTCCTTCTCTTCTTCAACTTCAGTTTCTCTTTAGATCCTTGTTTCAAATTCTTTTCCACTTCATAATTGAATAGCTTTAATTTGCTCTTTATTTTGATCTTTTGGATTAACTTCTACATTACTCGGAAGAACTCCAGAAGGTCTGTTACTAAGCGCACTAGCAATATGTCCTAATTGATTTTTAATATTTCTAATAGGTGCACCTTGATTTTGTTTTTGATTTCCCATATTCAACATCACTTCTTCCATTGTCAACTAATTTTCCTTAACTTGTGGGTTAGGATTGGAGTTAAATCCTGGAGGATAATAAGATTGAAAATTAGGATTTCCTTGATTGTTTAGATTTTTGGATAGATTCACCGGATTGTTATAAATATTCCAACTNTATTAAAGATTTTTGCAAGATCTACCTCCATGCCTTTTTCAGAAATTTTATGCCCAAACACAATACCTCCTCCAAACATAAATTGACATTTTTCCCAATTTAATACTAGGTTGAATTTTTCACATACTTCCAGAAAATTTTCTAAATTATTAAAACATAACTCAAATGAAGTCCTAAATATAGAAAAATCATCCATAAACACTTCCACTCCATGTTTTGTAAAATTACTAAAAATTGACATCATGCATCTTTAAAATGTTGCAGGTGCATTGCATAGTCCAAAAAACATTCTATGAAAAGAAAATGTTCCATATGGGCTTGTAAATGTTGTTTTCTCTTGATCCTCTGGAGCAATTGAAATTTTATGATAACCAGTATATCCATCTAAAAAGCAATAATATTTTTTCCCAGCCAATCTATCCAACATTTGGTCTAGAAAGGGTAAAGGAAAGTGATCTTTTATGGTGGCCATATTTAATTTTCTATAGTCAATACAAATTTGCCAACCAATAACTTTTTTTATTGGTATTAATTCATTTTTCTTATTTTCTTCAACAATCACTCCTCCTTTCTTCGGAACATAGTGAATTGGGCTTACCCAAGCACTATCTGAAATATGATATATAATTACATCATCTAACCATTTTAAAATCTCTTTTTAACAACTTCTTTCATTTTTGGTTTTAATCTTCTCTGAGGATCAACTTTAGGTTCATATTGTTCATTTAATAAAATTTTGTGCATATAAATTAAAGGACTAATTCCTTTAATATATGCTAAAGTCCATCCAAAAGCTTTTTTATACTTGTTCAATATTTCTACCAATGTTTGTTCTTGAATTTCAGTTAACTCAGAATATATAATAACAAACAATGTAGACGACTCTTCTAAAAATACATAGTTTAAATAGGCAGGTAATATCTTTAATTCAAGTTCAGGTGGTTTAATTCTTGAAGGAATATGATTTTTACTATTATTTTCCAAAAAGTCTAACGTTTCAAATTTGCCCTGAATATAATCCAAATCTTCTCCTTTTTTTCATCTTCATTCTAAAAAATTACTCCTTACTTTAATTTATCTTCACACTCATTCTTAAATTGTTCATTACTCTGATAATCAGATATTTCCATCCTAAAACATTCATTATCTTTTTCTATTGCAAGATATTTCATAGCTTTTGCTATATTAAATTTTACTCTTTGGTCATTAACTTTCATTATTAATTCTTCATTTTGCACATCTATTATAGCTCTTCCTGTTACAAGAAATGATCTCCCTAAAATAATTGGAATCTCTTTATCTTCCTCCATATCCAATACTATAAAGTCTACAAGGAAAATAAATTTATCCACTTTAATAGTACATTCTCTATAACTCCTTTTAGATAATTTATTGATCAATCAGCTAACTAAAGAGTTACAGTAGTAGGGGAAATTTCTCTCAAATCTAAATGTTTAAAGATTGATAAGGGCATAAGATTGATACTCACTCCTATATCACATAAAGCTTTTCTATAAAACTTTTCACCAATTACACAAGGTATAGTAAAACTACTAGGATCTTTTAATTTTTCAGGAAGCTTTTTCTGAATAATAGCACTACACTCTTCACTGAGTGCAACGATCTCATGATCTGTAAACTTCCTTTTTATATTTATTACATCCTTCATAAATTTCAGATAACTTGGCATTTGTTCCAAAGCTTCGACAAAAGGATTATTTATCGTTAATTTCTTAAGGATTTTTAAAGATTTTGTAAATTATTTATCTTTATTTTTCTGCTTCAGTCTTTGAGAGAATAGAGGTAATGGTTTTTCTAAAGGAACCTATGTTTGTTCATTTTCATGTTGATCATTTTCCATTTCTTCCTTGTCTTCATCAACTTCAGTTTCTCTTTAGATCCTTGTTTCAAATTCTTTTCCACTTCATAATTGAATAACTTTAATTTGCTCTTTATTTTGATCTTTTGGATTAACTTCCACATTACTCGGAAGAACTCCAAAAGGTCTGTTACTAAGCGCACTAGCAATATGTCCTAATTGATTTTCAATATTTCTAATAGCTGCACCTCGATTTTGTTTTTGATTTCCCATATTCAACATCACTTCTTCCATCGTCAACTAATTTTCCTTAACTTGTGGGTTAGGATTGGAGTTAAATCTTGGAGGATAATAAGGTTGAAAATTAGGATTTCCTTGATTGTTTAGATTTTTGGATAGATTCACCGGATTGTTATAAATATTCCAACTAAAATTAGGGTGGTTTTTCTATCCACGGTTAAAATTGTTAGAATAGGGATTGTTATTTCTATTATTTATAACGTTTAAAGTTTCATAAGATGGTTGAGTATCAATAATCCGTCCTAGTGAATTTTTCTCTAATATTGGGGGTATTTGAAAATAGTTCACTCCTATTTGATCAATCTTTTTAGAAATAACAACAATTTGAGATGCTAAAATAGAAATTACATCAGAAACATGAATACTGGCTACTCTCTTAGGAATTTCTTATTCAGAGGGCCATTGAAAATTATTAGTAGCCATTTCTTTAATTAAGTAATATGCTTCATCAAAAGGTTTTGACATTAATGATCCACCAGAATCAGCATCTATAATAGATCTTAGTGATCCTACTAATCCATTGTAAAAGGTTTGAATTATTAACCAATATAGCAAAGCATGTGTGGACATTTTCTAAGAAGATCTTTAAATCTTTCCCAGGCTTCATATATCGATTACCCTTTAAACTGACAAAAAAGATGTAATATCATTTCTAAGCTTAGCGGTTTTTTAGGGTGATAAATATTTAGCCAAGAACTTTTTTGATAGTTCTCCCCAAGTTCTAATAGATCCAAGTGCTAATGAATTTAATCAAGCCTTGGCTTTATCCCTTAATGNCTTGAGATGCTAAAATAGCAATTACATCAGAATCATGAATATCAGCTACTCTCTTAGGATTTACCGTTTCAGAGGGCCATTGAAAATTATTAGTAGCCATTTCTTTAATTAAGGAATATTCTTCATCAAAAGGTTTTGACATTAATGATCCACCAGAATTAGCATCTATAATAGATCTTAGTGATCCTACTAATCCATTGTAAAATGTTTGAATTATTAACCAATATAGCAAAGCATGTGTGGACATTTTCTAAGAAGATCTTTAAATCTTTCCCAGGCTTCTTATATCGATTACCCTTCAAATTGACAAAAAAGATGTAATATCATATCTAAGCTTAGCGATTTTTGAGGGTGATAAATATTTAGCCAAGAATGTTTTTGATAGTTCTCCCCAAGTTCCAATAGATCCAAGTGCTAATGAATTTAATCAAGCCTTGGCTTTATCCCTTAATGAGATAAAAAAAGTCTAAGCCTAATAACATCATTAGACACTCTATCATATTTAAATGTAGCACAAATCTCAAGAAAACTCGCAAGATGTAAGTTAGGATCTTCAGTAGGTGATCCTCCAAACTGATTATTTGGTACCATTTGGATAATAGCAGGTTTAAGCTTAAATGAATTAGCAGAAACGTCAGGATTTTGAATAGTCAAGTGAAGTTCATCTGCTGTAAGATTCGCATAATCTTTTAAAGGTCTTTGTCGATTCTCATTTTTTGGATTTTCTAAGTTATTTGCCATTTCTTTTAAACTTTTAATTTCTCTTTGTTGTTTTTGATTTTTTCTAATTGTAAGTTCTAACTCTGAATTGTAAGGTACTAAGCCTTCAGATCCAATATTTCGCATAAACAAATAAAGCCAAGTAAAATTCTTTAAAAGAAACACTTAAATAAATTTCTTTTTGGATTTTTGATTTTTTGTATATTTTTTTATTTTTATATATTTATATAGTATATATATTATCTCTAACTTTCCTAATTTATCAAAACTATTTAATTTACCTAAATATAACTGTTACCTTCCCCATGCAACGATGCCAAAAACTTGATCTTGATTTTTTATATGTAAGGATTTATGAAGTTTACACCACTAGAGCACCAAAAACTTGATCCTTATGTGAAAAATAAACTGTGTAAAATATATATAATTATAAGAAATTAATAATGGGATTCTACACAAGTATACATATTGTTATCAAGTAATAAAGAACTTTCTATTTAAGCCCCAAATATCAATCCCACGGGGAAGGAGTAAATTGGCAATGATAAGTTTTACTTGGAAATTTACAGAAAATCAAACGAATCACTGTCACTAATTTTTAATATTGAGATGTTATCAAAATTAAAGTACTTAACTATTAGAAAAACAGAAATGCAAAGTTTAAAAAGTAAATACTAATCTACTAATTATGTTTATGTAATGAAGATTTCTTATGTGAAAAAGCATCCTTCCCACTACAAAGAGGCTTTGGTGAAATCAGATGAGATAAATTTTTATAATATGTATTGTGCCAAATACGAGCAATTATAATTCTCAACCCTAATATAGTGCATAGAAAATCATTGGCTAATCCTAGGTTTAGTCCCAAAATCCGTGGCTAGGCTAGGAGGATACCGGCTCCCACTCTAGAGCTCCCACTTCCCTTCACTTAAAGGCTAACTCTAACTTTAGTTTCTAAAAACTAAGACCAAATTGGGGATTTTAGCCTATCACCTTAAAGGTTCTCCAATTCTACACCGAACAAAGATTATTTCCCTATTTATTTGCACTTAATTCCAGGAACGAATTTCTCTTCCATGAAATCAAATGTGATCCTCACTCTATTGTAGAACTCATACTCGATTTCCCGGATCATATGTTTCACAACATATTTTAACAATTCAATTAGCCAGATCAAAAGTAAATTAAGCTTGAAGTTGAAAAATCATCACAATTTATTTTATATTTTAATATTCACACATCATATTATCTCTTCATTTTACCATATCTCAGAGTAGAGGGAAAGATAGAGGGAACTACTTAGACTTCATGAGAAAGACACAACAATACACAAGTTTCATATAAAAAATAACGTTCATACAACACTAATAAATAAACAAAACTTATCTGAAACTCTTTCTCAAAACAAATTCCTTGTAGCCTTTCCTTAAAAATGCAGGAAGAAGATCTCTCACTTTTCTCCTACTCCAACACTCTTACAGAAAGTTTCACACTAAATCTCACCACACAAACTCTAAAATATAAAATCAAAATCACTATTGGACTCCAATATAGTGGTTGAATTAAGATGGATTATGAAGAATGACAAAAATGGAGCATGGTGGAACGTTTTGGAGCGAAAAGGAGTTCATTTCTTGGTGAGTTTTGGCCCCAAATAATGCTCAAGGTTGGTTCTCCATGAGATGCCTCCAAAAACTCTTAAAAAATCATCAAAATACATCGAGCCTTCTAAAAACAGGGGCTGAACCGCCTTTGGTGCCGTCGGCGCTAGTTTGGCGCCATCGGCGTTGAGTAGAAATTTCAGCTGTTCTGTTTTTCTGCGCAGTCGGCGCTGCCCTTGGCATTGTCGGCGGTGAGGACTTTCTCAAAAATGTCATTTTGACTCTAAATTCCATCCTAGTTGCTTCCTTTTTGCTTTAAGTCCTAAAAATCAATAACCTACAAGAAAATATCAAATTACCTTCCATTAAGGTGCAATATCACCAAAAATAAGTATAAAATATGGGTCTAAAAATGCATTCCATTAAAGTGCAATATCACAAAAAATAAGTATAAAATATGGGTCTAAAAATGCATATATTTTTGGTGTATCTGAGCTAATAGATGAACAAATATTGCAAATAAAACCGTCCAATGCCAGTCATTGGGAAGAGTATTTCGATGGAGCTTCTTTAGTCAAAAAGGAAAAAGGATCATAGATGGTTATACCAGGCAAAGCAGGAACTGGTCTGATTTCCATCACACCAGATAAGGATATGTTTAGATTCTCCTACCACCTCACAGAGTCGTGTACAAACAACGAAGCAGAATATGAAGATCACCGTGTTGGAATTGGCAATCTCAATGGATATAACAGATATTGCCATCTATGGTGACTCAGATTGCCAGAAACCATAAGATTTTGAAACCAAGGCTAGCAGGATACCATCAGTATGAAGTTATTAGAACAGATTCTTAGTGTGACTCTATACTGAATTCCTTGGGGGATAATGCCCATGTTGACGCTTTAGTTAAACTTGCTAAGGAACTAGCATGTCCGCCTAAGGGTTCCATCGACATTACAGTACAAGAATGACAGGTTCTATATTGGATCAACCTAAAAAATTTACACAAGCTTGGGAAAGGAGAAGGAATGATGATTGTAGTTGCTGACATTAATAAAGATTAGCGTAAGCCATTGATAGAATATTTGCAAACTGAAAGCCAGCAGAAGACAAGTCTGAAGCATATCACATCATGAGAAGAGCTATGTCATATGCTCTTGTAGGTGATGTCCTCTATACAAGATCATTTGATCAGATGTGGATGAGATGTCCAAGCATAGCCGAATCACAGAATATCGTTAAAGAAGTGCATGTTGAATTGTGTGGAGCCCACCAGTCAGGGCCGCAAGATGAAAATGAAGATTAAAAGACTCAAATATTATTGGCCAGCAATGACATTTGATTGCATGGATACAACCAAAATGTGTCACCTTTGCCAAGTGCATGGGGTGGTCTTACACCAACCTCCGAATGTGCGACACCCGACCTTGGCCTTATGACTAATAGAGTGTTGGGGCATAGACATAATAAGTGTGATAGACCCTCCATCCTTTAAGGGATAAATATTTATTTTTATCGCCATAGATTACTTCTCCAAGTGGGCAGTAGCAGTCCCGTTATGAGAGGTTATAACACAACATGTTCTCCAATTTTTCAAGAGTCAGATTTTCTACCATTTTGGTGTTCCACGTAGGGTAATTTATGACAATAAAACAGCCTTCAAGAGCACAAAGACTAACAACTTCGTCAAATGACATGAGATAGACTGGAGATACTCTACAATTTACTATCCCAGGGTGAACGACATGGTCGAGGACTTAAATAAAATGATCGTCCAAATTTTGAAGAAGACATTGGATGAGAATAAAAGAGGATGACATGATAGCATGTTAGAAGCTTTGTGAGCCCGTCGGACAACGTTCAGAACCTCGACTACATACTTGTGTATGGGTCTGAGGCCGTACTGCCATTAGAACTCCAAACACCGTCTCTCAGAGTCACCGTCATCAACCAAATCACAATTGAAGAAAGTGCAAAACTCAGACTTGTATAATTGGAAAGTCTTGAGGTAAAATGATTAGAAGCACAATAGCATTTGGAGCTCTACCAGCAAGGATGGTGCAGGATCATGACAAATTGTTCCAACCGAGGGCATTCAAAGTGGGTGACCTTGTTCTCAAAAAATCTATTCTTGGACATTGCAAGATAGGTGGGAAATTTGAATCAACTTGGGAGGGACTATTTGTCATAGAAAAGGTCTATTCAGGAGGATCTTACCAGCTAGTGGGATTTTAGGGCGAATGACCTATGTTGCCAATTGATGACCAATATTTGAAGACATACTATATGGCATGACATTGCTTGAAACATATTTTTGAAAATGTTGCTTGTTCTGGGGTTATTTATTTGGCCAAGTGTCTATGACTGGGTCCAAAATGTTGTAATAAATTAACCTTAATAAAATGAAAATTTTTGAATTTGCTCACTTTAATTTCCTCCTCTTGTTTTTAATTTTGAAATCTCATTAAATTAAATCAAATTGAATAAATGAAATTTGCACTTGTAAAAATTGAACATTTTTTTAATTAATATTTCATTGTTGTTCTTGTTCGTGCTGAACTTCAGTGCACTGAAGTTTTTTTGTCTTATGTAGAAAAATGTCGGGATGAAATTTGATTTTTGCTTTTAGAAACGGCTTGAATCTCGCACTGAATAAGGAAAGGGCAGCCCATGGTGGCATCGTAGACTTTGACTTGGACTTCGGTCAGGTCAACATGGATTACGAGGGTCCCCTAATGGATGTAGTCAGTCGTCAGGAGAAAGAAGGATTACCATCACTGCTAAGGATTAGTACCAAAGAAGACTCTTTATTGAAGAGGAAGAAACAACAATACAACGAGATCCAATGGATGGAACCAGTCGTCTACCGTCCATGATAACTGCCCTAGGATCTAGTCAGCACGCGCGGTTTAAATAGATAAATAGGGCTTTTCTTATTTATTTCAATACCCTTAACTTAGAAAATTCATAACTTTGTGTAGAAAAATCACAAAAATAAAATAAAAATACCCTTGAAAATACATAACTTTGTGTAGAAAAATCACAAAAATAAAATAAAAATACCCTCTTGCTCAGCTTCTATTTATTTAAATACCCCCAAACTTATAAAATCCATAAATTTGTGTAGAAAAATCACAAAAATAAAATAAAAATACCCTCTTGCTCAGTGAACAGGGAGAAAAATGTGAGATAAATTACAAGTTTATTTGATGCATATTTTATTTTTAATTAATTAAACACTATTTGAGATCATTTGATTCTCCATGATAGCACATCACGTTGGCTTGAAATTTTGGCATGTTGTAGCCTCTCTCAAAGGGGATATCCTCTGATTTTTCCAAAAGATAGAGGAGGTTTCTATATAGAGATCCATATTTTTCAAGATCTTCCACATTATTCCTTTAAAATAATCATGGAANCCAATCAGGTTGATCTCAATATGAACTTATAACCTATAGTTGAAAAAGTTGTATTTTACATTTTAAAATAAAGATAGTTTTGATGTGATATGAAAAATTTAGATGATATAAATGCAAAAAAAGAACAAATTTGATGTCAGATATATAAATTCATAGGAATTGACTGGTATTTATGTAAAAGCAAAAAAAAAAAAAAAACAAATAAAAAATTAAAAAATGATTAAATAAGAAATAATAAATAATTGTGAGAATTTAAGAGCTAAAAGAAAGACAAGATCCAATGTACACGACCCATAGATTTCAATGTGCCTATAAAGTTTGTCCTTTTCTCCACATCAACAAATTATAATTTCAATCCCCACCACTCTTTTAGGTATTAAAACAAAATTTGGATTAACTCGCAATTATTAAAATAAACCTATACTATAATATTAATAATCCCTCAACCTTCCCATTTAATGGCCACATAAATTATGATATTAATTTATTATATTTTATATCATATATTTTATGCGCCGTTTCCCCTGAATAAGATAGTGCTGAACAGAATAGGGTTAATTGGGGCCCATTTTTTTCTATGTAGTTACATATCTGACACCTAAACTTAATTTTTTTTACATTTTTACCAGTCAAATGTGAAAATATGACTTCATAAAAATTTAAACGGTGAAATATACACTTTATCTTGCACAAGTAAAATGACATTCATGTAAAAATTGAAGTTTTNGGAAATAATTTCATGGGTCAAGTCATTTAAAATGCACTTAAATTTTACAAACACTAAATAACTAAAATAATTAATTTTGGAAAATATATACATTTAAATGACTTGATTTTTGATCTCCACTGTGATTTATGATCCAGAGAACTCATCATAAAAATTTCAAAATATTTTGAGTTCATTTGACAACTAAAGTTGATTATTAAAGATAAATACCACTTTTGACACACAAATAATAATTAAAAATTAAAATAAAACTCAAAAGATTATGAAACTTTGTTTTTTGAGCTCTCTGTGACCAGTGGTATTTTTTTAAAATAAAAACTTGATTTTTAGCCTATTTTAAATATTTAAATAATTAAAAGTCCATAAAAATCACAAAAATAATAAAACTCATGGAAATGTTCTAAATTGCTTCCTAATCACTGGGAACAATTAGAATATTTTTCGTGATTTTCTAAATAAAGATATTTAATTTCAAAGCTTAAAAAATAATTAGAATATTATCCCTAATTTTTGAATAAAGATATTTAATTTCAAAGCTTAAAAATAGTCTTTAAATGCTAAAAATGAGTTTTTCACTAAAATAATTCCACTAAAACAAAGAAAAATAAAAAAATATATATATAAAATTTGCTCCTTTGGGTTCTCTGACCTTGGAGAGATTTTTCAAAAAATGCAAAACTTAATTTTCACCACCTAAAATATTTTATTTTTATTAAATAACCCAGACCTTGAAATAATTCTAATAAATCACAAAGAATTCAAAAAAGCATGAAATTTTGTCTAATGGCTTTTCTAGTCTAAGTCTATCTCCAGTAAAAATTTCAAGGGATTAGAATTTACCTTGGTCAAATTATGAATTTTCTTTCAAAAATCCTATTTTTGCATGAAAATAATTACATAAATTAAATTAAAATTTGAAAAATCATATTTTCTCCTCTAATGTCTCAATTGACCCATGAACCCATGAATCCATATAGACGGGCGCCGTTGGTGGCCATTTTGGCGTCGTCGGCGCCAGAGGCCAAAGTCGCGTCTTTTATTTTTTTGTTCAATTCGATTCCAAATTTTTCCTCCAATACGAATCTTTTTCTCAATTTATGTATATAAAATTTTGTAGGATTCAAAAGTATTATTATTTCTTAAAAATACTTATTAAACAAAAAAGTAATTTATAAATATATATATATTTATATATGGGTTGCCTCCAACAAAGCGCTTAGTTTAACGTTGTCAGCCTGACATTTCAATGTTCAAACAGCATGACTTAACATCAAAATTTCTTTAAATTGTGGCATGTGTCCTTCATAATAATGTTTCAATCAATCTCTATTAAATTTAAACATCTTTTTAGTTTTAGGATCTTTAATAACAACAGTTACATAATGATAGATTTTAATCACTTTAAATGGTCCTAATCATCTAGATTTCAGTTTTTCTGGAAATAATCTCAATCTTGTATTATATAATAAAACTTCTTATCCATGTTTGAACTTCTTTTAAATAATCTTTCGATCATGCCATATTTTCATTTTCTTTTTATAGATTTTTGCATTATCATATGCTTCATTTATAATCTTTTCAAGTTCATTGAGTTGCAATAATCTTTTCTCACCAGCATCTTTTAGATTAAAATTAAATTCTTTAATATCCCAAAATGATTTATGCTCCAATTTTACTGGTAACTGACATGTTTTTCCAAAAATAAGTCTATATAGAGACATTCCAATAGAAGTCTTATAAGCAGTTATGTATGCACATAATGCAGTATCTAATCTAGCAGACCAATCCAATTTATAGGGATTTACAACTTTTTCTAAAATTTGTTTATTTCACGATTTGATATCTCTGCTAGCCGCTGTTCTAAGGGAGATAAGAAGTAGAGAATCTATGTATAATATCATATTTTTTAAACAATTTCTCGATTCTCTTATTCCTAAAATGAGATTCTCCATCTGTAATAATTAATCTCAACATTCCATATCATGTAAAAATAATTTTATTTAAAAATTTAAAAACACTTATGGCATCACATTTAGGTACAGCAACAGCTTCACTCCATTTGGACATATAATCAACAATATGTAATATATATAAATTTCCAAATGAAGGCATAAATGGTCCCATAAAACCTAATCCCCATATGTTAAAAATTTTAACTTCCAATGTGTAATTTAGAGGCATTTCATTTCTTCTAGAAATATTTCCTTCTCACTGANCATGTTAAAAATTTTAACATCCAATGTGTAATTTAGAGGCATTTCATTTCTTCTAGAAATATTTCCTTCTCACTGACATCGATCGCAAGTTTTAATATATTCATTAACATCTCTAAAAAGAGTAGGCTAATAAAATCCAGCTTGCAATATTTTATATGCAGTTCTATTTGTTCCAAAATGTCCTCTAAATTTATAATCATAACATCTCTCAATTATTTATTGAGTTTCTTCATAAGGCACAAACCTTCTAATAATTAGATTTTGACATTATTTATATTAATATGGGTCATCCCAAAAATAGAATTTTGAATCATATATAAATTTCTTTAATTATTGATTCTTATTATCTGGCGGTAAAAATATCACTTATGATATAATTTACTATGTCGGCATACCACAGTATATTTATTTCATCAATATTATGTAATTGTTCATCATGGAAATTTTCTAAAATTTCATTTGCAAAATTAGTTAATACTTCTTTTTAGTCTATACGAATGATCAATTATTTGATTATCATTTCTCTTTCTATCAACTACAATAAAATCAAACTCCTACAATAGACGTATCCATCTAATTAATCTTGGTTTAGCATCCTTCTTTTGCAACAAGTATTTGATAGCAGAATGAACTGTATGCACTATAAATTTGGTTCCAACCAAGTAAGGTTTAACTTTATCAAAGGCATAGGCAATAGCCAATAATTCTCCTTTAGTAGTAGTGTAATTAATTTGAGTATCATNGCTATTTGATTATCATTTCTCTTTCTATCAACTACAATAAAATCAAACTCTTACAATATAAGTATCCATCTAATTAATCTTGGTTTAGCAACCTTCTTTTGCAACAAGTATTTGATAGTAGAATGAACTGTATGCATTATAAATTTGGTTCCAACCAAGTAAGGTCTAACTTTATCAAAGGCATAGGCAATAGCCAATAATTCTCCTTTAGTAGTAGTGTAATTAATTTGAGTATCATTTAGAGTTTTACTAGTATAATATATTATTTTAAAAATTTTATTGTACCTTTGTCCTAACATAGCTCAAATAGCATAATCACTAACATTGCACATTATTTCAAATGGTTTCTCCCAATTCGGTGGAACTATTATAGGAGTAGTGATTAATTTTTCTTTCAATAATTCAAATACTTTTATGCATTCCTCATTAAAATCAAATTTTGTATCTTTTTCTAAAAGTTAGCATAATGGCTTAGTTATTTTTGAAAATTTTTTTATATAACGCCTGTAGAAACCAACATGTCCTAGAAAACTTCTTACCCCTCTAACTGTAGTAGGAGGTGGTAATTTTTTAATAACTTGCATTTTTGCAGGATTTACTCTCATGCCATTTTCAAAAATTTTATGCTCAAGTACAATTTTTCCTGCAACTATAAATTGACATTTTTCCCAATTTAGTACTAAGTTGATTTTTTCACATAATTCCAGAACTTTTTCTAAATTATTTAAACATAATTCAAATGAAGTCCCGAACATAAAGAAATCATCCATAAATACATCCATTCCGTGTTTAATAAAATTACTAAAAATTGACATCATACATCTTTGAAACGTCGCAGGTACATTGCATAGTCCAAAAGACATTCTACAAAAAGCAAATGTTCCATAAGGGCTTGTAAATGTTGTCTTTTCTTGAACCTCAGGAGAAATTAGAATTTGATGATAATCGGTATATCCATCTAAAAAGTAGTAATATTTGTTTCCAGCTAATCTATCCGACATTTGGTCTAGAAAGGGTAAAGGAAAGCGATCTTTCCTTGTGGCCATGTTTAATTTTCTGTAGTCTATACAAATTTGTCATCCAATAACTTGTCTTGTTTGAATTAATTCATTTTTCTCATTAACTTCAACAGTCACTTCTCCTTTCTTTGGAACACAGTGAATTGGACTCACCCAAGCAATGTGTGAAATAGGATATATAATTCCAACATCTAACCATTTTATGATTTCTTTTTTAACAACTTCTTTCATTATTGGGTTTAATCTCCTCTGATGACCAGCTTTAGGTTCGTATTGATCATCTAATAGAATTATGTGCATACAAATTGAAGGACTAATTCCTTTAATATCTGCTAAAGTTAATTTTGTGCATACAAATTGAAGGACTAATTCCTTTAATATTTGCTAAAGTCCATCCAAAAGCCTTTTTATATCTTTTCAACATCTCTATTAATTTTGTTCTTGAATTTCAATTAACTCAGAAGATACAATAACAGACAATGTTGATGAATCTCCTAAAAATACATTTTTAAAATGGACAGCCAATATTTTTAGTTCAAGTTTAGGTGGTTCAATACTTGAAGGAATGAGACTTTTATTATCATTTTCCAACAAATCTAAATTTTTAAATTTATCCTGAATGTAATCTAAATTCTTTTCTTTTATTTCATTCTCATTCTAACTAAATTCTTCTTACCTTAATTTTTCTTCAAACACTTTCTTAAATTGCTCATTACTTAGATAATCAGTAACTTTCATCCTAAAACATTCATTATATTTTTCTATTGCAGAATATTTCATAGCTTTGTGATACTAAATGTTACTTCTTGATCATTAACTCTCATTATTAATTCTTCTTTTTGCACATCTATCACAATTGCAACAAATGGTCTCTTTAAAATAATATGAATCTCTTTATCTTCCTCTCTGTCTAATATTATAATGTCTACAAGAAAAATAAATTTATTCACTTGTTGACCTCACTTTTGGTTGAGGTCTAGTCTTTCTCTTTAGTCACCTAGGTTCTAGCCATATGACTTTCCTATTGACTATTCTTAGAGAACTAGAAAATGACACCCTCACCATTAGAAATTCTAAACTCTTTTTTACTCAACTTGAAGTTCCACATATTGGTCCTAACCTTTAGCACTTAGTAGGTGGGGTCATTATGAGGGAGCTCAAGGAGAGTTCCTATAGGATTGTTGGACCTTATGGTTGACCCTGGGTGTTGGTCTAGATCTAAGGCACTCACTTCACTCACAATCACTCACTACCCTAAACCCGTAATTTCTTGACTTTGGTCTCTTAAGCCTTTGGGAAACTCATGTAGATAGTCCCCTAAACCCACTAGCCCTAGGCTAGGGTTTAGCTAAGACAAATAAATAGAGGACCCAAATGGGGTTTCCATTGGCCCATGGCTTACTTTTGGTGGTTAGTTCCCCAATTTTACCCAAAATACTCATGCCCCTAAACTCCCCCAAATTACTTAAGTACCCTGAAAACCTAAATTTGGCCAAAAATCCCAAATTTATCCAAAATACTCAAACTTGTTCAAAAATCATTTCAAACCTTTTGAAAACACCCAAATTATCCAAAATCACTAAAAATTGCCAAATTACCAAAATGCCCCTCATGGGCCAAAAATTTGAAAAATTCTAAAAAATCCTAAAATATTTCAAATATTCCCAATTTCATTTTTATCAACTACCACATGACCTAATTAAGCCAATTTGACTATCTTTGACCAAAACCCCCAAATTGCCTATATAGGTCCAAATTTCCTTAAATTCAACTCAAATGTCCATCAATTTGATCCCAATCTCCACAAATTTCAATACCAAACTCAAATTAACCCTCAATGTGACTAAAATAAACCAAATCTAAGCTCAATTTGCTCATGCTTTGAGCCCAATTTTTATTTAGATCAAACCCCCAATTTTGGACACATGACCTAATCTCACCAAATTGAATTCATAGCCCTCTCAATTGACCACAATTGATGTTGCAAACTCTTCATAACATTTTTACACATCAAAATTGAACTTCAATTAGCAATGGTGAAACCTCAATTTCACTTAATTACAACTTAAGTCCAAAAATCCCCAAATTTACCCCAAATTGGCTATGTCCCGAAATTTCACAAAATTGATTGCCTTAGTCCCAAAATTGGCACCCAATTTATGTTGAAAACTCTTCATGAGGTTCCTATTGAACATTTTAAACCATAAATTTGGACTTAGCCCAAGGTTAGCCCAATCTAGACCCAAGTCTAGCCCAACATGCCCAAATTGAACAAATCTCCAAAATCCTTCAAATTGACCCTCCAATTGAACTCAAAACCCTTTTTCATCCTTCACCAAAATTGTCCCTTACAATGACTTACACCAAATGAAAGATTTATTTGGACCAATTTATGTGGCTAACCTAGCCCAAACCCAATTTTTGGTCATTTGCACCCACTTGGACCCTTGCTCTAAACGTATCCTAACCACCCCAAAGCCATCAAATTAATGACTCCACAACCATTAGTTGGACCGTAAGATTGAGCCCTAACTCATATAACCACCTAATCTAAGCCATGGACCAATGGTCCCTTAAATAAAGGGATTCCATTCCATAATTGCTTAAGCTTAAGATTCTTTTTTTCCAAAATTAAGCCTTAGCTAATTAAATTACTGTGACATATTCCCCTGGGTTTCCTGAGCTCTAAGCCACCTCCCCCTGCCATGACAGACTGGCCTAGTCTCCGTAGAAGCAAAAATCAAGGGTTACCCCCTCTTAAACTTCACCCAATTCAAACTTAGAAGCCACCTCACCCAAATGAGTTGTTAGAGACACTCTGCCCTCCACCTAAGCACCACATTGCACCCCCCTCCAATTAACCATGTCAGCCACACCTTAGCCATTTTTATAAAAGCTCACCTCCACGACCATGGAGGGAGTGCTAAAATTTTCTCAGAGAGAGCTTCCCAAATCACTCACAGAGCTTCTTTGAGACCTCCTCAGTGCAATTCAACCATCTTCCCCCACTGATTCCCACTGTGGAAGCACAATTTTGAGCTCAAACTTCTACCTAAAACTAGGATAGAGCTCAATACACCTCCATAGTCCACCAAAGAAAATCTAAACTTACCCACACCTTTGCAACACTGAAAGAAGACAAAGCCCCATCAAATCCCCCTTCCAAAGAGCCTCTAACATAGCTCTAGACCAACACCTGAAATCGAGCTTGGTCGAATTCATACCTAGACCTTACTCCACAGCAAGAGGCTCAATCCCCAACCTCCTTGGACTCCAACAAATGTGTTAAGCATCTCTGATTGAAGCTTACCTTCTCATAGCAAAGGTATTGAACTCCTCCTCTTCCCAAGTCTCTTTTGATTCTCCATTTGCTTAGTATTAATTTCATGGCATCTTAACCATATAGATTTATTCCTCTAGTCTAGACGAGCTTTTTAAAAGAAAATTCATTCAATTTGGTTGAGAAAAGAAGGAGATATCAAGCCTTGAAGATGGATGGTTCTCGGGCTAGGCCATTGAGGATGATGACAGAGCACCGTTTGATTGAGCGTGTATTGGATGGACGATTAAGATGAAGCTGGACAACTCTTCTTTACATGAACCGCGAGATGCGTGGCTGCTAGCATGGACGATGATGTCAAATGGGTGCTCGCCGCGTGGAGCTTCTGAGCTGCCTAGGATCCAGTCAGTTTCGCGTGTTTAAATAGATAAATAGAGAATTAAAAAAAATTAGAAAATGACCCTAAACTTTAAAAATCCATATCTTGGTGTAGAAAAATCACAAAAATAAAATAAAAATACTCGCTTGCTCAGTGAACAGAGGAGAACGATGTGGAAATAATTTGAAGTCTATTGGATGCATGTTTTATTTTTAATTAATTAAACATTGTCTTAAGTATTTTGATTCTCCAAGCATATAGGCATTTCACCATGGCTTGAAATTTTGGCATGTTGTAACTTCTGTTAAAGGAAACACTCTGTTTTTTTCCTAAGTTAGAGGAGACCTCCAGATAGAGATCCATATTTTTCAAGTTTATGCACATTATTTACTTAAATAAATCATAATAATTAGCATGTTGCTTAGAAAAATACTAAAAATTTTTGAAATTTTTAGCATTACCAGAAAACCCTTAGGAAAATTTCTCATGAGTCAAGTAATTTAAAATGCACATAATCTTCATAGACCCTAAAACACTAAAGTAATTAGTTTTGAAAAATACAAACATCAAAATGACTTGATTTTTAATCTCTACTATTATCTAAGGTCCAGATAACTCCTCATAAAAATTTCAAAGTATTTTGAGTCCATTTGATGGTCTTAATGCGTTCATGTCCCTGATGAACCAAAATTACACTTCTTCCATTGGCATGCTTTCCCCATTTATGCCTTGGGAAAGTACGGTCAATTCTTTAAACTTCAGGATTGTCTATTTGATCACCTTTAAACAGAGGGGTTCAGGAGGCCATTAAGGACTCTTTAAATCTTCATGACAGGTTGGACCCCAATAGGCGTGTTGGTGGACTAGTTCCACATGGGCATTGTGAGTTACTAAATGGGTCCCACACTGGTCCTAAACACTTCACATCTCTCTTCCAAATCTGATTTGCTATTTTCAAATTAAACCAAATTGTGTTGTGCTGCGCACGCTTCAAATTTTCTTTTTTTTAACAAATTAAATTTTTTCTACTTTCAAATCACCTTTTTATTAAAATTTTTAAAATCTCCACAAACTAAAACTTACCCAATCTATAGATTAACCTCTGTTAATTTTTTAGTGCTTGCACAAAGATTACAAGGTTCTCGCCATATAGCTAACCCCAAAATTTTATGTGTTAAAGCTATTGCAATGGCCTACCCAACGCTGACCTTTTCGTGCAACTTGCCAACAAGCCATGAAGACCGCAACGTTGCTCCCACCATTAAGTTTGGAGCTGGGTTTGAAGACCTCAAGGTTATCCTTGGGAAGACTCCATTCGTTGTGATGAAAGTCACCGCTCCAGAAGTTTAGGAGTCGTCTGCTGAGTTCAACCTGAACTGTCTTCGAGACTTCCCTTCCTACAAGAAAGCCAAGACTATTATTGCAGTAGTGGCACCTACCAAGCCTGCTGTCCCCGCTACTACCAAGGGGAAAAAAGTAATGATAATTGAAGATCTCGCTAAGGGATTAGCTGTCCCGCCACCAATATTTAAAATTAGATCGAGTTCAAGAACTGTACCATTAACCTGAACTCAGAAGAGAAACAGTAACAGAAGAGTTCAAAGGGCTACTAAAGCCCAGACTCCTGAGAAAATACCTGTCGAGGAGGAGCCTCACTAAGAGGAATTTGAACTACCAGAAATATATCTGCTGCTGTGAGGAAGCAGATTTCATCCTCTAGTGGACACTGACAGACACGCGAGTGTCCACAAGATTGTTGTTGTGTTACCATTACTTCATGGATATGATAGAGAGAAAAAGAAGTCTACCTCTATCACTTGAGTCAGCTCATTTTTTTAGAGACTAGCTGTTAAAGAGGGTTGTTCAGTCCATGAGTCACTCAAACGAGTGGGACATGCAATATCTCCTCAAATGAATGAAGAGACTTTAAGGGACATCAGGTCTGCCAAACAAAAGTCAAATGAAAATCTGCCCGTTCACATTCTTGTCTGGTTTCGCCTTGGAAAAAGGATTGACACTGCCACTCTTACTACAGATTCCACCGCTACCAGGACCACAAGTCGTCGACCAGTAAAGTCAAGACTGGGTCCAAGAATCCTACCAAGCACACATCATAAAGATATTCCTAAAAAGAAAAAGACAAAGAGGTTACCTGATATTGTATCTGATCTACACCGTGGGGAGCATATTTCTCCTCGACATACCGATGTTTCTGTTAGGACACTCCGACCTGAGACATCATCGTGAAAGTAGAAAATTTAGATACCCAAGGTTGTTGTACCGATACAGACCATTGAATCCGCAGGCCAAGATCATGGAATGAAGCCAGGGCATGAATCATTTCACATCGTTGCAATGATTGCCAGCGAGATGGAAGAACAAGTAGAGGATGTCCAGCAGGGTCCTCCAGATCTTAAAGTGATTCAAAAATCGATAATCAAAGAAAAAGTTGAAAAGCTCAGAGTCAAGATTTCTGAGTTAGCTTGGTAACATGGAGTTTCCATCAATGATGAAGATGAAAATTTCAATTATAACGATTACCTAGAAAAAGATTTCATGGATGTCCATGTCATCAAAACCAGAGCCACTACATCTACGCGCGGCGCTCAACCTTCTAATAAAGAGAACACCGTAGATGAGCTATGCAAGGCTATCTTCTTAAGGGATGAGCAAGTCAGCCAATTAGAGAAAATGATAGAAGGATGACTGCTTCCATGACCCTATGGCCACAATTCAAGGGCAATCACAAGTGCCGCAACTAGAATCTTCAGAGATTAACCAACCAAAAATGATACATATTACAAATGAAAGAAGAGAAGTTGCCTCAACAAACAAGAATGAGCAACCGAAGAAGGATTCTCCATCAAGCACCATGGCAGAGAAGGAATTCAAACAAATGGTTGAGCAATTTTGAGTGCCTTAACCCAATCTAAGGGTGGTACATTGATTCTAAAAGGTAGAACTTATCCAGAAGAGGTTGACGCTGCACCTTTCCCTAAAGGTTTCGTATTCCTAAACTTCAAGATATTTGATGGGACCAGAAATCCCATACAACACCTAGCACACTTCCGAGCCAGTTGTGGCAATACAAGAAATAATGAAGCTTTACTTTATCAATTGTTCCTCGGCAGCCTGTCAGGAGTTACTTTTGATTGGTATGTAGATTTGCCCAACGGATCAGATAAGATGTTCCCTGAGTTGGAGCATTTATTTATAAAGAGATTCGCGAGAGCGCATCATCATGTTTCCATAAGAGAACTCATGATGGAGAAAAAAAAAGTCCAATACGACTTTAGTGGATTACATTTTGAGGTTGAGAAACCATAGCATGAAAATTTGAGAAACCAAATTGGAATCCAATTCATGTTGGAAACTCTTCATGAGGTCCCTATTGACCATTTAAAACAATCAATTTGGACTTAGCCCAAGGCTAACCGAAGCTAGACCCAAGCCTAGCACAACATGACCAAATTGATTAAAGTTCAAAATTCCTTCAACTTGACCCTTCAATTGGACTCAAAACCACTTCCATCCTACACGAAAGTTGTTCCTTATGATCAAATACACCAAATGCAACAATTATTTGGGCCAATTGACATGGCTAACCTAGCCCAAACCCAAGTTTTGGTCATTTGCACCCACTTGGACCAGTCAATTGACATGGCTAACCTAGCCCAAACCCAAGTTTTGGTCATTTGCATCCACTTGGACCCATCAATTGGCATGGCTAACCTAGCCCAAACCCAAGTTTTGGTCATTTGCACCCACTTGGACCCATACACTATTGACCTAACCACCTTAAAGCCACCAAATTAACTCCACCATAGCCATTAGTTGGACTTAGTGAACCATTCTAAACACCATCAAACCACCTAAATCAAGCCATGGACCAAAGGTTCCCCAAATTAAGGGATATTTCATGAAATCACCTAAATGAAGCCATGAACCAAAGGTCCCCCAAATTAAGGGATCTTATTTCCAAAAATGCACATGCTTAAGATATCTTTTCCAAATCCAAACATATTTGCATTAAATTACTGTGATGGATTCCTCTGGGTTCCCTGAGCTCGTAGCCACCTCTCCCTACCGGCCGGCCAGCCTAGTGGCTAAAAAAGCCCAAAACCAAGAGCCACTCTCATGGCACCTCACCCAAATCAAACCTATAGGCCAGCTCATCCAAATCAAACTATGAAGCTCCTCTGCCCTCCACTTAAGCACCACAATGCACCCAAGCTTATGCCCTGAGAGCCACCCCACGGCCATTTTTATAAAAACTCACCTCCCACGGCCATGGGAGGTGTGCTGAAATTTCCTTAGAGAGGTCCCTCCAAACTTCACACAGAGCTTCCCTAAGATCCCCTAAGTGCATTCCATCCATTTTTCCTCACCCAATCCCATTGTCGGAGCCCAATTTTGAGCTCAAAACCCTGCCGGAAACCAGGACAGAGCCCAAAACACCTCCACTATTCACCAAACTCAAATTAACTTCACCCACACCTTCACAACAGTGAAAGAAGCTAAAACCCCATCAAATCCCTNCCCCATTCCCATTATCGGAGCCCAATTTTGAGCTCGAAACCTTGCCAGAAATCAGGACAGCACCTCCACAGTCCACCAAACTCAAATTAACTTCACCCACACCTTCACAATAGTGAAAGAAACTAAATCCCCATCGAATCCGCCTTCCATAGAGCCTCTACCATAGCTCTAGACCAACACCTGAAATCGAGCTTGGTCAAATTCATACCTAGGCNGAACGTGAAGAGCACCTCTGATCAAAGTTTCCCTTCTCAGAGCAAAGGTATAAAACTCCTCCTCCTCTCGAGCTTATTTTGATTCTCCATTTACTTAAGCCTGATTTCATGGCATCTTAACCATATGGATATGTTTGTCTCACTTAGAGGAATCCATAGGATCAAACCCAAAGTGATTTGGTTGAGTCTAGGCCGAGATCTTAAGGTTTTAGTGTCATAGGATCAAACCCAAAGTGATTTGGTTGAGTCTAGGCAGAGATCTTAAGGTTTTAGTGTGAACGGGCACGGGATCATTCTATCGGGGATGATGACGGGGAGCCGTTTGATCGAGCGTGTATCAAATTGATTCTCGGTTAAGGCTATTGGGGACGATGAACGGATGCCGTCTATCCGCGCGTGTATTGAACACGAGATCATTCTATCAGGGACGATGACGGGGAGCCGTTTGATTAAGTGTGTATCAAATGGATGGGCTCCATCATGGATGATGACGGGGAGTCGTTCGATCAAGCGTGTATCAAATGGACAGAGAAGATCGAGCCGGACAGCGCTTCGGGACATAAAAAGCGGGTCGAGTCAGCAGCTACGTGGACGGCAGCGTCCAACCAGAGCGCGCCACGCATGCCTTCGGAGCTGCCTAGGATCTAGTCGTTGTTTAAATAGATAAATAGGGCTTTTTCCTATTTATTTAAATACCCTTATCTTAGAAAATACATAAAATTGTGTAGAAAAATCACAAAAATAAAATAAAAATACCCTCTTATTCAGTGAACAGAGGAGAATAATGTGGAATAATTTTCAAGTCCATTTGGTGCATATTTTATTTTTAATTAATTAAACACTATTTTGAATCATTTGATTCACCATGCATATTGACACATCACCTTGGCTGGAAATTTTGACATATTGTAGCCTCTGTAAGGGGAAATATTCTCTGATTTTTCTAAAGTCAGAGGAGGTTTCTNTGGGGAGCCGTTCAATCAAGCGTGTATCAAATGGACGGGGGAGATCGCGCCGGACAGCACTTCAGGACGTGAACCGCGGGCCGAGTCAGCAGCTACATGGACGGCAGCGTCCAACGAGAGCGCGCCGCGCATGCCTTCGGAGCTGCCTAGGATCTAGTCAGCACGCACTGTTTAAATAGATAAATAGGGCTTTTTCCAATTTATTTAAATACCCTTAACTTTGAAAAAATGTAACTTTGTGTAGAAAAATCACAAAAATAAAATAAAAATACCCTCTTGCTCAGTGAACAGAAGAGAATAATGTGCAATAATTTTCAAGTCCATTTGATGCATAAAATATTTTTAATTAATCAAACACTATTTGGAATTATTTGATTCTCCATGCATATTGACACATCACCTTGGCTTGAAATTTTGACATATTGTAGCCTCTGTAAGGGGGAATATTCTCTGATTTTTCTAAAGTCAGAGAAGGTTCCTATATAAAGATCCATATTTTTCAATTTATTTCACATCATTTCCTTAAAATAATCATGAAAATTAGTATATTAGTTATTCAATCCTAAGAAAATTTTGGAAGGTCTACCATGACCAGAGAAACCTTTGAAAATAATTTCATGAGTCATTTAAAACTTCCTTAAATTTTTCAAATACTAAATCACTAAGATAATTAATTTTGAAAAGTATAAACATTTAAATGACTTGTTTTTTGATCTTTACTATGACTTATGATCCATAAAACTCATCATAAAAGTTTCAAAATATTTTGAGTTCATTTGATAACTTAAATTGATTTTTAAAGATAGTCATCAAAGTTTCAAAATATTTTGAGTTCATTTAATAACTTAAATTGATTTTTAAAGATAAATTTATGATCTAGAGAACTCACTATAAAAAGTTCAAAATATTTTGAGTTCATTTGATAACTTAAGTTGATTTTTAAAGATAAATATCCACTCTTAACACTTGAATGATTTTTTAAAAATCAAAATATAACTCAAAAAATTATGAAACTTAGTTTCTTGACACTTAAATGATTTTTAAAAATCAAAATATAACTAAAAAAATTATGAAACTTAGTTTTTTGAGTTCACAATTACATGATTTTTAAAAATCAAAATATAAACTCAAAAAAATATAAAACTTAGCTTTTTGAGTTCTCTGTGATCAGGGGTATTTTCTAAAAATAAATTGATATTTAAAATAAAATTGTGATTTTTAGCCTATTCTAAATATTTAAATAATTAAAAATTCATAAAAATCATAAAAATAATAATACTCATGGAAATATTCTAAATTGCTTCTTAATCACCCAGGAACAATTAAAATATTTTTCTTGATTTCATAAATAAAAATATTGAATTTTAAAGCTTAAAAAAATTTTCAAAAGGGTAAAAATGAGTTTTCACTAAAATAATTCGAATAAATCAAAGAAAAATCAAAAAAATATAAACTTTGCTCCTCTAAGTTCTCTGACCTTAGGGAGATTTTTCAAAAATATAAAACTTAATTTTCACCACCTAAAATACTTTATTTTTATTAAATAACCCAAAACTTAAAATAATTCTAATAAATCACAGAGAATATAAAAAATTATGACAATTGATCTAAAGGCTTCTCTCATCTAGATCTACCTCCAGTAAAAAGTTCAAGGGATTATAATTTACCTTGGTCAAGTTAGGAATTTTCTTTGAAAAATCATATTTTTGCATGAAAATAATTACAGAAATTAAATTAAATTTTGAAAAATCACATTTTCTCCTATGATGTCTCAATTGACCCATGCAGAAGGTAGGATAAAATTTTCAAAGTCATTTGAATTGAATTTGACAAATTATGAAGTATCAGAGCCTTATGGGTAAGTGTGTAATTTTGGAAATCTTGCCTTAATTAACACTTATGCCTAATTCAAAGAGGGGAATGAGTAACCTCTGATCTTAATCAACTTATTTGATGTTTGAAACATAAAGGGGTTTAATTGGTAGAAACCAACCTCNTTGTAGATGTTCAGTAAGACATCCATAACTAAAGCAAAAAGATATGGGCTTAAAGTCGATCCCTGATGTAAACCAACAGAATACGAAAATATTTTGTCAATCCTCCTTCAGTTTGAACACAAGTAACAACTCTAGTATACATATCTTTAATGACTTGAATATAAGTCATATCAACACATTTCTTCTCGAGAACTCTCCAAAGGATATCTCTTGGAACCTTATCGTAAGCTTTTTCTAAATCAATAAAAATCAAATGTAGATTCTCCTTATTATCTCTGAACTTCTCCATCAAACCTCTCAATAAATGTATAGCTTCCATAGTATACCTGCCCGGCATAAATCCAAATTGATTATGAGAAATTTTTGTGATGCGTCTTAACCTATGTGGCCTGCCCGACATAAATCCAAATTGATTATGAGAAATTTTTGTGATGCGTCTTAACCTATGTTTGCCCGTCATAAATCCAAATTGATTATGAGAAATCTTTGTAATGCGTCTTAACCTATGTTCAATTACCCCATTATGAGAAATTTTCGTGATGCATCTTAACCTATGTTCAATTACCCTCTCCCATAATTTTAAAGTATGACACATCAACTTAATACGTCTTAACCTATGTTAATTACCCCTCTCCCATAATATTAAAGTATGACACATCAACTTAATGTACACTCTTGTGCATCCCTTTTATTCTTAAAAATGGGGACCAAAATACTCTTCCTCCATTCCTCAGGCATCTTTTTAGATTTTAAAATAAAATAAATATCATAAAAAAATAAAATAAGTTTCTCTGAGTTCCTTGAAGTCAGAGGAATCAATGAAAATATAAGATTGATTTTCTAAAATGAAAAATGCATTTTATATTTAATTAATCCACAAAATAAACAAATAACTCTAAAAATTAAAATATAATTAAAAAGTTCATGAAATCGGGTCCAAGTGCTTCTCTGACTTAGGTGAACCTCTAATAATTTTTCTATGGACGGAAACTTTACCTTAATTGATTAAAATAATTAAATTTAAAAATTTCCAATTTTTTATTACAATAATTATACAAATTAAAATAAAGATCAGAAAAATATGATTTCTTCTCTCGTATTTCAATTAACAAATGAGAGATATGTCAGTAAATTTCCAAACCTATATAAATTAATTTAAAAGAATTATGAAGATATGAGTCTTAAGGGAAAAATTATAATCTCCACCTTTTCACTCTGAATTAAAATTTATGATGGAATAGAAACTTAAAAGGTAATATTTTGATCCTAAGCAGCACTCTAAGGTGATTGACACATGAAGGTAATAGGTACAAACCCACTCACCTTCACTTTTTAGAAAAGAAATGTATAACTGTAATTATCCAAATTGTTAAAATTTGGAAGAAAAAATTAATTTGAATGATCTAAATGTATGGGATCTAGGTCAAGAAGTTAATAACTTGTTAATCTAGAGTCCAAAACTAATGTTTGAGTAATAGGCTGATCTCTTAATTAAATGTTCTTAACATGACCTTTTTTAAAATTACACATCCACCCCTAATGACTTAAGAGCGTTGTAGTGAAGTAAGTTTAATCTAAAGATGCTTGAGGGTTGGTCGGAAGATAAGTCATAATTATTCCCCTTTAAACACTACAAGCTCAAACTTGCTTATCCCCTCTCTCATGGGTTAATTGAGATATAGAATTGAGTATGCCTTAAACCTATTGAACTTCGGGGTGACCTATTCAACAACATAATAAGTTCAAGTGAACTTGAAACGGTTCAAAAGATTCTTAAAAGTTGTTTAGGGTATTGCCTTGACACTTTTATAAACTTTTGGATATTTTGAAGAACAACTGAACTTATTATGCTTTGTTCAAGAAAGTCATCCTTAAAATCTCTAGGGGCCCACCAAGTTATGAGTTGTGGTCACTTTTGAATTTAAATCATTAAGGCTTTCTTACTTCTAGGCAGTTGTATCTTTTACTTTGCACTTTAAAAATGTGTTTATGATTATGAATGCTAACATTTCAGAGGAGCCAGTGAGAAGATGATAGGTACGCATTTAAAATTTATTTATCATCATTTTATTACTGAAATTTAGCATTGCTTTAATATATTATGTATTCTTGGTTGAAATAATTTTCATAAATCAAAGCAAAAAACTTTCAAAATTAAAATAAACATTTTTCAAAATCAAATTTAAACATTTTTTTTTAACAAACAAATGAACAAAATACTCCTTTTGAATTTATGGGAGTCCCTCGGATGACGTAACCGACAGTTGCTAACAAGATCTTCCTAGTTTAAATGAGCTTAGGTTCTTGTTTAGACTAAGTAAATTAAAAAGAAAAAGGTGGTACTAGAATAAGGGAACCGTGAGATCCTAACCGGTGTCGCTCTAATCAACTTAAACCCCCCCACAATACTTGAACAATAACAAAACTTGACATGAAAACTGTAAAAACATAAACCTAAAGAACCTAGAGCTGTCAATTTGACGAGGAGCTTGGAGCTAACTCTATGGGCAACATGATAAGAATGTACTGAAGAAGAACCACGTGCGAGCAAACCGGATGAACAATAGTAAATATTTCTTTAGAATTAAATAACAAACCATAGAATTTGGAGATAGCACGTCTATTACTGAATAAATCCTCAACTTATCTACTTTTACATAATCATGTTGTGCAATTTAAGCCCTAACTAGCTTTAGGCTCCGAGCTTGTCGTTCGTTACGACATAAACCCTCCCATCTTCTAGGCTATTTGTATGACTGTTTCATTCAATTCTAAGTCTTAAATAATAAAATTAACAGGATAAAATATCAAATAATCTTTCTCTCAAAATTGAAGCCAAATAGTTGGATAGTTTGAGAAGTCACCGAGGTGCCTCTCGAAGTAGTGACATCTCCTACCTTTTTTCTTTTGGATTCCTGAAAATAATTATTCCTATTTGATCCATTCCCTTTTGAATTTCCAATGTCTAAGCTTGAAAACCTTAAGATTTGAAATTCTTGAAAGTAAAATCACTGATCTGAATCAAGTGTATTCATAAGTGAATTCAGTTACTTAAGATGTAATTAACAATGAGGGCTTGCCTCTATGGGGAACTTTGGAACCCAAATTAATATAAACCCTATTTAATCTTCTATATTAAATAGGAGAACTTTTAAGTCAACATACAAGGTTTCATGCCTAATGTAAATAAGGCTTAAGGTTTAATTAAGTCTAATTAGGGATAAACATAATTAAGGTTTAAGTTGATTTAAGCCTAATGTAAGTACAGCTTAAAGCTTAATGAAGTCTAATTAGGGTTAGATTTAATTAGGGTTTGGTTGACTTAAGGCTAATGTAAATAAGGCTTAAGGTTTAATTAAGACTAATTTGGTTTATACTTAATTAAGGTCTAAGTTTATTTAAGTCTAATGTAAGTAAGACTTAAAGTTTAATTAACTCTAATTAAGTTTAGACTTAATTAAGGTTTAGGTTGATTTAAGCCTAATGTAAGTAAGGCATAAGATTTAACTAAATCTATTTAGGGTTAGACTTAATTAAGTTTTAAGTTGATTTAAGCCTAATGTAAGTAAGGCTTAAAGTTCAATTAAGTCTAATTAGGGTTAAACTTATATAAAGTTTAAGGGATACTTAAGCCTAATTTAAGTAAGGCCTAAGGGTTAATTAGGGTTAGACCTAATTGTGGTTTAGGTTGATTTAAGCATATTGTTAGTAAGGCTTAAAGTTCATTTAAGTTTAATTAGGGTTAGACTTAATTAAGCTTTAGGTTGATTTAAGTGTAATGCAAGTAAGGCTTAAATTTTAATTAAATTTAATTAGGGTTAAACTTAATTATGGTTTAATGGTTACTTAAGCATAATGTAAGTAAGGCTTAAGAGTTAATTAGGTCTAATTAGGATTAAAGTTAATTATGTTTAAAGGTCACTTAAGCAAAATGTAAGTAAGGCTTAAGGGTTAATTAGGTTTAATTAGGGTTAGACCTAATTATGGTTTAAAGGTCACTTAGGACTAATGTGATTAATGAATAAGGGTTTAATTAGATCTAATTAGGGTTAGAACTAATTACGGTATATAGGTTACTTAAGCCGAATGCAAGTAAGGCTTACGGGTTAATTAGGTGTAATTAGGGTTAGACCTAATTAAGGTTTAAAGATCACTTAAGCCTAATGTAAGTAAGGCTTAAGCATTTAATTAGATCTAATTATGGCTAGACCTAATTATGGTTTAAAGGCTACTTAAGTCTAATGTAAGTAGTCTTAAGAGTTAATTAGGCCAAATTAGGGTTAGACCTAGTTATGGTTTAGGTTGATTTAAGCCTAATGTAAGAAAGGCTTAAAGTTTAATTAAGTCTAATAAATTTTAAGCTTAATTAGGGTTTTGGTTGACTTAAGACTAATTTAAATAAGGCTTAAGGTTAAATTATGTCTAATTAGGGTTAGATATAATTAAGGTTTAAGTTGATTTAAACCTAATGTAAGTAAGGGTTAAAGCTTAAGTAAGTCTAATAAGGGTTAAACTTAATTAGGGTTTAGGTTGACTCAAGCCTAATGTAAATAAGGCTTAAAGTTTAATTAAGTTTAATTAGGGTTAGACTTAATTAAGGTTTAAGTTGATTTAAGCCTAATGTAAATAAGGCTTAAAGTTTCATTAAGTCTAATTAAGGTTAGACTTAATTAAGGTTTAGGTTAACCTAAGCCTAATGTAATTAAGGCTTATGTTTTAAATAAGTCTAATTAGGGCTAGACTTAATTGAGGTTTAAGTTGATGTAAGCTTAGTGAAAGTAAGATATAAAATTTAATTATATCTAATTACGGTTAAACTTAATTAAATTTTAGGTTGATTTAAGCCTAATGTAAATAAGGCTTAAGATTTAATTAAGTCTAATTAGGGTTATACTTAATTATGGTTTTAATGTGATTTAAGCCTAATGTATGTAAGACTTACAATTTAATTAAGTCTCTTTAGGGTTAGACTTAACTAAGGTTTAGTTTAATTTAAGTTTAATGTAGGTAAGGCTTAATGGTTTAATTAGATCTACTTAGGGCTAGACCTAATTATTTTTTGAAGGTTACTTAAACCTAATGCAAGTTAGGCTTAAGGGTTTAATTAGATCTAATTATGGTTAGAACTAATTATGGTTTAAAGGTTACTTAGGCCGAATGTAAGTAAGGCTTAAGGGTTTAATTAGATCGAATTAGGGTTAGACCTAATGATGGTTTAAAGGTTACCTAAGCCTAATGTAAATAAGGCTTAAGGCTTAATTAGGTCTAGTTAGGGTCAGACCTATTATTGCTTAAAGGTTACTTAAGCCTAATTAATTTAAGGCTTAAGGGTTTAATTAGATCTAATTAGGGTTAGACCTAATTATGGTTTTAAGATTACTTAAGCTGAATGTAAGTAGGGCATAAGGGTTGATTAGGTCTACTTAAGGATAGATTTAACTATGGTTTAAATGTTACTTAAGCCTAATGTAAGTAAGGCTTAAGGGTTAATTAGGTCTAATTAGGGTTAGACCTAGTTATGGTTTAAAGTTTACTTAAGCCTAATGTAAGTAGAGCAGAGCATAAGTGTTAATTAAATCTAATTAGGGTTAGAACTAATTATAATTTAAAGGTTACTTAAGCCTAATGTAAGAAAGGATTAAGGGTTCATTAGGTCTAACTAGGGTTAGATCTAACTATGGTTTAAGGGATACTTAAGCCTAATGTAAATAAGGCTTAAGGGTTAATTAGGTATAATTATGGTTAGACCTAATTATGGTTTAAAGGTTACTTAAGCCTAATGAAGTAAAGCTTAAGGGTTGATTTAGTCTAATTAGAATTTGAACTAATTAGGTTTAATGGTCACTTAAGCCTAATGTAAATAAGGCATAAGGAGATTTGACAAAGTATAATATGGTTTAGACTAAATCGGGACTTAAGATAGCCTAATGTAAGTTCTAAGGTTAAATTAAATTTAACTAATTGGATTTAAATATTGACTTAAGTTCATGTCTAAATCAAATTCATTTAATTCATAAGGCCCAAATTACATTTTTGAGTTGAATTGTAAATTTTATAATTTAAAAATTAAAGCTTAAAAGTCTAAATTGTCATTTTAAACCCTTAAGAAAGTTTAGAAAATTAGTTCTAGCATCGAATTATTCCTTAAGATTTTTTTGACTACCCAATTTTAATTTCCAATGTTCTGGTTTTTTTATAATTATTTTCAAAAATAATTACAAAATTTGGTGAAAATTGGTGAATTTCATTTTTGGGATATTTCCTAGCCTTGGAAATATCAGGGAATGTTCCCAAGGGTAGAAGGATTAATCCTCATAAATTTTATAATTTTGGGATTTATAATTAATTTTTAATAATTAAATTACTCTAGAGCATAATTAATAAATTAAAAATTAAATATAAATAACTAATCCTCAATTTTACTTTTTTAATTTTCTCCTTGCTCTTATGAATCAAGGGGTATTTTTGGTTCATTTTTATGATTTTTCTATTTCAAGTTATGATTTTTTAAAATTTTACAACTTTTTTTCATTTATTTAAAAAGAAAACCCCTAATTTTCTATTACTCCAGCTAGGCACCAGCGCAACGTCAGAGTCTCCAAATTGCCAAATGGTCGAATTTGATTAGCGAACCTTTATGCGTGGCGGCTGAGGTGTTTTGCAGTTTGATTCGATTCACATGGACAGATCAGTGTTTTGACTTGATTGAAGCCATCCTATTATGATACACAGAAATCAACAACATCGGTTCATTATCCTCACAGGATAATGTTCATGTTTAAGACATAAGATCTCGTTGGATCTTGCACCAAATTGCATGATTTTTGTTCTTAAAGCTTCGTTGAAGTGAGACAAACATATCTATGTGGTTATGTGAGCATGATATAATACATTTTTTCACAAAGGTCCAAACCTGAGTTCAAAATTAGGGTTCCAGGCATATACCTGGTCTCAAGAGGTGTTGCCTATGTTGAGCTTGACAAAAACGATTGTCTGGTCCATTCAAAGCTTCTCCTTGATCCAATTTGGGATCTAATCAGGCTAAGGTATGTCCTAGCTAAAATGGTGGCTCGGTTTCATCTAGAAGTGGGTTAGGATGCACAGGAAAGACCAATTTTGATTGGATTCTTCTTCATTAAGCTCGGGGAAGCTTTGAGAAGAGCTAGGTTGATGTTTTGTGAGGGTATTTGTCTGATTTAAAAATGTTTGGATTTTGGGTGCGGTATTAGGGTTTACCTAATGAGTTCCAAAGGCTGAAGCTATGGGTTTCGATTGCCTAAATGATACGGAATAATTTTGCTATTGAGTCTAACAAAATTTGGGGGTTGTGTCTATGGTTTTTCTTCTTTGGAATCTTTTGGGTATGGCCTCTTTAAAGCCATTAGAGGCCATGATTGAGTTCTAGCTTAAGTGGAGGAGGTGGGAGGTGGTTCGGGGAAGCTCGGAGAGCCAAGAAATATCATATTTCTGCTGAGGATTGTTAGACTTGAGTTTCCCTATTGTGTGCTCATCATAGCTTCAAATATGAAGAAGAGGATGGCTAAGGCAAGGCTCCTTCCCCATTGGAGAGATGATGAGGTCGATAAGGGGCTCAGAAATGAGCTGGCTTGACTAGTCCAACCTTGTCCGAGAGGTAGTGAACTGGAATTCTTGATGGGTGCCATGTAAGGAGCATGTATTCCCCCCTTCATGAGGATTCTTGAAAAGTCAAAAATGATAACTTAGGTTGCTTAATGTGTTTGTTGGATTTGGCATGTGACGATGGGTCTTATAGGGTCATAGGTGACCAAATAACAATGGGCCATGGGTTGGATTTGGGGTTGGATGTCATGCATTGCCTTGGGTTGCCATGAGGTTGGGCTTTGATGAATGGTTAAAAAGTTTCAAGTTTAAGATTAATAGGTTTTAATTTCATTTTTCTTTAATTAATTAATTAGTTTGTTAAAAAAATGAAATTATGCTATAAAATCATAAGTTGACCAATTGCCTAGTGTTGATAAAATGGGTCCCCATGTTGACCAAAGGATTAACGCGATGACCATTGGGTCCGGGGTTGATCGATTGACCAAGGTTGACTAGTTAGGTCTAGGGTTGACCAAATGATTAATGTGGTGACCATTGGGTCTAGGGTTGACCAAATGGTCAATGTGGTGACCATTAGGTCTAGGTAGTGTAAATGGGTATATTTTAGTCAAACTTGGATCAAAATAGGGTTTGTTATTGTTAACTTGACCAGTTTAGGGTGTCACCAAGACTTGGTGTAAGAAGGGGCACACTAGGGTTTAATCCAACATTTAGGGTTTGAGGATCCCAGATGGGTTCAAGGTGTCAAAGTTGGTATACTTCTTCCCAAAGATGGATATAATGATCACGGTGATCATTGGGCTTGTAGGAGAATCTCTGAGGATCCTGAGCTAATGTGGATGGCTTAAGACATTTTCTTTTCATAGATGTCGATTTTGGGTGGATTCTTATAAAAGTGAGGTCAACAACCTCTTTTGGAACTTTTGTTTAATTGTGAGAATCATTGGTTTTAAAATAGCAAAACAACAAAACTTATGGATTTTATTTAATTTTGATACTACATTAAGGGAGCTAGAATCTTAAACTCCCCTAATGTTCTAGTAATGTATTTTAGTCATGATGTAAAGACTTTGGAGCCCATATATATATAGTAAGGAAGCCCGGAGGCATTTTTATTGCTCAACTTGAAAAGTACAAAGTCGGTTGGTGGGACCCTATAAAAGGACAAAAAAACATGACACACCCCTAGGGTCCCAAGCACCTCGTACACAACGCACTCAAAAAGTTCCTCCAAAAAAATTACAAGTATTGCCGAAAAAATCTACAAAAGCGCTTAATTTATTATTTATTATCATTAAGATATCTTCTATCAGGACAACGACTCGTAGTGTCGTTATAAATCTTCAACAAAAAATGATAGCATTTCAGTAGAGTAGGAAAAAAAACCTACACAATTATAGTGGTGACAACTTAATTCTTTAAACCTACACAATTTAGATTGAAAAATGCCCCGAGGTGGTCTAAGAGGCATTTGACATGACGGTCATGCATCTAAAAATTTAAGGCACTAATTTGGGTGCATGAAAAATGTTTTTTGTTGGCTGGTGAGTCTTAAGAATATGATATAAGTTAACCTTGCAAGTTCATTTAAAGTTATTCAATACTAAACTTTAGTCAAATTATAAAAAAGCCATCCTATCATTTTATAAGAAATACTCCAATTATATTATTTTTTGCTTTAATCAATCATCGGTTGTAGTTGAGGATAAGAAGCTTGATCAATGAGATTTAACTTGTATGTCTGTATATGTATGTATGTATGTATGTATGTATGTATGTATATATATATATATTTATATATATATATATATATATTTATATATATATATATATATATATATATATATATGTATATATATATATATATATAAAAGGAATGGTCAGAGACTATTATACGAGCCTCCAGTCACCCATAATGTGCCTAACAATTTGAGTAGCACCTCCTTAAGGCCAACAATGCCAGAGAGGATTCGAACCACCAACCTAAGGGGTCTCATTCCGTGGAAGCTAACCAACAAGCTGAGGTACGTGGCATATATATATATATATATATGTATATATATATATAT
>JXCR01081787.1:117565-138385 GCA_002079205.1 Phalaenopsis hybrid cultivar
TTATAAGTCAGAGAACTCACCATAAAAATTTTAAAAGATTTGGAACTCATTTAATATTTTTAATTGATTTTTAAATATGACCATCAAATATGAAACTTAAATAATTTTTTTAAAAATCAAAATATAACTCAAAAAATTATTAAACTTAGTTTTTTGAGTTCTCTGTAATCAGGGATATTTTATAAAAATAAAATAATATTTAAAATAAAAACTTAATTTTTGGCCTATTTTAAGTATTTAAATAATTAAAAATTAAAAAAAATCATAAAAATAATAAAACTTTTGGAAATTGTTTCCTAACCACTTAGGAAAATTCAAAATATTTTTCCTAATTTTCTAAAGGAAGATATTGAATTTCAAAGCTTAAAAATAATTTTTGAAAGGCTAAAAATAAGTTTTCACTAAAATAATTCCAATAAATCAAGGAAAAATCAAAAAAATATAAAATTTGCTTCTCTGAGTTCTCTGACTTTAGGGAGATTTTGTAAAAATATAAAACTTAATTTTCACCACTAAAATATTTTATTTTTATTAAATAACTTAGAATTTAAAATAATTCTAATAAATCACAAAGAATTCAAAAAATTGTGAAATTTGATCCAAAGGCTCCTCTAGTCTGGGTCTAACTTCAGTAAATATTTCAAAGGATTATAATTTACCTTGGTCAAGTTAGGAATTTTCTTTGAAAAATACTATTTCTTGCATTAAAATAATTATATAAATTAAATTAAATTTTAAAAAATCACATTTTCTCCTATGATGTCTCAATTGACCCATGAATGAAGTAGGATATAAATTTCAAAGTCATTTGAATTGAATTTGACAAATTATGAGATGTTAGAGCCTTAGGGGCAAATGTGTAATTTTAGAAATTTAGCCTTAATTAACATTTAGGCTTAAGTCAAGGAGGGAAATGGGTAACCTCTGATCTTAATCAATTTATTTGATGTTTTAAACACAAGGGGTTAATTGGTAGAAACCAATTTCATTTTCCTCATTAAAAAGATAAGTTAATAAATTTCTAAATTATTAAGATTTGGAAGTTTATTAAAATTAGATGATCCTGGACTTAGGGGTATGACTTTGGAAGCCAATAATTAATCAATTTAATACCCCTATCTCAATTTTCAAATAAAATTCAAATCATGAATCATGACCACTTAAAGCTTAACCCTGTTCAAAACTAATTAAGACACTCACCTAGGCTTTAAGGGCTTAGTGGTGACTTAGGCTAAATCAAAAATTGATTAAACAAAGATTAGAAAAATAAACATGATTAAATCCAACATCCGTGAAACACCACTAAGCCCAATTAGGATTAAAAATTTGGTGAAGTGTTCAAATTACACTAGCTTGCCTCTTTAAGGGTCTTCACCCACATAATTTTCAAATTAAAATCGCAAGTGGCAATTACCTCATTCTTAAGGATAATTGAGACATCAATGTTCACTGAGCATTAGAAGAATTCGCAGGATGAACCATTAAGCAACATAATAAGTTTAAATGCACTAAAGGCTTTTCACCAGTTGGTGAGAGGGAGGCATGGACCTGCTTCTCTCTCCTAACTTGTTGGATACCTTAGAGGTCTATTAAACTTAATATTCTTTGCTCAATGAAATCATCCTTAATTAAACTTTTAAGAAATCACAAAAATATGACATAGGGTTAGGAAAACCACCAGAGCTTACCTTTCCTACTCTTCATAAACTACCTTAACATGCATTTTAAGTTTCAGGTGGTGGAACGAGAAGACTCGTCAGGTACACTTTTACAATTTTTTAGCGTTGTCCTTCTCGTGCTTTCATACTGTACTTTTATACCTGCAAATTTGCATGCTAAACAAAGATGTCACCCTGGACGAAAACTGAAACCATCAAGATAGCCAAATAACCATACCCAAAACCAAAATTAAAAATCAACCAAGATAAAATTCACCGCCACAACATTCAAAATATACAACCATAACCAGAACCAAAACTAAAATCAACCAAGATAAAATTCACCGCCACAACATTCAAAATATAAAACGAAACCAAAACTAAAATCAACCAAGATAAAATTCACCGCCACAACATTCAAAATATAAAACAACTCAAGCAAAACAAAAATTAAAATCAATCAAGATAAAATTCACCGCCACAACATTCAAAATATAAAACAACTCAAAATTTTAATACAAACCCACAAAAAATAACAGCTACAACTAAATTAAGATGTCTCTATTGGATGATCGGGAATCCCTTGGAGAAGGTAATCGCCACAACATTCAAAATATAAAACAACTCAAAATTTAATCACAAACATCACACAAAACCCGCTACAACATTCAAAATTCTACAACATTCAAAATATAAAACAACTCAAAATTTAATCACAAACATCACACAAAACTACAACGCTACAACATTCAAAATATAAAACAACTCAAAATTTAATCACAAACATCATACAAAACCACAACTGAACATGCAAAATATAAAACAACTCAAAATTTAATCACAAACATCACATAAAACTACAACTTCCGACATTCAAAATATAAAACAACTCAAAATTTAATCACAAACATCACACAAAACTACAACTTCATTAAATTAAGATGTCTCTATCGGATGATCAGGAATCCCTCGGAGGAGGTAACCTACGGTTGCTAACGAAAAAATATAAAACAACTCAAAATTTAATCACAAACATCACACAAAACTACAACTTCAACTATTCGAAATATAAAACAACTTAAAATTTAATCACAAACATCACACAAAACCACAACTTCAACTAAATTTAAATATAAAACAGCTCAAAATTTAATCACAAACATCACACAAAACTACAATTGCAACTAAATTAAGACGTCTCTATCTGATGATCGAGAATCCCTCAGAGGAGGTAACCTACGGTTGCTAACGAGGCTTCCCACAGTCTCTTCTCTATTGAATGATCGGGAATCCCTCAGAGGAGGTAACCTACGGTTGCTAACGAGGCTTCCCACGGTTTAAATGAAATTATGGAACTCATTAAGTTGGGTTTGAAAAGTTCATTTGAACTAAGTGAATCCAATAGAAAATAGTGATACCGGAATGAGGGAACCGTAGGATCCTAACTGGTGTCACTCTAGTCAACTTTAATATTCCCTCATAAAATTTAAAGAACTTCAACCATAGAGCAACCTGATTTGATATTATAACTTGACACACTAGACAACTCAAACTCATCGCAGCAGACTTAAACAACAAAGCCAATCTTCCTTCCTTAGACTTAAACAACAAAGCCATAAGACTTCAAGGTTGTTTGCTTATGCAACATAAATCCTCACCTTATCTTTAGGCCTTTGCATAGCCTTGCTTTTTTCTTGCTTATGCAACGTAAATCCTCACCTTATCTTTAGGCCTTTGCATAGCCCTGCTATTCTCATGCAACGTAAATCCTCACCTTATCTTTAGGCCTTTGCATAGCCCTGCTATACAATATACTCTTAAATCATCTTAGGATTTTGAGGTTGTCGTTTGTCACGACCTAAATCCTCACATCTTCCAGGCTATACCGTCTTAGGATTCCGAGGTTGTCGTTTGTCACGACCTAAATCCTCACATCTTCCAGGCTATACATCTTAGGATTCCGAGGTTGTCGTTTATCATGACCTAAATCCTCACATCTTCCAGGCTATTTGATCTTAGGATTCTGAGGTTGTCGTTCGTCACGACCTAAATCCTCACATCTTCCAAGCTATTTGATCTTAGGATTCTGAGGTTGTCGTCCGTCATGACCTAAATCCTCACATCTTCCAGGCTATTTGCATCACCTTATCTTTAGGCCTTTGTATAGCCCTGCTATATAATATAAGCCCTAACTCGTCTTAGCCGAGGTTGTCGTTTATCACGACCTAAATCTTCACATCTTCCAGGCTATTTGTGTGATCATTCGAGATTTTCGTTTGTCACAACCTAAACCCTCACATCTTCCAGGCTATTTGTGTGATCGTTTCACACGAAAAGGTTGTCGTTTGTCACAACCTAAACCCTCACATCTTCCAGGCTATTTGTGTGATCATTTCTGGTTGTCGTTTGTCACGATCTAAATCCTCACATCTTCCAGGCTATTTGTGTGATCATTTCACACAAATGTAAGCCCTAACTCTAAATCCTCACATCTTCCAGGCTATTTATGTGATCATTTCACACGAATGTAAGCCCTAACTATGTTCATCACGACCTAAATCCTTACATCTTCCAGGCTATTTGTGTGATCATTTCAGACAAATGTAAGCCCTAACTAATAAAATTGTCGGAGTTCTCCTCTGGATCCATGACATCCCTTAGTCCTTCTTCCTTTGGATTCTACAATAAAATGTTTCAAATTTGAGCCAATCCCCTTTCACACCTCTACGTCCAATTTCGTTGAAGAGTCCTACTCATTGAAATTCCTTGAAGATAATATTTCCTGATTTTTATCGAGAGCCTTCTTAAGTGACTTTGGTCATTTAGGATGTAATTAACTATAGAGACTTGCCCTTATAGGAAGCATGTCTGAACCCAACTTAATATAAACCCTATTTAATCATTTATATTAAATAGGGGAACTTGTCGGCAAATACAAAGGTTTCACAGACCAAACGGACGTCATACTTTCCTTAGTTTATTTGATCAAGCCTCATCCTCAATTCTTGTGTTTATCCTTTGGGATAGATACAAGATTTGAGGTACAATGCTCTTTCATTTTAAACTAAGAAAAATATTGGGTCAGTTTGATTTCATACCTCAACGTCCTTCCGAAGCGGGCGACGAGATTTTGATTTCGGTGACCGACAGCTTTTTACGGGCAACCCCACAACCAAACCATCCCCGAAATAATGTCGACAGCTTCTGGCGACAACGTTGGGGACACGCTTCTCTCTCCATACAAATCAAGAAATATTATCTTCACACATCGGTAATATGTCCATGTCCCTCTTCGACCAGATTACCCTTCTTCCGTTAGCATACTTTACCCATTTCTACCTTGGGAAAAGTATAGTTAACTCCTTGGACTTCAGGACTAGCTATTCAACCATCTTTGAACAGAGGGGTTCAGAAGGCCACTAAGGACTCTTTAAATTTTTATGTCGGGTCGGACCCCCAATAGATGTGTTGGTGGATTAACTCCACCTGGACATTTTTCTGCCACGAATTGGGTCCCGTGCTGGGTCCTAAACTTTCTCACAACTCCTTTTCACATTTGTTTTGCTGCTTTTCAAATTAAACCAAATTGTGTTGTGTCTCTCGCACTTCAAAATATTAATCAATTTTACACCCTTTTAAATAAAGCTGTTAAAATTACCTGTAAATTAAGACCTGCCCGGTCTACAGACTAACCTCTACTTTCAGTGCTTGCACTAAGGATTATGAGGTTTTTGGCCATGTAGCTAACCCTAAAACTTTCTGTTTTAAAGCCCGCTGCGATGGTTTACCCAACGCTGACCTTTTCTTTCAACCTGCCGACGGATCGCAACGCCCGTAACGTCGCTCCCACCATCAAGTTCGGGGCCTGATTTGAAGACCTCGAGGTTATCCTCGGGAAAGCCCCGTTCGTGGTAATGAAGATCGCTTCCCTGGAAGTTCAAGAGCCGCATGCAGAACTCAGTTTGAACTGCCTTCAAGATTTCCCTGCCGGCAAGAAGGTTAAAGCTGCTACGGTCGCGACACCCGCCAAACCTGCTATCCCCGCTGCTGCTAAGGGAAAGGAAGTGATGATTGTCGAAGATTTGGCTGAAGGATTAACTGTTTTGCCACCCGTGTTTGAAATCGGGTTGAGCTCAAGGACTGTACTACTGACCCAAACTCAAAGGAGGAACCGCAATAGGAGAGTTTGGAGGGCCATCAAAGTCCAGACTCCTGAAAAACACACCTTATGATGAGGAGCCTCATCAAGTTGAAGAGGTATTACCAGAAATTTACCCTCTCATGCGAGGAACTAGATTCCATCCTCTGACAGATACTCATGGATATGAGAGTATCCGAAAGATTGCTCTTGCATTCCCATCACCTCATGGACATGGTGAGGAGGGAAAGAAATTTAGCCCCATCACCCGAGTTAGTGCAGTCTTCAGAAGGCTTGCTATTAAAAAAGGATGTTCTGTTAGTGAATTACTTAAACGAGTGGGACATGCAATTTCCCCTCATATGAAGAATGAAATTTTGAAGGATATTAAGTTCACTAAAAAGTCTCGTAGGTCGACTATAGAGTCACCTACCCGTGTTCCCGTCTGGTTCTGTTTGGGAAACCGAGTCGATACTGCTATGGTCACCACCGATCATACCACCACCAGAACCACAGGTCGCCGGCCCATTAAGTCAAGACTAGGTCTGAGAAGTTTACCCGTTATTCCTGCAGTCATAGAAAGAAAGACAAGACAATTACCTGACACTGTAGCCGGTCTACACCACGGGGAGCATACCTTCCCTTGACATACCGATGTCTCTACTAAGACGCCCCGTCCTAAGACATCATCATCAAAAAGGAAGAAGGTATGGGTACCTAAGGTTGATGCACCGATACAGTTCAGTGAGCTTGCAAGACAGGAAGCAAAATCAGTGCCTGAAATATCCGACATCGTCACGACAATAGCTAGCGAGATGGAGGAACAAGTTGAGGATTTCCATCAGGATCCTCCAGATCCTAAAGCAATCAAGGAATTGATAAATGAAGAAAAAGTTGAGAAACTCAGGATTAAGATTTCTGAGTTGGCTAGAGAACACGGAGTTTCCATCGATAATGACAATGAAGATTTTGATTACAATGATTACTTGGAGGAAGATTTCATGGATTTCCATGTGATTGAAACCAGAGCTACCACATCTGCGCGCGAGGCTCAACCTCACACTGAAGAGTCGTAGAAGAGCTGCGTAGGGTTATCCTCCTTAGGGATGAACAAGTTGTTCTACTGGAGAAAAGAATAGAAGAAATGACTGTAGCTATGACCATCATGGCCACCATTCAGAGGCAATCACAAGCACCACGATTAGCTTCTCCAGAGATTAACCAGCCAGAAATCATACACATCGCAGATGAAAGAAGGGAGGCTACTTTGACAGACAAAAAAGAACAACCGAAGAAGGATTCTCCATCAAGTGTCATGCCAGAAAAAGAGTTCAAGTAAATGGTTGAACAAGTATGGGAAGCTTTAGCCCAGTCCAAGGGTGGTGCATCAATTTTAAATGGTAGGCTTTATCTGGATAAGTTTGATGTCGTGCCTTTCCTCAAGGGCTTTGTGACCCCAAACTTCAAGATATTCGATGGGACTGGAAATCCCAGACAACACATAGCTCATTTTTGAGCCAATTGTGGAAACACGAGGAATAGCGAACCTCTACTCTATCAGCAGTGCGTTAGCAGCTTGTCAGGAATTGCTTTCGATTGGTACACTGACTTGCCCAATGGATCAATTAAAACATTTTCTGAGTTGGAACAGTTATTTGTGAAAAGATTTGCTGGGGCGCAACATCATGTGTCTATTGGAGCTCATGATGGAGAAGCAGAAGCTTGGTGAAACCTTGACAGACTATATTTTGAGGTGGAGAAACCTTAGCATGAAATGTGAACCTCAGCTACGGGAACATCAAGCAATTTAGATTTACTCAAAAGCATTCATGGGCCAGTAGCTTTCATGCTTAAGGGACTCAACATCAAATCCTTCGAGAAGCTTCATTCATGGGCCATTAGATTTCATGCTTACGGGACTCACCATCAAATTCTTCGAGAAGCTACTCAGTAAAGCCAACAGTCTTCAAGAAGAAACATTCATGGGCCAGTAACTTTTATGCTTAAGGGACTCACCATCAAATCCTTCGAGAAGCTGCTCAGTAAAGCCAGCAGTCTGCAAGAAGAAATTAAGCACATGTAGCCACATGAAAGGGCTAAGGTAACCAGAGTATTCAAAAAGAAATCAGGGGTAGTCGCAACTGTCGACAAAGGAAGGCAGCCGATAAAGTTATATGTAGAAGATCATCATTAGTCTTTGTCATAGTACCCTCAGAAACAGACCAGTCAATCCAACCAACGACCGTCACAGGAGGGATCACCTCGAACAATGAGTAAAAGAATATCCTTGTTAGAGCAACAGAAAGTTTTTTACTCCTTTAAAGATGAGGTTGTACCTAAAATATTCAAAAGCTTGATGAAGAAACCAGAATTCAAACTGCCTGATCCGAAGAAACCCAAAGAGGTGGATAAGAAGAATGAACCAAATTATTGCCCGTACCACCGGTTGCTTGGGCACACTATAGACAAGTGTTTCGTCTTTAAAGACTGGCTTGAGAAGAACCTCAAGGAAGAGAATATAATAATCCCAAAGGAAATTTTGAGAGAACCCAAAAAAGGTTCCATAAACATGGTTTCAACTGAACCAATCTCCCCAATTGATCCATATGTCGGAACAGATGGATGGAGTACAACTTGGGATGAACTCAAGAGGGTCCTCAATCAAATATAGGATTCATCGAAGCAAGCTTCTCTAGATAACAAAGAATGATGGAATGAAGTATGGAGCAGATCATCCAAGAAGATACTGAGCAAGCTACAACCTACATCAAAACAAGCCTCCATTCAGAGTCTGCAGCATACCGAGCCTGAGATGAAGATTTCACCAGAAAATCCATCATCGTCCAGGGCAAAGAACAAGAAAAAGAAGAGCGCCACTGCCAAGATTGATAGCATGGGGGGTAGGACAGGGGCTGCCTCTACTAGATTGGTTGTCTCGGATTTGGGGAAGAAAGTCCTCGAGCCCTTGACTTCGTATGATTATCTTTTTGTCCCTCCGGGGTCTTATGAATATAATGGTTGTGATTCAGGCTACGTTTTGACTATTTCTAGTAATAACGTGACTGATTATAACCAAGCTGGTTGCGATCTCGATTTTTTGACTATTTCTGGTAATAATGTGACTGATTATAACCAAGCTAGTTGCGATCACGATCCCCAAAATGATCCTCAAATTGTACTTTGGTAATGACCAAGCTAGTTCCGATCTCGATCCCCAAAATGATCCTCAAATCGTACTTGAGTCCGATGAACTTGTTGTCAAGTCTAAAGAAGANATGGTAATTTTTTAATAACTTGCATTTTTGCAGGATTTACTCCCATGTCATTTTCAAAAATTTTATGCTCAAGTACAATTTTTGCTGCAACCATAAATTGACATTTTTCCCAATTTAGTACTAAGTTGATTTTTTCACATAATTCCAGAACTTTTTCTAAATTATTTAAACATAATTCAAATGAAGTCCCGAACATAAAGAAATCATCCATAAATACATCCATTCCGTGTATAATAAAATTACTCAAAATTGACATCATACATCTTTGAAACGTTGCAGGTACATTGCATAGTCCAAAAGACATTCTACAAAAAGCAAATGTTCCATAAGGCCTTGTAAATGTTGTCTTTTCTTGAACCTCAGGAGCAATTAGAATTTGATGATAACCGGTATATCCATCTAAAAAGTAGTAATATTTGTTTCCAGCCAATCTATCCGACATTTGGTCTAGAAAGGGTAAAGGAAAGCGATCTTTCCTTGTGGCCATGTTTAATTTTCTGTAGTCTATACAAATTTGTCATTCAATAATTTGTCTTATTTGAATTAATTCATTTTTCTCATTTAGTTCAACAGTCACTCCTCCTTTCTTTGGAACACAGCGAATTGGACTCACCCAAGCAATGTGTTAAATAGGATATATAATTCCAACATCTAACCATTTTATGATTTCTTTTTTAACACCTTCTTTCATTATTGGGTTTAATCTCCTCTGATGACCAGCTTTAGGTTCGTATTGATCATCTAATAGAATTATGTGCATACAAATTGAAGGACTAATTCCTTTAATATCTCCTAAAGTCCATCCAAAAGCCTTTTTATATCTTTTCAACATTTCTATTAATTTTTGTTCTTGAATTTTATTAACTCAGAAGATACATTAACAGACAATGTTGATGAATCTCCTAAAAATACATTTTTTAAATGGACAGGCAATATTTTTAGTTCAAGTTTAGGTGGTTCAATACTTGAAGGAATAAGACTTTTATTATCATTTTCCAACAAATCTAAAGTTTCAAATTTATCCTGAATGTAATCTAAATTCTTTTCTTTTATTTCATTCTCATTCTCACTAAATTCTTCTTACCTTAATTTTTCTTCAAACACTTTCTTAAATTGCTCATTACTTAGATAATCAGTAACTTTCATCCTAAAACATTCATTATATTTTTCTATTGCAGAATATTTCATAGCTTTGTGATACTAAATGTTACTTCTTGATCATTAACTCTCAATAATAATTCTTCTTTTTGCACATCTATCACAGCTCTCCCTATTGCAACATATGGTCTCCCTAAAATAATATGAATCTCTTTATCTTCCTCTCTATCTAATATTATAATGTCTACAAGAAAAATAAATTTATCCACTTGTTGAACTCACTTTTGGTTGAGGTCTAGTCTTTCTCTTTAGTCGCCTAGGTTCTAGCCATATGACTTTCCTATTGACTATTCTTAGAGAACTAGAAAATGACACCCTCACCATTAGAAATTCTAAACTCTTTTTTACTCAACTTGAAGTTCCACATATTGGTCCTAACCTTTAGCACTTAGTAGGTGGGGTCATTATGAGGGAGCTCAAGGAGAGTTCCTATAGGATTGTTGGACCTTATGGTTGACCCTGGGTGTTGGTCTAGATCTAAGGCACTCACTTCACTCACAATCACTCACTACCCTAAACCCGTAATTTCTTGACTTTGGTCTCTTAAGCCTTTGGGAAACTCATGTAGATAGTCCCCTAAACCCACTAGCCCTAGGCTAGGGTTTAGCTAAGACAAATAAATAGAGGACCCAAATGGGGTTTCCATTGGCCCATGGCTTACTTTTGGTGGTTAGTTCCCCAATTTTACCCAAAATACTCATGCCCCTAAACTCCCCCAAATTACTTAAGTACCCTGAAAACCTAAATTTGGCCAAAAATCCCAAATTTATCCAAAATACTCAAACTTGTTCAAAAATCATTTCAAACCTTTTGAAAACACCCAAATTATCCAAAATCACTAAAAATTGCCAAATTACCAAAATGCCCCTCATGGGCCAAAAATTTGAAAAATTCTAAAAAATCCTAAAATATTTCAAATATTCCCAATTTCATTTTTATCAACTACCACATGACCTAATTAAGCCAATTTGACTATCTTTGACCAAAACCCCCAAATTGCCTATATAGGTCCAAATTTCCTTAAATTCAACTCAAATGTCCATCAATTTGATCCCAATCTCCACAAATTTCAATACCAAACTCAAATTAACCCTCAATGTGACTAAAATAAACCAAATCTAAGCTCAATTTGCTCATGCTTTGAGCCCAATTTTTATTTAGATCAAACCCCCAATTTTGGACACATGACCTAATCTCACCAAATTGAATTCATAGCCCTCTCAATTGACCACAATTGATGTTGCAAACTCTTCATAACATTTTTACACATCAAAATTGAACTTCAATTAGCAATGGTGAAACCTCAATTTCACTTAATTACAACTTAAGTCCAAAAATCCCCAAATTTACCCCAAATTGGCTATGTCCCGAAATTTCACAAAATTGATTGCCTTAGTCCCAAAATTGGCACCCAATTTATGTTGAAAACTCTTCATGAGGTTCCTATTGAACATTTTAAACCATAAATTTGGACTTAGCCCAAGGTTAGCCCAATCTAGACCCAAGTCTAGCCCAACATGCCCAAATTGAACAAATCTCCAAAATCCTTCAAATTGACCCTCCAATTGAACTCAAAACCCTTTTTCATCCTTCACCAAAATTGTCCCTTACAATGACTTACACCAAATGAAAGATTTATTTGGACCAATTTATGTGGCTAACCTAGCCCAAACCCAATTTTTGGTCATTTGCACCCACTTGGACCCTTGCTCTAAACGTATCCTAACCACCCCAAAGCCATCAAATTAATGACTCCACAACCATTAGTTGGACCGTAAGATTGAGCCCTAACTCATCTAACCACCTAATCTAAGCCATGGACCAATGGTCCCTTAAATAAAGGGATTCCATTCCATAATTGCTTAAGCTTAAGATTCTTTTTTTCCAAAATTAAGCCTTAGCTAATTAAATTACTGTGACATATTCCCCTGGGTTTCCTGAGCTCTAAGCCACCTCCCCCTGCCATGACAGACTGGCCTAGTCTCCGTAGAAGCAAAAATCAAGGGTTACCCCCTCTTAAACTTCACCCAATTCAAACTTAGAAGCCACCTCACCCAAATGAGTTGTTAGAGACACTCTGCCCTCCACCTAAGCACCACATTGCACCCCCCTCCAATTAACCATGTCAGCCACACCTTAGCCATTTTTATAAAAGCTCACCTCCACGACCATGGAGGGAGTGCTAAAATTTTCTCAGAGAGAGCTTCCCAAATCACTCACAGAGCTTCTTTGAGACCTCCTCAGTGCAATTCAACCATCTTCCCCCACTGATTCTCACTGTGGAAGCACAATTTTGAGCTCAAACTTCTACCTAAAACTAGGATAGAGCTCAATACACCTCCATAGTCCACCAAAGAAAATCTAAACTTACCCACACCTTTGCAACACTGAAAGAAGACAAAGCCCCATCAAATCCCCCTTCCAAAGAGCCTCTAACATAGCTCTAGACCAACACCTGAAATCGAGCTTGGTCGAATTCATACCTAGACCTTACTCCACAGCAAGAGGCTCAATCCCCAACCTCCTTGGACTCCAACAAATGTGTTAAGCATCTCTGATTGAAGCTTACCTTCTCATAGCAAAGGTATTGAACTCCTCCTCTTCCCAAGTCTCTTTTGATTCTCCATTTGCTTAGTATTAATTTCATGGCATCTTAACCATATAGATTTATTCCTCTAGTCTAGACGAGCTTTTTAAAAGAAAATTCATTCAATTTGGTTGAGAAAAGAAGGAGATATCAAGCCTTGAAGATGGATGGTTCTCGGGCTAGGCCATTGAGGATGATGACAGAGCACCGTTTGATTGAGCGTGTATTGGATGGACGATTAAGATGAAGCTGGACAACTCTTCTTTACATGAACCGCGAGATGCGTGGCTGCTAGCATGGACGATGATGTCAAATGGGTGCTCGCCGCGTGGAGCTTCTGAGCTGCCTAGGATCCAGTCAGTTTCGCGTGTTTAAATAGATAAATAGAGAATTAAAAAAAATTAGAAAATGACCCTCAACTTTGAAAATCCATATCTTGGTGTAGAAAAATCACAAAAATAAAATAAAAATACTCGCTTGCTCAGTGAACAGAGGAGAACGATGTGGAAATAATTTGAAGTATATTGGATGCATGTTTTATTTTTAATTAATTAAACATTGTCTTGAGTATTTTGATTCTCCATGCATATAGGCATTTCACCATGGCTTGAAATTTTGGCATGTTGTAACTTCTGTTAAAGGAAACACTCCCTATTTTTTCCAAATTTAGAGGAGACCTCCAGATAGAGATCCATATTTTTCAAGTTTATGCATATTATTTGCTTAAATAAATCATAATAATTAGCATGTTGCTTAGAAAAATACTAAAAAATTTTGAAAGTTTTAGCATTACCAGAAAACCCTTAGGAAAATTTCTCATGATTCAAGTAATTTAAAATGCACATAATCTTCATAGACCCTAAAACACTAAAGTAATTAGTATTGAAAAATACAAACATCAAAATGACTTGATTTTTAATCTCTACTATTATCAAAGTATTTTGAGTCCATTTGATGGTCTAAATTGATTTTTCAAGTTAAGTATCTTTTTTGACACTAAAATGATTTTTAATGTTCAAAATATAACTCACAAAATTATGAAAACTTGTTTTTGGAGTTCTCTATGACCAGGGGAATTTTATAAAAATAAAATGGTATTTAAAATAAAAAATTCATTTTTAGCCTATTTTAAATATTTAAATAATTAAAAATTCTTAAAAATCACAAAAATAATAAAATTTATGGAAATGTTCTAAATTATTTTCTAAGCACTTAGAAAGAATTGTAATATTTTTCCTAATTTTGTAAATAAAGATATTGAATTTTGAATCTTAAAATAATTTTTAATGGCTAAAAATTGGATTTCCACTAATATAATTCCAATAAATCAAATAAAACTTAGAAAAAAAATAAAATTTACTTCTCTAGATTCTCTAATCTTAGGAAGATTTCTCAAAAATATAAAACTTAATTTTCCCCCTTAAAATATTTTATATTTAATAAACATCACAGAAATTAAAATAATTATAATAATTCAAATAAAATTTAAAAAATCATGAGATTTTGTCCAGATGGCTCTCTAGTTGAAATCTACCACAAGTAAATATTTTAAATGATTAGACTTTTCCTTGGTTAGGTTATGAAATTTTTTTTAAAAATCCTATTTTTGCATGAAAATAATTATATAAATTAAATTAAATTTTGAAAAATCACATTTTCTTCTATGATGTCTTAGTTGACCCATGAATGAAGTAGGATAAAAATTTCAAAGTCATTTGAATTGAATTTGACAAATTATGAAGTGTTAGAGCCTTAGGGGCAAAAGTGTAATTTTAGAAATTTAACCTTAATCAACATTTAGGCCTAATTCAAGGAGAGAATGGGCAACCTCTGATCTTAATTAACTTGTTTGGATGACTAAAATTAAAAAGGGGATTAATTTGGAAGAAACCAACCTCACTCTCCTCATTAAAAGGATAAATTAATAAATTTCTAACTTATTGAAATTTGGAAGTTTATTGAAATTAAATGAACCTAGAACTTAGGGGTATGGCTTTTGAAGTTAATAATTATTCAATTTAATATCCCTATTTGATTTTCAAATGAAATTCAAATAATGAATAATGATCACCTAAAACTTAACCTTTTCAAAATTAATTAAGACACTCACCTAAGTCTTAAGGGCTTAATAGTGATCTAAGTTAAATCAAGACTGATTAAATAAGGATTAGAAGAGCAAAAATAGCTAAAATTTAACTCCTTTAAAACACCAAAAGCCCAATTAGGACCAAAATTTGTCTAAGTGTTCCAACAACACTAGCATGCCTTTTTTAAGGGTCTTCATTCACATAATCTTCAAAATTAAATTATAAATGATAATTACCCTACTCTAGGGATAACTAGGACATCAATGTTCATTGAGCGTTAATGTATTCTTAGGATGAATTCATAAGCAACATAATAAGTTTAAATGAGCTTGAGGCTTTTCACCAAGTGATAAGAGGGAAGCAAGGACTTGCTTCTTCCACCTAACCTGTTGAATACCTCAAAGGTCTACTAAACTTAATATGCTTTACATAACAAAATCATCCTTAATTAAACTCCTAAGGACCCACCAAGATATGACATAGGGTTAGGAAAACTATCAAAACCTTACGTTTTCTACCTCTACTGAACTACCCTCACATGCATTTCAAGTTTCTGATGGTGGAACGAGAAGACTCGCCAGGTACACTTTTTATAGTTTACAATGTTGTCTTTCTTGTACTTCTTATACTTGTAAAACTTGCATGTTAAACAACGATGCCACCCTTCATGAAAACTAAAACTATCAGGATAGCCACAAAATCAAAGCCAAAACTTAAGTTAAAATCAACTAAGATAAAATTCACCACCACAACATTCAAATTATAAAATAGCTCAAAATTTAATCACAGTCATCACACAAAACAACAGCTGTAACTAAATTAAGACGTCTCTATCGAATGATCGGGAACCCCTCGGAGGAGGTAATGTCTAGTTGCTAACGAGACTTCCCACGGTCTAAATGAAATTATGGAACTCATTAAGTTGAGTTTAGTAAATTCATTTGGACTAAGTGAATCCAATAAAAAATAGTGGTGCTGGAATGAGGGAACCATGGGATCCTAACTGGTGTCACTCTAATCAAATTTAACATCTCTCATAAAATTTAAAGAACTATAACCATAGGGTCGTCTGATTTGACATCATAACTTGACACCCTAGAAAACTTAAACTCAGAACGACGAGGAGCTTGAAGCTAGCATGGTGGGCAGCACGACCATCTTAAACAGCAAAAGTTGTCTTCACCAGCTAAACCAATTCATTCATTATAATTAAACAACCAAGCCATAGGACTTCAAGGTAGTCTGCTTGTGCAACATAAATCCTCACCTCATTTTTAGGCATTTGTATAGCTCTGTTATACAATCTAAGCCTTAACTTATTTTAGGATTACGAGGTTGTCGTTCATTGCGACCTAAATCCTCACATCTTTCAGGCTATTTGTGTGATTGCTTCACACAAATGTAAGCCCTAAATTCGTAAACCTTGTAGGATGAAACACTCAAATAATTTTTCATCTAAATTGAAGCAAAATAATAGGATAGACTGGAAAGACACCGAGTTTCTCCTCCAGATCTATGTCATCCCCTAATTCTTCCTCCTTTGGATTCTACAATAAAAATGTTCCAAATTTGAACCATTCCCCTTTCACACCTCTTTGTCTAATTTCATTGAAAAGTCCATTCCTTTGAATTTCTTGAAGATAATATTTCTTGATTTTTATCGAGACTTTTCTTAGATGACTTCGGTCATTTAAGATGTAATTAACTATAAGGGCTTGCCCTCATAGTAAGCTTTTCTGGAACCCCACTTAATATAAACCTTATTTAATTCTTCATATTAAATAAGGGAAATTGTCAACAAATAAAACAGTTTCACGGACCAAACGGACGTCATACCTTTCTTAGTTTTTTATATCGAGCCTCATCCTTAAGTCTGGTGTTTATACTTTGGAATATATACAGGGTTTGAGGTAGAGTGCTATTTCATTTAAACTATGAAAGATATGGGGTCATTTTGATTTCATAAATCTATATGTAAATTAAAGTGTCCTTCTAAAATAGGTGACGAGATTTTGATTCCGGTGATAGATAGCTTCCTACGGGCAACTCCCGCAACTTTTTTTAGTACTGATAGCTTCTGGCGACTCCTCTGGGGATTAGCTTTTCTCTCCATTTAAACAAAGAAAAGTTATCTTCACACATCGGTAATGCGTTCATGTCCCTGATGAACCAAAATTACACTTCTTCCATTGGCATGCTTTCCTCATTTATGCCTTAGGAAAGTACGATCAATTCTTTAGACTTCAGGATTGTCTATTTGATCACCTTTAAACAGAGGGGTTCAGGAGTCCATTAAGGACTCTTTAAATCTTCATGACGGGTTGGACCCCAATAGGCGTGTTGGTGGACTAGTTCCACCTGGGCATTGTGAGTTGTTAAATGCGTCCCACACTGGGTCCTAAACACTTCACATCTCTCTTCCAAATCTGATTTGCTATTTTGCAAATTAAACCAAATTGTGTTGTGTTGCGCACGCTTCAAATTTTTTTTTTTAACAAATTAAATTTTTTCTACTTTCAAATCATCTTTTTATTAAAATTTTTAAAATCTCCACAAACTAAAACTTACCCGGTCTATAGATTAACCTCTGTTAATTTTTTAGTGCTTGCACAAAGATTATAAGGTTTTCGCCATATAGGTAACCCCAAAATTTTATGTGTTAAAGCTACTGCAATGGCCTACCCAACGCTGACCTTTTCGCGCAACTTGCCAACAAGCCATGAAGACTACAACGTTGCTCCCACCATTAAGTTTGGAGCTGGGTTTGAAGACCTCGAGGTTATCCTTAGGAAGACTCCATTCGTTGTGATGAAAGTCACCGCTCCAGAATTTTAGGAGTCGTCTGCTGAGTTCAACCTGAACTGTCTTCAGGACTTCCCTTCCTACAAGAAAGCCAAGACTACTATTGCAGTCGTGGCACCTACCAAGCCTGCTATCTCCGCTACTACCAAGGGGAAAGAAGTAATGATAATTGAAGATCTCGCTAAGGGATTAGCTGTCTCGCCACCAATATTTAAAATTAGATCGAGTTCAAGAATTGTACCATTAACCCGAACTCAGAAGAGAAATAGTAACAGAAGAGTTCGAAGGGCTACTAAAGCCCAGACTCCTGAGAAAATACCTGTCGAAGAAGAGCCTCACTAAGAAGAATTTGAGCTACCAGAAATATATTCGTTGCTGCGAGGAAGCAGATTTCATCCTCTAATGGACACTGACAGACACGAGAGTGTCCAGAAGATTGTTGTTGTGTTACCATCACTTCATGGATATGATAGAGAGAAAAAGAAGTCTACCTCTATCACTTGAGTTAGCTAAATTTTTTAGAGACTAGCTGTCAAAGAGGCTGTTCAGTCCATGAGTTACTCAAACGAGTGGGACATGCAATATCTCCTCAAATGAATGAAGAGATTTTAAGGGACATCAGGTCCGCCAAACAAAAGTCAAATGAAAATCTGCCCGCTCGCATTCTTGTCTGGTTTCGCCTTGGAAAAAGGATTGACACTGCCACTAATACTACAGATTCCACCGCTACCAGGACCACAGGCCGTCGACCAGTAAAGTCAAGACTGGGTCCAAGAAAATTACCAAGCACACATCATAAAGATATTCCTAAAAAGAAAAAGACAAAGAGGTTACCTGATATTGTATCTGTTCTACACCATGAGGAGCATATTTCTCCTCGACATACCGATGTTTCTGCTAGGACACTCCGTCCTGAGACATCATCGTGAAAGTAGAAAATCTAGATACCTAAGGTTGTTGTACCGATACAGACCATTAAATCCGCAGGCCAAGATCATGGAATGAAGCCAGGGCATGAATCATTTCATATCGTTGCAATGATTGCCAGCGAGATGGAAGAACAAGTAGAGGATGTCCGGTAGGGTCCTCCAGATCTTAAAGTGGTTTAAGAATCGATAATCAAAGAAAAAGTTAAAAAGCTGAGAGTCAAGATTTCTGAGTTGGCTTGGGAAGATGGAGTTTCCATCAATGATGAAGATGAAAATTTCAATTATAACGATTACCTAGAAAAAGATTTCATGGATGTCCATGTCATCAAAACCAGAGCCACTACATCTACGCGTGGCGCTTAACCTTCTACTAAAGAGAACACCGTAGATGAGCTATGCAGGGCTATCTTCTTAAGGGATGAGCAAGTTAGCCAATTAGAGAAAATGATAGAAGGATGACTGCTGCCATGACTCTATGGCCACAATTCAAGGGCAATCACAAGTGCCGCAACTAGAATCTTCAGAGATTAACCAACCAAAAATGATACATATTACAAATGAAAGAAGAGAAGTTGCCTCAACAAACAAGAATGAGCAACCGAAGAAGGATTCTCCACCAAGCGCCATGCCAGAGAATGAATTCAAACTGATGGTCGAGCAAGTTCGGGATGCCTTAACTCAATCTAAGGGTGATGCATTGATTCTAAAAGGTAGACCTTACCCAGAAGAGTTTGTTGCTGTACCTTTCTCTAATGGTTTTGTATTCGCAAACTTCAAGATTTTTGATGGGACTGAAAATCCCAAACAACACCTAGCACACTTCCGAGCCAGTTGTGGCAATACATGAAATAACGAAGCTTTACTCTGTCAACAGTTTGTCAGCAGCTTGTTAGGAGTTGCTTTCGATTGATATGCTGATTTGCCCAATGGATTGGTTAAGATGTTCACCGAGTTGGAGCAATTATTTATAAAGAGATTCTCTGGAGCGTAACATCATGTTTCCACAAGAGAACTCATGATGAAGAAACAAAAGCCCAACCAAAATTTAGTGGATTAAATTTTGAGGTGGAGACACCTGAGCATGAATTGTGAACCTCAACTACAGGAGCATCATGTGATTGAGATCCTACTCAAAAGCATTCATGGACCCGTAGCTTTCATGCTCAAGGGACTCACCATCAAATCTTTCGAGAAGCTACTCAGCAAGGCTAGCAGTCTTTAGGAAGAAATCAAACACATGGATTCTCACGAGAAGTCAAAGACAACCAGAATGTTTGAAAAGAAATACGGAATAGTCGCAACTATTGATAAAGGAAAAAAATTGATAAAGATATATGTAGAAACTCCTCGTCAATCTTCGTCACAGTAGGCTCCCAAACAGAATAGCCAGTTTAATTAACGGCTGCCTCAGGGAGGATCATCTTAGAGTAAACGAATATCTCTAGCAGAACGACAAAAAATGGTGTACTCTTTTAAAGATGAAGCTGCATCTAAAATGTTCAAAAGTCTGATGAAGAAACTCGAGTTCAAACTACCAGACCCAACCGAAGAGGTCGATAAGAAGGATCAACCAAATTATTTCCCATATCACAGATTACTGGGACATACAATAGAAGAATGCTTCATATTTAAGGATTGGCTCGAGAAAAATATCAAAGAAGAAAATATAACGATCCTGAAAGAGTATTTAAAAGAATCTAAAAAAGGTTATATAAATATGATTTCGGCCTAGCAATCTCTCTGATTGACCTGTACACTGGAAAAGACGGATGGAGTAAAACTTGGAACATGCTCAAGAGGGTCCTAAACCAAATAAAAAATACATCAAAATAATCTTATGCACATGCCGAAAGAGATGGATGGGATATAGTTTGAAGCAAATCATCCAAGAAGATGTTAAATCAAATCCAGAATGCATCAAAGCAAGCTTCCGATCAGAGTCTTCAGCCTGTCAAGACCGAGATGAAGATTTCACCGCTAGAGCTGTCGTCATCAAAGTCGAAGAAAAAAAAAGAACACCATGCCAAAGATTGATAGCACAAGGGGGTAGGATAGGGGCTGCCTCTACTAGATTGGTTGTCTTAGATTCGGGGAAGAAAATCCTCGAACCCTTGACTTTGTATGATTATCTTTTTGCCCCTCCAGGGGCTGATGAATATAATGATTGTGATTTCGATTATGTTTTA
>JXCR01081787.1:141817-152025 GCA_002079205.1 Phalaenopsis hybrid cultivar
AATATGTAAAAATTTCAAGCCAAGATGATGTGTCAATATGCATGGAGAATCAAATGATTCCAGATAATATTTAATTAATTAAAAATATTTTATGCATCAAATGGGCTTGAAAATTATTCCACATTATTCTCCTCTGTTCACTAAGAAAGAAAGTATTTTTATTTTATTTTTGTGATTTTTCTACACAAAGTTATGTATTTTTGAAGTTTTGGGAATAAATAAATACGAAAATACCCCTATTTTTCTATTTAAACCGCGCGTGCCACCTCATCCTACGACAGCTCTGAAAGCTTGCGTGGCGCGCTCTGGGTGGACGCCGCCGTCCACGTAGCTTGCTGACTCGGCCCGTTATTCACGTCTCAAAGCGCTGTCTAGCTCAATCTCCCCCGTCCGTTTGATACACGCTTAATAGAACAGCTCCCCGTCATCGTCCCCGATAGAGTGATCCAGTGCCCGTCCAGACTAAAACCATAAGATCTCGGCCTAGACTCAACCAAATCGCTTCGAGTTTGATCCTATGGACTCGTCTAAGAGAAACGAACACATCTATACGGCTAAGGTACCATGAAATCAAGTTTAACTAAATGGAGGATCAAAATAAGCTCGGGAGGAGGAGGAGTTTTATACCTTTTCTCTGAGAAGGAAAGCTTTGATCAGAGGTGCTTGGCACGTTCGTTGGGGTCCAAGGAGGCTAGGGATTGAATCCTTGACCTTGGTGTGAAGTCTAGGTGTGAATTTGACCAAGCTTGTTTTCAGGTGTTTGTCTAGAGCTATGGTAGGGGCTCTGTGGAAGGGGGATTTGATGGGGTTTTGGCTTCTTTCACTCTTGTGAAGNATGCTATACAATATAAGCCCTAAATCGTCTTAGGATTCTGAGGTTGTCGTTTATCACTACCTAAATACTCACATCTTCTAAGCTATTTGTGTGATCATTTCACACGAATGCAAGCCCTAAATAATAAAATTTGCAGGATGAAACACCTAAATATTTCTCCTCAAAACTGAAGCCAAACATTAGGATAGCTTGGGAAGTCACCGAGGTTCGCCTCTGGATCCATGACATCCCCTAGTTCTTCTTCCTTTGGATTCTACAATAAAATGTTCCAAATTTGAACCAATCCGCTTTCACACATCTACGTGCGATTTCGTTGAAGAGTCCTACTCTTTGAAATTCCTTGAAGATAATATTTCCTGATTTTTATCGAGAGTTTTCTTAGGTGACTTTGGTCATTTAAGATGTAATTAACTATAGGGGTTTGCCCTTATAGAAAGGGAGTCTTCTTAAGTGACTTTGGTCATTTAAGATGTAATTAACTATAGGGGCTTGCTCTTATAGAAGTTTTCTTAGGTGACTTTGGTCATCTAAGATGTAATTAACTATAGGGGCTTGCCCTTATAGATCTTCTTAGGTGACTTTGGTCATTTAAGATGTAATTAACTATAGGGGCATGCCCTTATAGGAATTTCGGTGACTTTGGTCATTTAAGATGTAATTAACTATAGGGGCTTGCCCTTATAGGAAGCATGTTCAGTGACTTCCTTTGAAATTCCTTGAAGATAATATTTCTTGATTTTTATCGAGAGTCTTCTTAAGTGACTTGTCCTACTCTTTGAAATTCCTTGAAGATAATTTTTCTTGATTTTTATCGAGAGTCTTCTTAAGTGACTTTAGTCATTTAAGATGTAATTAACTATAGGGGCTTGCCCTTATAAGAAGCATGTCCAAACCCAGCTATTCTTTGAAGATAATATTTCCTGATTTTTATCGAGAGTCTTCTTAGGTGACTTTGGTCATTTAAAAGCGTTGAAGAGTCCTACCCTTTGAAATTCTTTGAAGATAATTTTTCTTGATTTTTATCGAGAGTCTTCTTAGGTGGCTTTGGTCATTTAAGAATATTTCATGATTTTTATCGAGAGTCTTCTTAGGTGACTTTGGTCATTTAAGATGTAATTAACTAAGTCTTGCACTTATAGGAAGCATGTCCGAACCCAGCTTAATATAAACCCTATTTAATCAATTATATTAAATAGGGGAACTTGTTGACAAATACAAAGGTTTCGCAGACCAAACGGACGTCATACTTTCCTTAGTTTATTTGATCGAACCTCATCCTCAAGTCTTGTGTTTATCCTTCGGGATAGGTACAGGATTTGAGGTACAGTGCTCTTTCATTTTCCTCAGTTCTTGTGTTTATCCTTCGGGATAGATACAAGATTTGAGGTACAGTGCTCTTTCATTTTAAACGAAAAATATCGAGACAGTTTGATTTCATACTTCAACGTCCTTCCGAATCGGGCAACGTGATTTTGATTTCGGTGACCGACATCTTCTTACGGGCAACCCCACAAACAAACCAACCCAAAAAATAACGCCGACAGTCTCTTAACAAGTTTTAAAATTTTAATTAGTCAGATCAAAAAGTAAATGATGATCAGAGTTCAAATCATTACAAATTATTATCATTTAGGAACGTGGAACACAAAATCTATTCTTCACAAAACCTTATCACAAAGTAGGTTGGAGGATAAAGAAGATTACTCAAAATTCATGAGAAGGATATGACAAAACACAAATTTTAAATATAAAAATAAGTTTAGAAAATAAAAGAAATAGAAATACAACTTATCTCACAATCCTTCCAAAAAAATCACTAGAACTTCTCTTCAAGCCTTTCTATCATTACAATCACTCACAACTCTCTCTTAGAAATGTAATAAAGAAGAAATCTCTCACCTTCCCTCTCCTCTTACAACCTTAGAAGAAAATCTCCTCTTTTCTCTATCTCTAACTCACGCCCCCGTTCTTCTCTCTCACGCCATACACAAAAGCCTCCTCTTCAACTCTACAAAGTCTTCTTCTTTTATTTTTGGGCTGCCACATTTGGCAAAAAATTCAAAATTCCATCCAAAATCCCTATAAAAGTCAACTCTTTTGAATTCAAAAGATGTGTCACTAATTGTTGAAATCAGAGTTATCTTATGAGAAAGCATGTAATGCCTAAGCTTCTGGGCTGCAAAAATTAAAGCTAGACAGTGCTCTCAATTGGTGGATACCTTATTTCCGTCTGTATTAGACGACGACTCAGGTAGTATAGTGCATTTTCTTTGCCCTCATTGTTAACTTGGGCTTAGAAAGCTCCGAGCGAACAATCTAAAGCCGCAGTATAAAGTATCAAAGGTTTTCCCGGGATGTAAACGACGACTCAGGTAATATAGTGCATTTTCTTTGCCCTCATTGTTAACTTGGGCTAGTATGAGCAAAAAATCTAAAGCCGCGATATAAAGTATCAAAGGTCTCCCTGGGATAGGGGCTGCTAAAACAGGAGGTGTCATTAAATATTGTTTAACGTCCTCAAAAGCCTGCTGGCATTTTTCTTCCAAAATAAATTTGGCGTCCTTTTTAACCAATGCTGAGAAAGGCTGACACCTACCTGAGAGGTTAGAAATAAAGCATGTTAGATATGCCAACTTCCCCTGAAAGGAACATAATTGTTTCAAAGTTTTAGGGGGAGGCATTTCTAAGATAGCCTTAATCTTCTCCAGGTCGATCTCGATTCCCCGATGACGAACAACAAATCCAAGAAACTTACCAGAAGTGACACCAAATGCGCACTTTAGAAGATTCATCTTGAGATTATATTGTTGTAATCGTTAAAAAACGATCCTCAAATCATACAAATGGGTTTAAAATTTGTTTACTTTTGATGACCAAATCATCCACGTAGCATTCTACTTGATTGTGAATGAGGTCCACCTTGAGATTATATTGTTGTAATCGTTCAAAAACGATCCTTAAATCATACAAATGGTCTAATTTCTTGAGATTATAATGTTGTAGTCTTTCAAAAATGATCCTCAAATCGTACAAATGGTCTAATTTTTGTTTACGTTTCATGAACAAAACATTTACGTTGCATTCTACTTGATTGTGAATGAGGTATTTTTGTTTACTTTTGATGACCAAATCATTTACGTTGCATTCTACTTGATTGTGAATGACAATAACTTTGTAGCAGAAAATTCCAATTGGTGTTCTGAAAGCTGTAAGTGTTGTATCTTCAGGAGCCATCTTTATTTGGTTGTATCCTGTTGATACGTCCATGAAAGAGAAAATTTAATGTGTTGAAGCAATATCTACCATCATTTCTGGTATTGGTAGTGGAAACTCATCTTTCATGCAAGAGAAGATTTCATGTGTTGAGGCAATATCCACCGTCATTTCTGGTATTGGTAGTGGAAACAAAAGCCGTAAGTGCTGTATCTTCAGGAGCCATCTTTATTTGGTTGTATCCTGATGATCCATCCATGAACGATTTCATGTGTTGAAGCAATTTCTACCATCATTTCTGGTATTGGTAGTGGAAACTCATCTTTGTTGTATCTTCAGGGGTCATCTTGATTTGGTTGTATCCTGATGATCCGTCCATGAAAGAGAAGAGTGCTGTATCTTCAGGAGCCATCTTTATTTGGTTGTATCCTGATGATCCGTCCATGCAAGAGAAGATTTCATGTGTTGAGGCAATATCCACCGTCATTTCTGGTATTGGTAGTGGAAACAAAAGCCGTAAGTGCTGTATCTTCAGGAGCCATCTTTATTTGGTTGTATCCTGATGATCCATCCATGAAGGAGAATATTTCATGTGTTGATGCAATATCCACCATAGCCATCTTTATTTGGTTATATCCTGATGATCCGTCCATGAAAGAGAAGATTTCATGTGTTGAAGCAATATCCACCATCATGTGTCCTGATGATCCGTCCATGAAAGAGAAGATTTCATGTGTTGAGGCAATATCCACCATCATTTTTCTGATGATCCATCCATGAAAGAGAAGATTTCATGTGTTGAAGCAATATCCACCATCATTTCTATATTGGTAGTGGAAACTCATCTTTCGGACATGCTTTATTTAAGTCTCTGAAGTCGACATAGACTTTTCGTGGAAATTCATCTTTCGGACATGCTTTATTCAAGTCTCTGAAGTCGACACAGACCCGTAGTCCATGAAAGAGAAAATTTCGTGTGTTGAAGCAATATCTACCATCATTTCTGGTATTGGTAGCCCATGAAAGAGAAGATTTCATGTGTTGAAGCAATATCCACCATCATTTCTGGTATTGGTAGTATTCATGAAAGAGAAGATTTCATGTGTTGAAGCAATATCCACCATCATTTCTGGTATTGGTAGTGTTCCTCTTTCGGACATGCTTTATTCAAGTCTCTGAAGTCAACACAGACTCGTATCTGCCCATTCATCTTTCATACATGCTTTATTCAAGTCTCTGAAGTCGACACAGACTTGTATCTATCCATTTTTTTTTAACTGGAACAATATTAGCTATCCATGTGGGATATTGTTCTTCTTGTATAAAATTAGCATTTATCAACTTCTTTAATTTGACGATGACTTGTTGTTCAATTTCAAGGCCCATTCTCCTTGGGGCTTGTTTTATTGGGGTTATATCTTTGTCTATTATGAGTTTATGAACTGCAACTTCATTTGACAGTCCTGACATTTTGTCATAACTCCAAGCAAAGCAATCTTTAAATTTTGTTAACAATTCGACCAACTCTGAAGACTCTTCATCATTGAGTAAAGAACTTATAAATGTTGGTCAGGAATGTTCTTCAGTCCCAAGATTTACTTCTTTTAGTTCATCGATAGTTGANAATTGACTAAAAGAGGATTAGAGAAATAAAAATAATTATATCAAACATCCTTGAAACTCCACTAAGCCCAATTAGGTTTAAAATTTGGCTAAGTGTTGAAATTACATTAACTTGCCTCTTTAAGTTCACCCACGTAATTTTCAAATTAAATGATAAATGATAATTACCCTATTCTTAGGGATAATTGAGACATCGATGTTCACTGAGTAATAAGGGTATTCACAAGATGAACCATTAAGTAACATAATGAGTTTAAACGGACTCGAGGCTTTTCACTAGTTGGTGAAAGAGAGGCATGGACCTGCTTCCCCCTCTTAACTTGTTGGATACCTCAGAGGCCTATTAAAACTTCATTATTCTCTGCTCAATGGAATCATCCATTTTAAGGACTCACCAAGATATGACATAGGTTTAGGAAAATTACCAAAATTTTACCTTTCCTCCTCTTCATAAACTGCCTTAACATGCATTTTTGACTCACCAAGATATGACATAGGGTTAGGAAAATTACCAAAATTTTACCTTTTCTGCTCTTCATCTCACCAACATATGACATAGGTTTAGGAAAATTACCAAAATTTTACCTTTCCTACTCTTCATAAAGTGCCTTAACATGCATTTTAAGTTTCAGGTGGTGGAACGAGAAGACTTACCAGGTACGCTTTTATAGTTTATAGTACCGTTTCCTCCTCTGCCTCTTCCTTACATGTTTCATGATTGCATAAACTTGCATGTTAACAATAACCATATCTCAAAACCAAAACTAAAATCAACAAAGATAAAATTCACCGCCACAACATGCAAAATATAAAACAAATCAAAATTTAATCACAAACATCACACAAAACCACAACTTCAACTAAATTAAGATGTCTCTATTGATGATCGGGAATCCCTCGGAGGAGGTAACCTACGGTTGCTAACGAGGCTTCCAATGGTTTAAATGAAATCAAAATTTAATCACAAACATCACATAAAACTACAACTTCAACTAAATTAAGATGTCTCTATCGATGATGGGAAATCCTTGGAGAAGGTGACCTACGGTTGCTAACGAGGTTTCCCACAGTTTAAATGCATTAAGTTGGGTTTGATAAGTTCATTTGGACTAAGTGAATCTAATAGAAAAACGTGATGCCGGAATGAGGGAACCCTAGAATCCTAATCGGTGTCACTCTAATCAACTTCAATATGCCCTCATAAAATTTAAAAAACTTCAACCATAGGGCCACCTGATTTGATATTATAACTTGATACACTAGATAATCAAACTTGTCAGGGCAAGGAGCTTGGAGCTAGCATGGTGGGCAGCATGACCATCTTCAACTGCAAAACCTGTCTTCCCCAGCTAAACCAATCTTCCTTCCTTAGACTTAAACAACAAAGTCATAGGACTTCGAGGTCGCTTGCTTATGCAACGTAAATCCTCACCTTATCTTTAAGCCTTTGCATAGCTCTGTTATACAATATAAGCCCTAACTCTTCTTAGGATTCTGAGGTTATCATTTGTCACGACCTAAATCGTCACATCTTTTAGGCTATTTGTGTGATCATTTCACATGAATGTAAGCCCTAAATAATAAAATTGGCAGGATGAAACACTTAAATATTTCTCCTCAAAACTGAAGCCAAACATTAGGATAGCTTGGGAAGTCACCGAGGTTCTCCTCTGGATCCATGAAAACCCCTAGTTCTTCTTCCTTTGGATTCTATAATAAAAATGTTCGAAATTTAAACCAATCCCCTTTCACACCTCTACGTCCAATTTTGTTGAAGAGTCCTACACTTAGAAATTCCTTGAAGATAATTTTTCTTGATTTTTATCAAGAGTTTTCTTAGGTGGCTTTGGTCATTTAAGATGTAATTAACTACTTTCTTGACTTTTATCGAGAGTCTTCTTAAGTGACTTTGGTCATTTAAGATGTAATTAACTATAGGAGCTTGCCCTTATAAGAAGAATGTTCGAACCCAGCTTAATATAAACCCTATTTAATCGTTTATATTAAATAGGGGAACTTGTCGGCAAATACAAATGTTTCACATACCAAATAGACGTCATACTTTCCTTAGTTTATTTGATCGAGCCTCATCCTCAAGTCTTGTGTTTATCCTTCGGGATAGATACAGGATTTGAGGTACAGTGCTCTTTCATTTTAAACTATGAAAAATATGGGGTCAGTTTGACTTCATACTTCAGCGTCCTTTAGAAGCGGGCTACGGGATTTTGATTCCGATGGCCGACAGCTTCTTACGGGCAACCCCACAAAGCAACCCGAAATAACGCCGACAGCTTCTGGCGACTCCGCTGGGGATAAGTTTTTCTCTCCATAAAAATTAAGAAATATTATCTTCACACATCGGTAATATGTCCATGTCCCCCTTGGACCAAATTACCCTTATTCCATTAGTGTACTTTACCCATTTCTATCTTGGGAAAGTACAGCTAACTCCTTGGACTTTAGGACTAGCTGTTCAACCATCTTTGAATAGAGGGGTTCAGAAGGCCATTAAGGACTCTTTAAATTTTCATGTGGGTTGGGACCCCCAATAGGTGTGTCGGTGGACTAATTCCACCTGGGCATTTTCTACCATGAATTGGGTCCCGCACTGGGTCCTAATTTTTTTTTTCAAAACTCCCTTCCACATTTGGTTTGCTACTTCGCAAATTAAACCAAATCGTGTTGTGCTGCGCGCACTTTGAAATATTAATTAAACTTTACACCTTTTTTTAAAAAAAATAAAATAATTAAAGATGTTAAATTTACCTTTAAATTAATTCCCGCCCGGTCTACAGATCAACCTCTATTTTTCAGTGATTGCACTAAAGATTACAAGGTTTTCGACCATATAGCTAACCATAAAAGTTTCTGTTTTAAAGCCCGCTGCGATGGCCGACCCAACGCTGACCTTTTCCTGCAACCTGCCAACAAACCGCAACGCCCGTAATGTCGCTCTTACCATCAAGTTCGGAACTGGATTTGAAGACCTCGAGGTTATCCTCGGGAAAGCCCTGTTCGTGGTAATGAAGATCGCTGCCCGAAAGTTTAAGAGCCGTCTGCAGAATTCAGTTTGAACTGCCCTCAGGATTTCTCTGTCGGTAAGAAGGCTAAAGCTGTCGTCATCAAGCCTGCTATCCCTGCTACTGCTAAGGGAAAAGAGGTGATGGTCGTTGAAGATTCGACTGAAGTATTAACTGTTCCGCCACCCGTGTTTGAAATTGGGTCAAGCTCAAGGACTGTACCACTAACCCGAACTCAAAGGAGGAACCGCAATAGGAGAATTCAGAGGGCCATCAAAGCCCAGACTCTTGAGAACACACTTGATGAGGAGGAGCCTCTTCAAGTTGAAGAGGTATTACTAGAATTTTACCCACTCCTACGAGGGAGTAGATTCCATCCTCAGACAGATACTGATGGATATGAGAGTATCCAAAAGATTGCTGCCGCATTACCATCACCTCATGGACATGGTGAGAAGGGAAAGAAATTCATCCCCATCACCTCATGAACATGGTGAGAAATTCATTACCATCACCGGAGTCAGTGCAGTCTTCAGAAGGCTTGCTACTAAAGAAGGATGTTCTGTTAGTGAATTACTTAAACTAGTGGGACATGCAATTTCCCCTCATATGAAGAATGAAATTTTGAAGGATATTAAGTTCGCTAGAAAATCTCGTAGGTCGATTATAGAGTCTCCTACCCGTGTTTCTCGTTTGGCTCCGTTTGGGAAACCGAGTTGATACTGCTATAGTTACCACCAATCATACCACCACCAGGACCGCAGGTCGCCAGCCGATTAAATCAAGACTGGGTCCGAGAAGTTTATCCATTATTCCAGCAATCATGGAAAGAAAGACAAGACAATTACCTAACACTGTAGTCAGTCGACACCACGGGGATCATACCTTCCCTCGACATGCCGATATCTCTATTAAGACGTTCCGTTCTGAGGCATCATCATAAAAAAGGAAGAGGGTATGGTTACCTAAGTTCGTTGCACCGATACAGTTCAGTGAGCCTGCAGGACAGGAAGTAAAACCAGTGCCTGAAATATCTGACATCATCGCGACAATAGAAAGCGAGATGGAGGAACAAGTTGAGGATTTCCATCAAGGTACTCAAGATCTTAAAGCAATCAAGGAATCAATAATTGAGGAAAAAGTTGAGAAACTCAGGATCGAGATTTCTGAGTTGGCTCGAGAACATGGAGTTTTCGTCAATAGTGACAACAAGGATTTTGATTACAATGATTACTTGGAGGAGATTTCATGGATGTCCATGTGATCGAAACCAGAGCTACCACATCTGCGCGCGAGGCTCAACCTCACACGGAAGAGAACGTTGTAGATGAGCTGCATAGGGTTATCCTCCTCAGGGATGAGCAAGTTGTTCTACTGGAGAAAAAAAGAGAACGTCGTAGATGAGCTTCGTAGGGTGATCCTCCTAAGGGATGAGCAAGTTGTTCTACTGAAGAAAAGAATAGAAGAAATGACTGCAGCTATGACCGCCATGGCCACCATTCAGGGGCAATCACAAG
>JXCR01081792.1:4880-107133 GCA_002079205.1 Phalaenopsis hybrid cultivar
AAAAAAGGTTAAACTTTATTTGTCCTCAGTAAATCTACCTTTTTAAATTAATATTATTTTAAAATAATTTTTGATATGTGAAGTTGCCTTTAAGGTACTATAATTTTGAATTTATGGGTGTTATAGAAAATTTAGTTAAGAATTTAGAAAAAATATGACTTTTCTAAAGTTAAGAAATTTTGTAGGAAACAGTAGGAAAATTATTTTACTATTGCTAAAAATAAATTGTTCCGAGATCTATACTTCATAAGAATTTAGCCTATATTGAACTCTATTTTGAAATTAATACTACCTAAATTCAGCAAAAGAAAGTGATGAGTTTTTAACTTTAAGATAGTGATAGTGAAATTCAAAATCATTAAAGATTGGTCTGATACAATAATTCACACATAAAAAAAAGAAGAAATGATTGAAAATGATCTTGAGAAAAAAGAAAAACAAAGGAAAAGAAAATGAAAAATAAAAAAAGAATGAAAAGTGAGGAGAAGCTCGAGAGGATGTCTAATTTAAAATTGGTTTCACTTGAATTTTCTTAAGGGAGAAATCTCAATTACAATTTTAAGCTTGATTTTCTTTTAAAATAGTATTAGTTAATGTTTTACTAATAGAGTGCTTTAAAATTCTGTCTTTTATACTTTCTAGGAATTCCAAGTTTGACAAATTGCAATTTGATTTTGAAGTAAATAGAAAATCAAGTTTCCTAAGTGGAATACAAAATAATCTTATACTTTAGTCCTAGCCCTATTCACTACAATTTCCTACATATTTCACAATAACATCGTTGAAGAAAAATTATAGGAAGCTCTAAAGAAACACATTACCTCAAATCAACAATTAAATTTTTAAAAATTGAAGTATTATTTGAGGACAAGTAATATTTAAGTTTTGGGGATTTTTGACATGTCCTATAACACGCTAATATTCATTTTCTATTTAATACTTATTTTTTATGATATTACACTTTAATGAAATGTTTTTTTATATTTTTTGTTGCATGTATAATAGGAAAAGCAATTGGAATGAATTAGAGCAAAAACTGAGTGAAATAGAGGCAAATGAAGCATTGGAGCTAACAGCTTCTAGCGCCTAGGTGACGCTCCATGGTGTCATGACATCAAATATGGGTGTTTAAATATTGGAACCCTACCAAAATCTTGACAAGGTGGTTCCTAGAAGCCACATACTGGTGCTTATGCACTAATTGATTTTCCCAACTGACCAAGCAGATAGAGCCTAGGCACCGCGGTTGGGCACCTAAGCACCAGAACTTTCCAGGATTGTTTCTCAGCAGCTTTGCATGCTAATTTGGAGTTATTTCTCTAGGAAAGCAGCTCATACAGCTGCAGAGAGCATTTGGGAAGCCTCGAAAAAAGAAAGTTGTTGAGGAGAAAGGAGGAAAAGTGAGAATTTTATTTTCTCACGTAATCTGAGTAATTTCCTTTTTCCTTCCTCTTACGATGAGTTAGTACCATGTGTAGGAAGAAGATTCAATTAGAATAATTTTAATTTCTTGATTGTGATGGTTTTTCCTTTGAGCTTCATTTACATTGCAATTTGGTCATTTGCGGTGTTAAAATTTGTTGTGAAGTCATAAGATTTGAGAGGGTTGTTGCTTCAATCAATTAGTAAGAACCACATCGTTCTATAGGGTGAAAAAAAAGTAGTTCATAGATTAATGAAAATAGATAGGGAGATGATTTTAACGAGGGTAACTATGAGGTTTCTAGGGTGACAGAAAGAAACATTTCTTTAGTTAACCTAATTTCTTTATGCACTTGAAAAAGGGTAAAGAAAATGCATGATAATATTTATCACAAATTTAGCTAGATATTTTAGTTGTTATACACCTACACTATCTACTAATTTCATTACAATGGAAGAAAACTTTTTAATTGCTTGAACTTTCCTGATTCATTTAATTTAGAGAAGTTAACATAATAATAATACTAGAGGTTTAGTATTAGTTTAGTAGAATTCCATAACACAACCTATAATTCAAACTTCTTTCCTAACTAAGACTACTTAATTTCTGTTAGAACTTTTCTTAATTCTTTTAAAATTAATGGCTTTTCCAGTGGGTTCGATACTCTGGGTTTAAAAGGAAATCCTATATTACTTGAACAAGACATACACTTGTGTTAATACCCAGTGTGTAGTGCTAATCGGTGGAAAAACTCTTGTTATAAATTTAAAATATCTTATCCTAAAACACCAGGATGTACTTGAGGACTACTATGCTTTCAAGAATTAACTTGAAGCCGGCTACAAGATAGGGCTGATAGTGATTTCATAGTCATACCTGGAGAAGCCACTTACACAAGGATCAGTCAGAGCTATTACAATTATTCTCATCACACTCAACTCTAATGTTACTTCTAATTTACTTTCTTTCAGCTCGTATGCAAATGTTAGCTTAGAGCGGGAGCATGTTCCCTCTGATACCGTTTGTACTTTTGATGATGAATCAATGAAAGAAGACATTGCTGAATATTTGTTTATGTTTCAAATATTTATGGCAAGTTCTCATCAATGTGACATGGATGATCATAATGAAGAGGACGAGTAATACCCATTATTGCCCTCCTTTGATGTCATTTATCGCATGCACAACCATCTAAGTGACTCTTCAGACGGAATATGTGAGACACATCTTTCTTAAGACATCCATAAGTCCTCATTCCCATGAATTTCCCATTGGGAGTGATTTTATTGGGTCCCTTAATGAGGATATTCAAGAAGTTTGCCTATGAAGCTGCAAAATCCTTCCTTCAAGGCTGTATAAGCCCACTTAAAATGATAAAGAGAAAAAGATCATCACTTAAGAGGTAGATGATCCACATGAAGTTTCTACCTTAATTAAAGGAGCTAAATATCCTATCATTAAGGTAGACTACAACGTGCTAGCTCTCTAGAAATGTTGTCAACATTTTTGAACATCTATGATGCTCTCCATTTATCCTCAAAGTTGAGGAGAACTTTGTTGAAAGCTCTATTAGAGTCCAAGGTTTTTAATGCCTAGTATACTGACGAGAGGATAAAGGAGACAGATATTTCACAAGATATAGTTGTTATCACATTTTCTGAGGATGATCTGTTGTTGAACACTATGGACTACAACTGCCCATTTGCCATAATAACTATGATATACGAGACACCTTTGAACTGTATATTAGTTGATCCCGACGCATCCATTAATATCATTAGCATGCACACCGTCGAGCTGGTTTCATTAAGCACGCGACAACTATGCTCCAACAGGATCATGTTGAATGGCTTCAACAAGAAGGGGTGGAAGATCATAGGGTCCATAATCCTTCGTCTCCAACTCAAAAAGTTTAAGAGTGAAGCCAAGTTCCACATCATCGATGGGAAAATATCCTTTAGAGCCTTGCTCGGACGGCTCTGGATTCACGAATACAAGATGGTACCCTCCATCAGTGCATATGTGTGGGGGAGAAGAGTTTTCCACTCCGGGTGATGTCAATCCCTTTTACGTGAGTGAAGCCGGTACATATGACGATGCCAAGTATTATGTTCCTCATAGTAAGGAGTCTTCACCTTCTTTGAGCACCGTGGGACGTTTGTGGGATCCACCTCTTCTTAGCCCTTGCTTTGTCAAAAGTAGAGAGGCAGGGAAGTAGGAGGAAAGGCTCTGTGCCCCACTGAAATTGGATCTACCAAGAAATTTCCTTACTCTGTCTACCTCTCAGGTCATCGTATGTGTCAATTCTGATATTTATTCTGAGGTAAAAGAAGCCATTTAGTTAGACAAACCTGGAACTCATGTAGAGATATTTTGGATGACTCCGATGATAAAATTCTATAGTTAACGTAAGCTATTGTGGTCACACGTCTGTCCAAGTTGACTTTGAGGGGTGAAATGCTAATTATCAATCTGGTACCACGAGGCCACTATAGTGATCTGATGTCTGTGTGTACTTCTACAATCAAGGATCTCAAGACCGTTTATGTACCTCCTAGGGCCAGGTTTAAGGGGAAGGGCATTTTATTTTATGAAGTCGATGCTCATGTAACCAACGCTAATGTAATGCTCTTATTAGAATATAATGAAAAGGCTGAAGACATACCACTTTCTTTCTATTTTTCTCTTCTTATCACTAGACTCTTGGCTACTAGGTTTTTGCCTGAATGGTGGTCTATTAGCCAAGCCAAACTATGTAAGGCTATTATTGACACTACTTTGGTTGGAGTTGCCTGTAAGAAGCTGTCGGTCACTGGAATCGAAATCCCGTCGCCCGCTTCAGAAGGACATTTTAATATTTAGAAAAATATGAAATCAAACTGACCCCATATTTTTCATAGTTTAAATGAAAGAGCGATATACCTCAAATCTTGTATCTATCCCGAAGGATAAACACAAGACTTGAGGATGAGACTCGATCAAATAAACTAAGGGATATATGACGTCTGTTTGGTCTGCGAAACCTTTGTATTTGCCGACAAGTTCCCCTATTTAATATTATATGACGTTCATTTAGTTTGCGAAACTATTTTATTTGCCGACAATTTCCCTTATTTAATATGAAGAATTAAATAAGATTTATATTAAGCTGGGTTCGAGAAAAGCTTTCTATAAGGGCAAGCCCCTATAGTTAATTACATCTTAAATGATTGAAGTCATCTAAGAAAACTCTCGATAAAAATCAAGAAATATTATATTCAAGGAATTCAAGGGAAAAGACTTTTCAACGAAATCGAACAAAGAAGTGTGAAAGGGATTGGCTCAAATTTAGAGCATTTTGTTTTTGGAATCCAAAAGAGGAAGATCTAGGGGATGTTATAGATTCAGAGGAAAACCTCGATGACTTCCGAGTCTATCATAATATTTGGCTTTAGTTTTGAGGAGAAATATTTAGGTGTTTCATCCTGCCAATTTTATTAATTTAAGGCTTACATTTGTATGGAACGAATACACAAATAACCTGAAAGATGTGAGGATTTATGTCGTAATGGACGACAACCTCGGAGTCCTAAGACGAGTTAGGACTTATATTGTACAACAGAGTTGTACAAAGGCCTAAAGCTAAGGTGAGGATTTATGTTGCATAAGCAAACAACCTCAAAATCCTATGACTTGGTTTTTTAATTCTTAGAAATGAATTGGTTTAGCTAGTGAAGTCATGTTTTGTTATTGAAGATGGTCGTGCTACCCACCATGCTAGCTCCAAGTTCCTTGCCGTGGCGAGTTTAAGTTTTCTAGGTTGTCAAGTTATGATGTCAAATCAGACGACCCCATGGTTGTAGTTCTTTAAATTTCATGGGGGATGTTAAAGTTGATTAGAGCGACACCGGTTACGATCCTACAGTTCCCTCGTTTCGGCACCACTTTTTCTATTGGATTCACTTAGTCTAAATGAATTTACTAAACTCAACTTAATGAGTTCCAAAATTTCATTTAGATCGTGGGAAGCCCCGTTAACAATCATAGGTTATCTCCTCTGAGGCCCGATCGTCCGATAGAGATGTCTTAATTTAGTTGAAATTGTGGTTTTTGTGATGTTTGTGATTAAATTTTGAGTTGTTTTATATTTTGAATGTTGTGGTGGTGAATTTTTCTTTGTTGATTTTAACTTTAGTTTTGGTTTTGGTTTTGTGGCTATCCTGATAGTTTTAGTTTTCATTGCAGGGTGACATCATTGTTTGACACGCAGGTTTGTATTAACATCAAAAATTCAGTATGAAACTACAAAAAAGGCTGCGATGTAAACTGTAAAAGCATACCTGATGTGTCTTCTCGTTCCATCACCTAAAACTCAAAATGCATGTCAGGGCATTTTATATGAAGCAGGAAAGTAAAGTTTTGACGACCTACCTAACGCTAGGTCATATCTTGTTGGGTCCCTATTAGTTTGATTAAGGATGATTTTGTTAAGCAAAGCACATTAAGTTTAGTAGACCTCTGAGGTATCCAACAAGTTAGGAGAAAGAAGCAGGTCCATGCTTCCCTCTCATTACCTAGTGAAAGACCTCGAACTCATTTAAACTTATTATGTTGTTTAATAATTCACCCTATGAATACCCTAATGCTCAATGAATATTGATGTCCTAATTATCCCTAAGAGTAGGTTAATTGTCATTTGTAATTTAATTTGAAAGATTATGTGAATGAAGACCCTTAAAGGGGGTAAGCTAGAGTTGTTGGAACACCTAGCCAAATTTTGCTCCTAATTGGCCTTGTGGTATTTTAATGGTGTTAAACTTTAGCTCTGTTTGCTTTTCTAATCCTCATTTAATCAGTCTTGATTTAACTTAGATCACTTCTAAGCCTTTAAGACCTAAGTGAGTGTCTTAATTAATTTTGAAAATGTTAAGTTTTAGGTGATCATGATTCATATTTGAAATTCATTTCAAGATCAAATAAGGGTATTAAATTGATTAATTATTGACTTCAAAAGTCATACCCCTTGGTCCTATGTTCATTTAATTTTAATAAACTCCAAATTTTAATAATTTAGAAATTTATTAATTTATCCTTTTAATTAGGAAAGTGAGGTTGGTTTTTACCAATTAATCCATTTTTAATTTCAATCATCCAAACAAGCTAATTAAGATCAGTGGTTGTCCATTTCCCTCCTTGAGCTCAGCCTAAATGTTAATTAAGGCCAAATTCCTAAAATTACACTTTTACCCCTAAGGCTCTAACACTTCATAATTTGTCAAATTCAAATCAAATGACTTTAAAATTTTTATCCTACCTCATTCATGGGTCAATTAAGACATTAGATGAGAAAAATGTGATTTTTCAAAATTTAATTTAATTTATAAAATTATTTTCAGGCAACAATGAGATTTTTCAAAGAAAATTTGCTAACTTGACCAAGGTGAAGCCTAATCACTTGAAACTTTTATCATATGTAGACCTAGATAGAAAGACATTTAGACAAAATTTCATGATTTTTTGAATTTTATTTGAATTTTATTTGAATTATTAGAATTATTTTAAGTTATGGCCCATTTATTAAATATAAAATATTTTAAATGGGAAAAATTAAGTTTTGTATTTTTTAAAAATCTCCTTGAGGTCACAAAATCCAGAGAAGAAAATTTTATATTTTTCTGGTTTTTTTTATTTATTGGAATTATTTTAGTGGAAATCCATTTTTTAGCCTTTAAAATTATTTTAAGCTTCAAAATACAATATCTTTATTTAGAAGATAAAAAAAATTACTCCAATTGCTTATAAATTCTTAGAAAAAAATTAAGAATATTTCCATGAATTTTATTATTTTTATGATTTTTATGAATTTTTAATTATTTTAAATATTTAAAAATAAGCTAAAAATGAAGTTTTTATTTTAAATTCCATTTTATTTTCTTATAAAATTTCACTGATAACATAGAACTCCAAAAACAAGTTTTCATAATTTTCTGAGTTATATTTTGATCATTAAAAATCATTTTAGTGCCAAAAAAGATATTTAACTTGAAAAATCAATTTAGGCTATCAAATAGACCAAAATGCTTTGAAATTTTTATGTAGAGTTCTCTGGATCTCAAAGAATAGTGAAGATCAAAAATCAAGTCATTTTGATGTTTATGTTTTCGAAAATTAATTGCCTTACTGTTTCAGGGTTTAGGCAAATTAAGTTTATTTTGAATGACTTGACTCATGAGAAATTATCTTAAAGATTCTCTGGACATCATAAACCTTTCAAAATTTTCTTGGATTTTTCTAAGCAATATGTTAATTATTATGATTAATTTAATCAAATGATGTATATAAACTTGAAAAATATGGCTCTCTATCTATAGGTCTCCTATGACTTTGGAAAATCAGAAAATATTCCTCATGACAGAGGCTACAACATGCTAAAATTTTAAGCCATGGTAAAATTTCTACATGCATGGAAAATCAAAAGACTTAAAATAATGTTTAATTAATTAAAAATAAAATATGCATCAAATGGACTTTAAACTAATTCCACATTGTTCTCCTCTATTCACTGAGCAAGAGGGCATTTTTAATTTATTTTTGTGATTTTTTTACACCAAGATATGGATTTTTTAAGTTTCATGGAATTAAATAAATCCTAAAATGTTTTATTTTCCCACTTATCCACGTCAACCTCGGCAGCGTCGAACGGGCCACGAGTCCTCGTCCGGTTGGCTAGCGCTATCCGGTTTGACGGTGTGTTCATGAACCCAAGTGTTGTCCAACAGCATCAGAGCCATCTATTTAATACACGTGCGATCTGACGGTTCATGGTCTTCGTCCCCATCTGGCCTAAACCCGTAACCGTAGGTTTTCTAACCCTAATTTATTCCTTGATTCTCAATGAAATTTCATGGAATTTTTTTCTAAACATTCATCTAACCTAGAGGAACAAATCCATACGGTTGATCAATCATGAATTATAAGTTTGCTTCACAATGTCCCAAACCGAGCTCAAATTTAGGGGAAAATGGCTCATACCTCTGTCCAAGGGGTTTAGCCTCAATTGGATGCTTGTGGAAGGTTCAGTGGAATCTGACAAGCCTTCTAGATGGACCAATTTGAGCTTAGCCTGGGTTTGGTTCAGAACTCCTCCAATGGGTGGTGCGGCTTTCGTCTAGAGCTAGGTTAGAGTGACTGTGGGATGGGGGTTTTATGAGGGAACTTCCTCTTTTAGTTTAGGGAAGCTCAGGGAACAATCAATTTTGAGTTTGATCAAGTTTTAGAAGATGCCCTGTTTTTGGGCTTGAAAATGAGCTCTGAAATTGAGCTCACAGAGGGGAAATTAGGGTTGGAAGTTGGTGGAGATGAGGTTAGGAATGCTAGGGGAAGGCTTGGGAGCAATTTTGGGGACTTCCTTTGAGAGAAAATTTCAGCACCCTCCTTGGCTGTGGGGGATGGCTATTTAAATAGCCATGGCCATGGCCACTCTCAAGGTTGGGATTAACTGCCTTGATGAGAAGAAGATCCCAAGTGACCAATGATAGTGGGACACATCAGCAAGACTTAATTTAATTTTAAACCAAGTTGGGTGCTCTCAGCATGGTGTTTTCAGGCCACTTGGCCGGCCGTCCATGGTAGGGGGAGGTGGCTAGGTGTCCAGGGACCTCAGAGGAATATGTCACATCAATTTAATGGACTAAGGTTTAGTTTTGGCAAAAAGAATCTTAAGCTTAAGCAATTATGGCATGAAATCCCTTGATTTAAGGGACCATAGGTCCATGGCTTAGCCTAGGTGGTTAGGTGAGTTTTGGCTCAACCTTAGGGTCCAACTAATGGCTGTAGAGTCATTAATTTGATGGCTTTGGGGTGGTTAGGCTACGTTTAGTGCATGGGTCCAAATGGGTGCAAATGACCAAAACTTGGGTTTGGTTAGGCTAGCCATGTCCTTGAGCCCAATTGATTGATGCACTTGATGTAGATTATTGTAATGAACATTTTTGGTGAAGGATGAAAGGGTTTTGAGTTCAATTGGAGGGTCAATTTGAAGGATTTTGGAGATTTGGTCAATTTGGGCATGTTGGGCTAGACTTGGGTCAAGATTAGGTTAGACTTGAGCTAAGTCCAAATTGATGGTTGAAAATTGTCAATAAGAACCTCATGAAGATTTTAACATAAATTGGGTGACAATTTTGGGGTTAAGGCATTCAATTTGATGAGATTAGGTCATGTGGCCAAAATTGGGGCTTTGATCTAAATCAAAATTGGGCTCAAAGCATGGGCCAATTGAGCTTGGATTTAGTTTATTTTGGTTACATTGAAGGTGAATTTGAGTTTGGGATTGAAATTTGGGAAGATTGGGATCCAATTGATGGACATTTTAGTTAAATTTGGGGAAATTTGGCCCTTTAAAGGCAACTATGGGGGTCTTGGTTAAAGATGGTCAAATTGGCCAAATTAGTTCATGTGGTAGTTGATGAAAATAAAATTAGGAATATTTGAAATATATTTGAAATTTTTGGAATTTTTTAGAATTTTTGAAATTTTGGGTCCATGAGGGGTATTTTGGTAATTTGGCAATTTTTTGTGATTTAGGGTAATTTGGGTGTTTTCAAAAGGTTTGAAATGATTTTTGAGTAATTTTGGGTATTTTGGATAAATTTGAGAATTTTGGCCAAATTTAGGGTTTCAATGGTACTTAGGTAATTTGACGGAGTTTAGGGGCAAAATGCCAGATTGAGTATTTTGGGTAAAATTGGGGAACTAACCACCAAATGTAAGTCATGGACCAATGGAAACCCCATTTGGGTCCTCTATGTACTGGTCTTAGCTAAACCCTAGCCTAGAGCTAGTAGGTTTAGGGGACCATCTACATGAGTTTCCTAAAGGCTCAAGGGACCAAAGTCGGGAAATTCTGGGTTTAGGGCAGTGAGTGATTTTGAGTGCCTTAGCTCTAGAACAACACCCAGGGTCAACCCTAAGGTCAAATAGCCCTATAGGAACTCTCCTTCAGCTCCCCATAATGACCCCACCTACTAAGTGTTAGAGGTTAGGACCATTATGTAGAACTTCAAGTTGAGTAAAGAAGAGTTTAGAAATTCTAATGGTGAGGGTGTCATTTTCTAGTTTTATAAGGATAGTCAACAGGAAAGACCTATGACTAGACCCTAGGCTACTAAAGAGGAAAAACTAGACTTCAACCAAAAGTGAGGTCAAAAGTTATGTGGCAGAATAGAACCCCGGAAGACAGATTCGGTCTAGGATATATCAAAAGGCGGGGTGATGCTAAGGCCCCTAACGCCTCATGTATGGTGATATCCTCACCTCATAATAGTGAGGTATCTACCTCTCAAGACTAGAAACTTGTGGTCAAAGAGGTCCCTTTTGAGTTGGAGGACGACGTTTCTTTGGTCATTGATGAGTTGATTGAAGTCAACGTAGGCAAAGTTGATTATCCTCATCCTACTTATATTAGCAAACTTCTTGCTGCTTCTATGGCTGGCAAAATCATTGAGGTTCTCAAGAAGTTTCAGGATTGCCTCACTTGGAGTTATTTTGAAATGTCTGGTTTGGCTTCAAAGGCTGTCGTCCATAATCAATCCATTGATTTGAGCGTCACTCTTGTGAAACTAACCTCTCAGAGAATGCAACTCGAGATTGAGTTGAAGGTCATTGAAGAAACCAAGAAGCTCATCGGGGTTGGCTTTATTAGGGAAGTCCCTTACCCGACTTGGCTTGAACATCATACCGTTTGAAAGAGGACAGATATGAGTTTGCATTAATTTTTAGAACCAGAATAAGGCTTACCTAAAAAACAACTTCACTCTACCAATACCAGAGTTGATGATAGATGTCACCTCTTCGTATGCAATGTTCTCATTTATAGATGGTTCGCCTGAATACAACCTAATCCGAATTGCTCCAAAGAAGGAGCAATATATGACATTCCCTACTCTGATAGACATCTTTTGCTATATAGTCATGCCCTGTCTCAAAAATATCGAGGCAACCTATTAGCATGTCGTGAATCACATCTTTGACACTTCACGAGGTCTAATGCTATATCGATGATGTAGTTGTCAAAATTCATTTCGAAAAGGATCATCTTGCAGATCTAAGGACTACCTTTGAATGCCTTAGAACCTATGATCTAAAGATTAACCAATTGAAGTGTGCCTTTGACATCTCTTCCAATAAGTTTTTAGGTTTCATAGTCCGACATATGGGTACAGAGAATGACTGTAGCAAGATTAAATCTACAATAGAGATGGAGCCTCCTAAAAGCTTAATGCAATTGTGCTCCCTACAATAGCTAGCATTCATTAGGAGGTTTATTTCAAATCTCTTTAGGCATTGTCTTCATATCTCAGCTATGAAAAAAAGGGATGCCCATTTTCACTAAGATAAAGCATTTCAGGGCGCTTTCAATAATATCAAGTGTTATACGCTTAATCTATTAGTTTTTGCTGTCCATTTCCTGGGAAGGCTCCTTATACTCTACGTTGCCATCCTTGATGAGTTGATAGGGTTAACGAATATGGGAAAGAGGGTGTCCTGTATTGCCGCAATCGACACCCCATCCCAACTGAACTGAAGTATTTGCCAATCAAGAAATATTGTTTGGCGCTAATATTCTCAGTTCAGAAGCTGAGACTCTCACTCCATATTAATCTGATCTCAAGGGTGAACCCCTTGCAGTGTCTGATGACTCACCCCACTCTAGCTGGGTCATTTGCGAGACCAGCCATGCTTCTATCACAACCTCAACAAGCCATCAAAATATAGGCTTTGGCTAATTTTCTAGAGGCACATCCAGTCCCAACTGACTCACCACTAAATAATGGCTTTCCTGACAAGCATCTATTAGTCATCTATCTCCCTTAATGGGAGCTGTACTTTGATGAAGCGTCTTTTTTAAAGGAGATCCCGTTAAGATCTCTCCCGAGGGTGAAGGCTAGCATCGGCCTTAGTTTGGTTTCCCCTAAGCATGGTGTTATTTGTTATTCTTAAAGCTAAAAAGAGTTGTATACAAATAATAAGTAGAATATGAAGCCTTGGTTCTTTGACTGGAGTTAAACATCTAGAGGAACATCAAAAGGATCAAAGTTTATGGGGATTCTGAGCTCATTATTTGATAAGTGTTGGGAACCTACAAAGTTCTTATGTCGGATCTCTTAGCTTATCATGAGAGAGTTATGGCATTACTAGAGCACATCCCTCATGTCACCTTAGTTAGGATCTCTTGTTCAATAAACAACAAAGCTGAAGTTTTGGCTAAACTTACTAAGGAACTGTCAAGTTTTGCTGGTGAACCCGAGACAGTTGTATCCAAGATAGAAGGGTCCTATCGGCGATGTCTCATGAGCCTCCAGGAGCAACTCCTAAATTGACAGCCCTACCTTCTATATGCCATTCTATCACTTTTGTACTTTCCATATGCATGGTTCATAATTAAATCACTATGAAACTTGAGCGATATTTGATCTGGTCATGATTCATATGCTGTAAAACACAACCAATAACGTGATATTTGAGTTTTAGCAACATAAGAAGCAAAAACAAGAAAATAAATTAGTAATTAAAAATTCCACATATATTATTTCTCACATGATCAAGTCAAATATCATCTTCTTTTTAATTTTTGTGTAAAATGCTAATCGTTTATCAATTAATCAAGTAAATTATTATCTTCTTAACTCAATTTTTACTCTAGGAAGCCAGAATTCAATATTTAACCCTTGAAAATGAAAAAAACACTCTGGTCTTAGAATTAAATATAACAAGTCACGAGCCAATTTCGAGTTGGAACAGATCCAAATACTCAATTTCAGCAAATTTGTTTCAATTTCGAGCCATATCGAGACTATTTCCGAGCTGAAACGGATTCAAATAACTCAATTTGATCCGGCTCGAAATTGAATATAACAAGCCACAACCAATTCCGAGCCGCACTAAATATGTTCGAGCTGGTTTCAAAATTGGACTAATTTGATGCAAAACTAGCAGTTCATGTGGCAAATCTCTTACCCTTTAGAATTACTTTAAGGGGTATTTACATACATGCCACACTATTCCAATGAATTCACATATCTAATACCTACACTTTGATTTTCATATTTCTACAATTCAAATATTTTATATCACATCAAAAATATCACTATAACAAACTTTTACAAAATACTTCTTTTTATGCATGGCAAAACGGTATTAATATAAATATCAAAGTTTAGCGGTTAGATATGTAAATACATAGGAATTGTGTGGTATGTATGCAAACCTTCTCACTATAAATGCTCAAGACATTAATAAACAGATAAAAGAAAGGGAAAACAAGCAGCGGTTGCAGTTCCATCAACAGCCGTTTCATCTCCCCCTTCAATTGTGATTTTTGAGCCCTAACGCCTGATCTCAGCTATAAAATGAGCAAAATCTCTGCAACTTGTTCATCGCATCCTCTGCTGCTGCTTGAATCGGCACATGGAGCCCACGACAGCCGCAGCCTTCGCAGGCGGAATTATCGGTCAAATCGGCATTGTTGTCGTCTGGTGCCGACCTATCTTCTCCTTCGTCCAACGCTTCATCGATTGTCTTCGACATCCGAGGCCTCCGCCTCTGCGGGCAATTACAGCTCCATGGCACGCACACCCAAGCTAGATGCTGAAAGTGTTTGTCTTACAGTTATGTAATTCAGTGGTTAATGTCTTATAGATCTCTTTTGCCCTGATGAAATAACCAAAAAGGTTCATTTACATACATACCACTCAATTCTTGTGTATTTACATATCTAACATGTAAAGTTTACCAGTTACATTTATACCACCCCAAATCTTTCATATCAAATCAGAAATATCATTATTTTAAAAGTAAAGTTCACCTTTTCATGCATATGGTAAGGTGGCAAATATGTAAAAACTGAAGTTTAGTTGTTAGATATGTAATTACATGAGCATTGAGTGGTATGTATGTAAATCTTCCTTACAAAAAAGATGCATTTCATTGGTGTTCTTTTGTTTCTGCAGAAATACAGTAGAAGTAATATGTTACAAAACAATTCATGCTCTGCAGCAGCTTTTCATTACAATGTAATAAACTGTTAGAATTCTATTTGACTATAACCTTTTGCTATCTTTCAAAATTTTTAGGAAGATTTACATGCATGCCACTCAATTCTTATGTATTTACATATTTAACACCTATACTTCAATTCTTACATATATTTCACATGTGGCATGTATGCAAATGCCCAAAACTTTCATGGCAAGAAATAAGCTTTTATAATCAAAACATATGTCCAAGAGATCAGCAGCAATTACATACCAAGTTTCACAACAAAATAAAACACAACCATTTTTTACAAAGCTTAAATGACATCCCAACCTCTGAGAATCCAATTACCATAACTTATTTTGTATGTAAATATTCTAAGGAAACAAGGAACTTAGAAAAAAAGGTATCATTTTTTCTGCAGCCCTTTCTTATTGTGCAACAGTATGGTAATTAGCAGGATGACTGATTATTTAGATATTGGTGGGACGAAAAGAGAGCCTGATCTGATCATCACCTTCGATTTCTGTAGTAGAAAAAAGCACAACTAACCGAAGCAATAGCGACGGCAAAAGCGAGGGTGGCATAGGTGCCTGGCTTTGGTGGCTTGAGCCATGTTGTAAAATTCTTCTTTTTATCAGTGATTTTACTGCTGCTGATAGAGTTGTTTTCCTTGTGATTGGAATGTGGTTTATCTATAGCATTCTGGCAGCAGCTGAGGTTTCCATTGCCTTGGCAACAGCCTGAAGCTCGATCCTCCCCAATTGGGGTATTTGGCTGACACCTAATGCTCTGAGCTTTTCTTTGTTCCTCTACTGACAAACCCATCTGGCCTCTGATAGTTGAAAGGAAATTGCAAAATGTATTAATTGTAAAATGAGTTCCAAATATTTAGGACTACATTATAAGAAAGCACAACCAAAATTTTTTAAAGAAAAAAGGAGGAAGAGAGAGAGAGCTTGAGGATCATTATTTTGCATCCAAATTTCATCAAATATTCAAAAGGTCATGGCATCTACTGATTTCAGTAATCTTTGGATAACCATGATTTGATATGCTCAGTTTCTCATCAATTGTAAGTAGATAATATCTCATTGGTTAGCGATGATCATAAATCATAGCAGCATGAAGATGAAGTGATGCAGCAAAATTAATATTGAGCTTTTTGTTTTATTATTGGTTGGGAAGCGGGGGAAATTTACATACAAAGCACAAAATTCTTATGCATTGCACATCTCACACCTAAATTTTTATATTTGCATACATAGCACTTTGGTGCTTTAAATGTATGCATGAAATGTTGTATCACTTATAAAATATAATAATAGTACTATGTTTTTTGTGATATTAAAGACTTGAGTACTATGTGTGTAAATATGAAAGTTTAGTGGTGAGATATGTAAATACATAAGAAGTGTATGCTATATATATATATATATATATATATATATATATATATTCAAGAAACAAAGAGCAGAAAGAAAAGAGCAAATACACTATACCAACACATTAAGTGAACAATAAATCTTCACTGCATCATAAACGAAGATCCAAAAATAAGAAATTTCTGACTTTTATGATTTTCAAAACCTTATACTACGTATAACTGAAAGAAAAATTAAAATGGGTATGTGAAGGAAAATTAAATTTATGAAACATTAAGGATCAATGACGTCTAATAAATTTCTGTCAATTTCAAAGAGTGCCTGCAAAATATCAAAATGTTAAGAATATCCTTTAAGAAAATCCAGAGAACACCTAACACTACATTATTCATGCCACAGTATTAAGAAATTATTCACCAGTACCATTAAAGAAAAGTTTCAAGTTCCAAAGCACAACCTCGATGTAGAAAAAATTCATATGCAAAATGCTTTTAACAACTTTTAAAGCCTTTAACAACTAAACTAGCTAGAACTACCACAGGTAACATTAATGGTAGTGTATCACTAACAAATTAGGCCTGCTTTTAATCATTTGATTTGGTGCTAAGCCTATGCTTTTTTTTTTTCTATTCTGCGGTAACGATTATCTTTGTTAAAGGTATGGATTTATTAGGTTTAAGTTATTTGTAAAATTTACAATCACTCTTTCTAATCTATGTTCTAGAACTAAAATTCATATCTTAGGTTCTTCAAGGTCTTGTATATGCAGGGTGCGTGCATTTATAATGTGTATGAGAAAAAAAAAATTCATGTCAAAACTTACTTGCATCCTAAATGGTAGTTCATCAAATCAACAAAGTCTTCTTTTGGCCATTTTATTTATAGCTTAGATTTTGTTTTATTTCCATACACGTGCGAACATGATAATGTTCTACAACAGTATGGATTTATTGAAGTGTAAGGTTATTTATAAACTTCACAATCATGTCATGGAATAGATGCATAACTAATTAAGAATTTTAGAATTGAAATCATTTGCATCCTTACAAAATCAAAGTCTTAAGGAATTTACATGCATAACATAAAATACTTATATATTTACATGGATAATATACAAATCTTTATATTTACTTGTACAACACTCAAATCTCTTAAAAAGAATGTTTAACTGGAGTAAAAAGTAAGACATAAGCTTACAAGTACAAGGGTGATGACATCCCAACCAAAACAAACTAAACAATGAACACTCAAAAATAGATCCTTGCTTAATTCTAAACATCCAATAAAATAACAGGAAAATCTTAAAGATCCTCAGCATCATTCTCGCTATCTGGATTTTAAGAGATCCCAACTATCTAACCTTAATATTTTTTTGCAAATTATGAAATCATCACACAACCCTCCAAAACAATGATCAATCAAGAGGAGCAACAATGACACTAAAGGCCTTTTCTTTATATATTTCTTCAAAGAACTAGTACCATTAAAATCATTTTCATCCATCAAAGGTTTATCACCCAAGAAAATCCCGAAAAATAAAATAAAAAATATTCCCCAACAAAATTGAACCATCATCTACGTTGGATAGTTCAATAATTCAGTGATTGAAGCTAAGCAGATCATTAGGATTGTCATCAATAATGAAGAGAGGTTTTTATTGGGGGGGATCAACACTAAGATCAATTGGTTTAGCGAACGAGGGTAGTCTTGGCAATAAATCATTCGAATTATATTCAATGCCTAGCATCACATCAAACTTTAGTGATTGGAGGTCAATAGAGGAAGACTAAGCAATAACTATTATATTCCTCAATCTAGGGGTCCTGCCACACTGAGCAGACGGTAGCAATAGCACTGTTGGTAAAGAGATTAAGGCAATATGAATATAAATGAGGAACACAAATAAAATGTGTAAGATAATTGTTCTTTTCCATTACCTAATTCTCTTGTTCCCAACCGCAATACCCAAATTTAGGATTATCTTGTTTAGTAGACACGAGGAAAGCATAATCTCGATGCCGGCCCAAAAGCTGTCAACTCTTCTAGGTTCTCAAACAAAATCTAGAGTAGAAATTCAATGAAATAAATAGAAAAATAATATTAAATCTTGTCAAAGTATTTGACCATCTAGTTAGCACCCTATTTGAGAACTGTGAAGAAACGTTTTACCGTTTGAATCTCCATTTATACCAATTAAATAAATGTATTGTGCACGACAAATGATCAAATGTAATGAACCGTTGGAAACAATGCCTTGCTTATAGGTCAATTGGAGCAAAACAATATGAACCCTGTGGAATTGAGTATCTACCTTATAATTACTATTACATGACTACTAATACAAATTAGAGAGTGATACAATGGTTTAAATTTATCATATAAAAAAATTTAGGATCTGTTGAATCCTAAATTGTCTTCTTGCAGAACACACCCCGAGAATTAGAACCGAAAGAGAAAAAGTGAGAGAGAAAAAGAGAGAAAGCAAAGGAATGTAAGAGAATCTTCAAATGCAGAGTTTTGTCGAGAAGATCCAAAAAGGTCTTTTATTGATTTCATGACCTCTTATTTATAGAGGCATCCAAGAATACAAGTACAGGTAAGGAAAGAGCATTTTTTATAACTGTCTGAAAGATTAAATTCAAATTACATGGTAATAAAAATAAAAACGACACATGGTCAATTGCCTAAAGCCTTGAGGTCGGCTGACTGTGTTGCTATCAATCAATTGTGTCGGTCGATCGCATCTTCTTGGCAATTGGGTTTAAACATGGTGTGCGGACCTTTGCTAGCAGTCTCATGATTGGTAACTTTGTCGGTCGACAGATTTCGCTAAAAAGATCTGTTGATTTGTTATGTCGATCGACTAAACTGTAAAGTCGGTCGACTATTTATTGTTGAGTTATCTATTCTACCATCCGGTACCTCACTTGTGCTCCTTTGTTGTTGATTGTCTGATTTCATCGAAATTTGTGTTGGCATATTCGCAGTATACATATTAGTTACCCGATTTTTTTGCTCCTTCATGGCGATAGCTATGATAAGGACAGAAAAATTATTGAAGCAGTAAATGACACAAAAAATTGAGATAATTAATCTATAATAAACTCTCCGTTGATTTTCGTGCCCAGTAAACCCTATAAATAGAGCTAAAGGCTTTGCGCTTTCCTTTTCCTTATCTGCACTCTTAATCATTTGATTACCATAGTCGATGGTTCGAGTAAAAAAGAAATGGACATCCACCTTCCAGCTTTGGATGGTTTTTGGCTTCCTGCATCTTCTACAATGGAAAAGAAGAAGTGAATTGATAAAAAAAAAAAGAAGCGAACGGCACCCAATCTTGAGCCGGTCAAGAAAGTTACTTCTTCTGACAGCCCTGATGCTCGGCCATCGAAGAGGACGTCGACGGTGGACCATTTCCTAGCCACTGGCACGAGCACTAGTGCAGTCGCTAAGGAGGTTGAGCGGGTCGCTCCTCCTGTTGAGGCCAGTCAAGAGGGAGCGAGAGAAAAGTTGACCGAAATAAAAAGATGGCAAAATCATTTTCATCTATCAAATGTTATCACCCAAGGAAATCCCACAAGATGGAATAAAAAATATTCTCCAACAAAATTGAACCATCATCTACATTGGATAGTTCAATAATTCAATGATTGAAGGTAAGCATATCATTAGGATTGGCATCAATAATGAAGAGGGGTATTTATTGAGGGAATCAACACTAAGATCAATTGGTTTAGCGGAAGAGGATAGTCATGGAAATAAATCATTTGAATGTATTCAATGCCTAGCATCACATCAAATTTTAGTGGGTGGAGGTCATAGAGGAAGGCTAAGCAACAGCTATTCTATCCCTTAATCTAGGGCTCCTGCCACACTGAGCAGCAATGGTAGCAATAGCACATTTGGTAGAGAGATTAAGGCAATATGAATATAAATGAGGAACAAAAATAAAATTTATAAGATAACTATTTTTTTTCCATAAACCAACTCTCTTGTTCCCAACACGCGATAACCAAATTTACGATTATCTAGTTTAGTAGANCGTTGGTAGAGAGATTAAGGCAATATGAATATAAATGAGGAACAAAATAAAATTATAAGATAACTATTTTTTTCCATAAACCAACTCTCTTGTTCCCAACACGATAACCAAATTTACGATTATCTAGTTTAGTAGACACGAGGAAAGCATAATCTCAATGCCGGCCCTAAGGCTGTCAACTGTTATAGGTTCTCAAACAAAATCTAGAGTAGAAATTCAATGAAAGTAATAGAAAAGTAATATTAAATTTTGTCAAAGTAGCATAATCTCAATGCCGGCCCTAAGGCTGTCAACTGTTATAGGTTCTCAAACAAAATCTAGAGTAGAAATTCAATGAAAGTAATAGAAAAGTAATATTAAATTTTGTCAAAGTATTTGACCATCTACTTAGCACCTTATTTGAGAACTGTGAAGAAACATTTAAGCGTTTGAATTTCTATCTATACCAATTAAATAAAATTATTGTGCACAACAAATGATCAAATGTAATGAACCGTTGGAAACAATGCCTTGCTTATAGTTCAAGTAGAGCAAAACAATACGACCCCCGTGGAAATGAGTACCTACCCTGTAATTACTATCACATGACTACTAATACAAATTTAGAGAGTGAAATAATGGTTTTAATTTATCATATAAAAAAAAATTAGGATCTGTTGAATCTTAAATTGTCTTATTGTAGAACACGCCTCAAAAAGTTAGAGCTAAGAGAGGAAAAGTGAGAGGGGGAGAAAAAGAGAGAAAACTAAGAAATGATAGAGAATCTTCAAATGTCAGAATTTTTCCGAGAGGATCCAAATCCCTTTATTAATGTCATGGCCTCCGATTTACAAGGGTAGGGAATATAAGTACATGCAAGGAAAGAGAGCTTTCCATAACTGTCTGAATAATTGAAATCAAATTATATGGTAATGAAAATAAAAGAGACACATGGTCGATCGCCCAAAACCTTGAGGTCAGTCAGTTGTGTCGGTATCAGTTGATCGCATCTTCTTCTTGGAAATTGGATTGTTTAACTAGGGTGTGCGGACCTTTGTGAGCAGTCTCATGATCGGTAACTTCGTCGGTCGACAGATTCCGTTGAAAAGATTTCGTCGGTCTGTTATATCGGTTGACTGAGCTTGTAAATTCAGTCGACTATTTTCTATTGAGTTATCTGTTATGTCGTCCGACACCTCACTTATGCTTCTCTGTTGTTGACCGTCAGATTTCCTTGAGATTAATGCCGACATATTCGTAGTATCCATATCAGTTCCCAGATTTTTCTGCTCCTTGAAGGGGATAGATATGATAAAGATAAAATTATTTATGCGGTAAATGGCACAAAAATTGAGAAAATTAATTCAATAATCAACTCTCCCTTGGTTTTCGTGCCCAGTGAACCCTATAAATAGAGCTAGAGGCTTTGCGCTTTCCTTTTCCTTATGCGGGCTCTGAGTTTTTTGATTGATATAATGGTCAATGGTTCGAGTAGAAGGAAATGGATGTCCACCTTCTAGCTTTGGAAGGATTTCTGCTTTCTGCGTCGTCAACAATGGAAAAGAAGGAGAGAATTGTTAAGAAAAAGAAACGAACGATACCCGACCCTGAGCTAGCCGAGAATATTGTTTTTTTCAGACAGCCCTAATGCTAGACCATCAAAGAGGACGTCGACGGTGGACTTGCCTAGCCGCTAGCACGAGCGACGAGTTTGAGCGGGTCGCTCCTCCTGTCGAGGTTGGTAAGAGGGAGCGAGAGAAAAGTCGACCGCCGATGCAAGGGACGGGAGTTTTTATAACTCTTTCCGAAATAGATAGATTTTTAGGTCTGTAGAAATATTTCTTTTTATAATTTTTTAATAATCCTTTGACATTATTCTCAAGTAGATGAGCTAGTTGTTCCGGAGGCCAGAATCGATGGCGGGTTGTCCCAGGACATCGTTGATTCTACCTCGACATTCGCTATCGTGCCTTTAGGATCAGTTACCTCCTCCCGCGGCCGACCAATCTTTCTGGATCTGCCACTTCACCGACTCCCANAAATCTCAATGTAGATGAGCTAGTCATTCCGGGAACCAGAATCGATGGCGGGCTGTCCCAGGACGTCGTTGATTCTACCTCGACATTCGCTATTGTGCCTTTAGGATCAGTTACCTCCTCCCGCGGCCGACCAATCTTTCTGGATCTGCCACTTCACCGACTCCCAGTAGAAGCAAGTGCAGTGTTGGCAGCTGTCCTCCGCCTTAATGGAACACCGGATGATAGAGATGGCTGGTCATTTGACCCAAGCAGCTGAAAAATCATGTTGAAGCATCCGCGCCAAAGTGGTCGGTTCGCTGTGAGCGCATGGAGGCAGGGATTTCCGCACTTCAGCGAAGGTCAGCTGACATTACTAGGCTAGAGGAGGAGGTTGCATCACTCCTAGGATCCATGCAAGATGTGCTCGCTGAGTTAAGTCTCATCCGTGAGTTGATTGATCTCAGTAGATTTCATCAAGATGTCAACCGAATGGGAGATATTAGGTTTGATGGAGAGATGGTCTTCCGGAGAATGCTTCAAAAGAGGTATGCCCTGGCTGAAGCGACAAAAGACCATTTTATAAAATTTTTCCCTTGTGACTTGTAATGATGTTATTTGCAATAAAATAATACTTAATTAATGTGAAATGATGTTTGGTGTGACACTTATGTTATGTGACCCCTCAATTTTTGCGCCAACTTTATAAATAGGGCTATGGACTGCCTTTTATCCTTACGCTTTTTGTTTTCCTTCTCTGCGGCTTCCGATTCTTCCTCCTTCCTTTCATCATTCAATCATTTCCTTGGTTTGATATGATAGCTCCCAAGTATTCTCCCACTCTCTTTGGTTCCTCCATCGTTGTGATTCTCCTTCGTAATTGGCTACACTTCTCATTTGTCGCATGTCCACGCTCACTGCATCATCTTTTAGAAAGTTGAATCCTAAATTATCTTCTTGTGAAACATGCCCCGAGAGTAAGAGCCGAGAGTGGAAAAGTGAGAGAGAGGGATAAAAAAAGAGAAAGCTAAGAAGTGTGAGGAATCTTCAAATGTCAGAATTTTCCCGAGAGGATCCAAAAGGTCTCTTTATTGATATCCTGAACTCCTATTTATAGAGGTCTAGGATAAGAAGTACATGTAAGGAAAGAGCACTTTCCATAACTGTCTGAATGACTAAATTCAAATTATGTGGTAATGAAAATAAAGGCGACGAATGGTCAATCACCCAAAGTATTGAGGTAGGCTAGCTGTGTCGGTATCGGTCGATTGTGTCGGTCGATCACATCTTCTTCTTAGCAATTGGGTCGTTTGACTAGAGTGTGCGAAGCTTCGCTAGCAGTTTTATGATCGGTAACTTCGTCAGTCGACAAATTCCGCTAAAAGATTCCGTCGGAGTATTATGTCGATCAACTGAGTTGTAAAATCGGTCGACTTTTTGCTGCTGAGTTATCTGTTCTACCAATCGACACCTCAATTATGTTCCTCTATTGTTGAACGTATGATTTCCAAGAGATTCGTGCTGACATATTTGAAATATACAGGATCCAAGTAAAATTTTCTTTTTTTTTTTTAGTGGCAAAAAAGAGAAAGAGTACCTCCATAGATGATCTATAATCTCTCCTTTCCCAATTTGCTGTTCAAGTAGCATGGGAACATCATCTGGATTGACATATCCATACCTACACAAGACAAAGCCAGATAGAGTAATCAAATTGGTGAAGATTATAAAAAAGATTCATACACTTCATTAAGAAAAAAGCAAAATTTCAAATGACAAAACAAAGGTCTGAACAGTGCTAAAAGAGCAAGCTTCATACATACTCTAATTGTTCACATTTATCTATTTCACAATCTCATTTTTTTATTTACATATATGAATAGCAAATATTTTATAATTTTATGTTTATAAAAATTACAGCTAGGGCTTCTGCATAACATCAGAATACTANATTTACATATATAAATAGCAAATATTTTATAATTTTATGTTTTTTATAAAAATTACAGCTAGGGCTTCTGCATAACATCAGAATACTATACTAGAAAGTGAGGCATTTTAATCTCCCTCGTTCTCTCTCTATGTCTGTGTGTCTACGAAAGAAGGATCTTAAGTAAATATAAAATTTCTAGGTAAAGCATCATGTATGTAAATATTCCATCCCTACTAACATCAATGGAAAATACCAAAAAACCCTTTAGTAGTGCACAAACTCACCAATTTCCAGACACATGCCCTGTTTTACTTCGACTAAATATGAGAACATTTCCAGCATACTTATGACCGCCAATATGCGAGCAAGGACTAACAAACACTTGACCATCAAGATCACGTAAAGAAATCTCCTCCTTAAACTTTTCAATGAGAGGAGGCCCGCAAACACCACACCTTCGATCCCGACTACCATGAGCGCATACAAAAATATATGAACCAGTCAATGTCTCAACTACTCCAGAGAGCCATTCAGTCTCCTTCACAAGCACTAAATCAACAAAATTATCTATATCACCATCTGTCAATCCCCTGCAATCAAAAATGGAATTTTCTACTGCTCTTGCATAAACATCAATATAAATAGGTTATATGATAAAATAATGGAAGATTTACATACATACCACTCAATTCCTATGTATATAAATATCTAACACTTAAACTTCAATTTTTTCAAACATACCACCTTATCTATGCAATGAAAGGTGCATTTTACTTTTTTTTAAAGTTAAAATGGTAGTATTTTTGATGTGATAAAAAAAGGTTTGAGTGGTATAAATGTAAAAAGTGAAGTTTAGGTGTTCGATATGTAAACGCATAGAAATCAGAGGGAATGTATGTAAATGCCTCTAAACTAATTGATTGCAATTGATTGTCTAACCGATATCCAATCATTTCAGGAAATATCAAAACATCTCCTTCTGATGTATCAGGACTATCTGCTGCTCCACATATGGTTAAACGAGTCTGTCAAAAAAGTGAAGAATGAGCATGTTTAAAAGCTACAATACAAAAACAATAGTCCTATTCTATCAAAATAGCACTTTGATGAAAACACTTCAGTTTCTACTGATCTTCAAAAAAAGGAAAAACTTAATTTCTTGCCTAAAAAAGAGCTCACCCTATTAAATTCAAAAAAAAAAAAAGGATATTTAAGAGTGAAATCCATTTGTTCTTCCATCATGAACAAGTCAGGCTGCTTCAAAACAAATAATTTCTATTTCTTTGAGTATTTGTATATTACCAGCAAAATTACAGGTAATTACTTGTATGATAAAGCACAGAAATTGAGTGCTAAAAGATATTAATATGAGCATAGGGAAGAGTCAGATGATAAACAAAAAAAAAAGAGACTGAGTTCACTGAATGGTATAGTTTCGTTATAATTTTGTCTACAATCTGACCTAGAGGTGTCTAGGTCTAGGAAGAATCAAAGTGAAGAAATTTTTCCTAGAAAAATGAGAATTGGCAAGCTGTATGGTGCGTTCATGGGAGCCAGACGAGTCAAAGTCTCCAGTTGTTCAAAATAAAATGCCATGGTCATAAGAGTAGGCACTTCATAGGTTCTAGCATGGTATTCAACAATACTCTTCACCAACTATTTTCATATAGAAAAAGGATTGAGAATTCCGTATTTTTCATTTAAAGATAAGTAGTGTGTAGCAAAGAAAAAATGAAGTATTACTGGGTTGAAATTTTAATCACATTTAAAATGATTTAAATTTTTCCATTTACTCTTAAGTCTTAAGATATCAATTATGTATAGTAATTTGCATACTGAACCTATTTAAAATGATACATGAGACAGTATTTAAAATAAACAAAAAAATCATTTTTCATAAATTGTGATTACACTATGTTGGCTTGATTATCATTCCAAAGTTCCTGCCCTTTTGTTTTAATAATGCCGAGTACATAATCTCTACATATCTATATGCTAGTAGTACAATATGCTAGAGTACAAGCGGCTTGAAACTTTGTCCAGTAAAGATCTCGCCATTTAACCTTAATCATCAACTATCTCACAAATTAATTAACTATGTGACTAAAACATATAATAATGATTTATAGCTTTTGTCGAATTACCTTTTGAATTACTAGAATTTTTGCTAAATAAAACCTATATTTTTCAGTTGCATCTTGCAACCAAGGCATGGGTTTGTAACTATGCCACTAATCTTAGTAGTAGTAGATTTAGTGGCAGAGTTGTAACAATGAATAGGTGATCAAGTTAATAAAATGAGTGAACTGTTTAGATATCGTGGTTCTATTGTCCAAAGTGATGGTGATATAGATGGGGATGTTATTAGTATAATTCAGGTTGGATGATTGAATTGTAGAAATGCATCATACCAACTGTGTGAAAGAAAAGTACCGCTTAGACTTGAAGGAAAATTTTATAAGATGGGGTGAGACCTGCAATGCTTTATGGAGCAAAATGTTGGCCTATAGAAGAGAAGCATAAAACTAAGTGTTGTTGAGATGAGAATGCTTAGTTGGATGAGTGGCTTGACACTTAGAGACAAAATGAGAAACAAATGTATTCGTGAAAGGGTTGGTGTAGCTCCAATGGCAGAAAAGATTAGAATGACTCGTCTTAGATGGTTTGGTCATATTAAACGTCGGTCATCTGATGATCTGATTAGGAGATGAGATGTTTTAGATTTGACTTATGTTTAGAAAGTTAGAGGTAGGCCTACAAAGACTTGACCATGTTTAATAAAAAAATTATCTTAATTTATTAGAATTTTATGAGAATATTACACTCAATAGGATACAATGGATAAAAAGGATTCATGTACCCGACCGCACTTAGTGGGATAAATGTTTGTTGTTATTGTTGTATCTTATAACTTTTGAGGCTTTAATGTAAAAGAAGTAATCAAACTAGTTAAAATTGCAGCAAAAACATAAAAAAATGCTTCTTGGTACAACAAATATGCCTTTTATTGTACTCTGATTATCTGAAAAAATATAATTATCTTCCAAACTAAATAATAATTAGTTTGGGTGAATCAAATCAGCTCACAATTCTAATTTAAATCCAGTAGTCCTTTTATTTAGTTATCATAATGATTTTTTTAGTCACCACCCTATTAATTTTCTTGTTAAATCTTATATTCGCAAAAACTCTAAATTCAAAAATTTAATTCCAAATAGTTTACCATGGCCCAGCAACAAGAAAATGTAACCAAATTTAATATCTAACGTGATTAAAATTTTCAGGATTTAACACCAAATCCTGATTTGCATGAATTACTTGTTGGGTAATGTGAAGACCCGATCCACCACAATTTAATTAGTTTCCTAATTAAGAATCTCTCTTATCTTCCCACCTACCGCTCACCTACCACATCTCACCTACCGCTCACCTACCACATCCCACTTATCGCTCACCTACTTCCTACATACCGCTCTCCTGATTTTTATAAATAGTCTCTTATGGTTTGTCATAAACAAGCCAAGCTAAGCCAAGTCAAAGTCAAGCCAAGTCCTCTGAGAGAGAGAGAGAGGAAGAGAGAGAGGAAGGGAGAAAAGAAAATAGAGATTTTCTTGTAAACATCAAGGAGCTCGACAGTGTAATTTCTCGAAGAAATAAAATCCTCTGCAGCTCCGTGGACGTAGGAAAATTTGTCGAACTGCGTAAATCTGTGTGTTGCTCTGGCGTTTTTTCTATGTGCAATTTTTCTCGTTCCATTTTTTGTTTTATTGTTTTTGTTTTTCACAACAACTGGTATTAGAGATTTGGTTCAGATCTAAGAAAGAATGATGAACGGAGACGAAGTGAAGACATCGGGGGTCGAGAAGTTCAATGACACAAATTTTGCTTATTGAAGGATGCAAATAGAGGACTACCTCTATGGGAAAAAACTTCACCTTTCGTTATTGAGAAAGCAACCAAAAAAGATGAACGAGGTGGAATGAAATCTGTTGGATCGACAGGTTCTAGGGGTTATTCGATTAACCCTGTCAAGATCGGTTGCCCACAACGTCATTAAGGAGAGGGCTACTGCAGATCTCATGACGGCTTTATCAGGCATGTATGAAATATTATCAACGAATAACAAAGTGCATTTGATGAAAAAATTATTCAACTTGAAGATGGCGGAAGGTGTCTATGTTGCTCAACACCTGAATGATTTCGATACCAAATCAATTGTCGTCTGTTGAAATTGATTTTGATGATGAGATACGTGCGCTGATATTGTTGACTTCATTATCAAATAGCTGGGAAGTTATGAGGAGCAGTTCTGCAGGTAAATCTAAGTTGAAATATGATGATATTCGTGATTTAATTTTGACTGAGGAGGTGCGCAGGAAGGATTATGGTGAGGTCTCTTGTTCAAGTTCGACACTGAATATTGATTCCAGAGGGAGATCACATGACAGGAACTCAAACAGAGGAAGATCAAAATCAAAGTCTGGTCAGCAGATAACCTGCTGAAATTGTTATAAGGTTGGCCACATAAAAATGAACTGCAGGAATCCTAAGAAGAAATAAAATGATGGCCCTAATGTTGTAACTGAAGAAATACAAGATGCGCTATTGCTGGCAGTTCAAAGTTCTACTGATGACTGGATACTAGATTCAGAAGCTTCCTTCCATACATCTTCCCGTCGGGAGTTAATGTAAAATTATGTTGCAGGTAACTTTAAAAAAGTATATTTGGCTGATGGAAAAGCTATGAACGTGATGTGGATGTGAGACATTGATATTGCACTCCCTAACAAGAGCAAATGAAATTTGCAAAATGTCAGACACATTCTTGAGTTGAAGAAAAACCTCATCTCTGTCGGGCAGCTCAATGAGGGTGGTCATTTGGTGGTGTTCTCAGATAACACCTGGAAGGTTACCAAAGGAGCATTAGTACTGGCTCGGGATAAGAAAACTAACACAGTATATATGACTACAGGTTTACTCAGGTGATGGCACATGAGTCAGAGGTGCATTATGAAGAAGCAGAAGAATGTCAGTTTCTTGAAAAGTGGCAGAGCGCCAAAGGCAGGAAAACCGGACATTGTACAGACAAATGGTGAAGAACCACAGAGCTATGAAGAAATCTTGCAAGATGAGAATTCGAGTAAGTGCGAGTTGACCAATAAGGAGGAGATGAGTTTCCTACCAGGGAATCAGACTTGGGAGCTGGCAGAACTTTTATCAAGGAAAAAGACATTGCACAACAAGTGGGTGTACCTGGTGAAGACTGCGCTTGATGGCAGTAAGAGATACAATGTTAAATTTGTTGAAAAGAACTTTTAGCAAGGTCATGATATTGCTCATGCAGTGGGAGTTATAAACAGATACATGAGTAACTCAGGAAAGAGCTTGGTAGTATAATGCTACGTTGATGGTGATATGCCAATTGAGAATGTTATTCGTGAAAAGTTAAAATTGTGCTCGACTTCAGCTGGTCTTCTAGCATGAAGACCAGGGCTTTGAGTTGCAGAAGTGGAGGATATCATGTTTGAGAAAAAAGTTGGTACAGCTAGTAAATGATGCAGTCAATGTCTCAGTCTCCAAGTGGAAGAATTGTTGAGTAATATGGAGACCCGGTTCATCACAATTTAATTAGCTTCATAATTTAGAATCTCACCTACCGCTCACCTACCTTCCTACCTACTGTTCATCTACCACATCTCACTTACCGCTCACCTAGCTCTCACCTACCGCTCTCCTGATTTCTATAAATACCCTCTTATAGCTTGTCATAAACAAGCCAAGCTAAGTCAAGTCAAAGTTAAGTCAAGTCCTCCAAGAGAAAGAGAGGAAGAGAGAGAGGAATGAAGAGAAGAAAATAGAAATTTTCTTGTAAACGTCGAGGCGATCGACGGTGTAATTCCTCGAAAAAAAAATTCTCTGCAGCTCTGTGGACGTAGACAAATTTGTCGAACCACGTAAATCTGTGTGTCATTCTAATATTTTTTCTNTCCACTCAATTCCTATGTATATAAATATCTAACACTTAAACTTCAATTTTTTCAAACATACCACCTTATCTATGCAATGAAAGGTGCATTTTACTTTTTTTTAAAGTTAAAATGGTAGTATTTTTGATGTGATAAAAAAAGGTTTGAGTGGTATAAATGTAAAAAGTGAAGTTTAGGTGTTCGATATGTAAACGCATAGAAATCAGAGGGAATGTATGTAAATGCCTCTAAACTAATTGATTGCAATTGATTGTCTAACCGATATCCAATCATTTCAGGAAATATCAAAACATCTCCTTCTGATGTATCAGGACTATCTGCTGCTCCACATATGGTTAAACGAGTCTGTCAAAAAAGTGAAGAATGAGCATGTTTAAAAGCTACAATACAAAAACAATAGTCCTATTCTATCAAAATAGCACTTTGATGAAAACACTTCAGTTTCTACTGATCTTCAAAAAAAGGAAAAACTTAATTTCTTGCCTAAAAAAGAGCTCACCCTATTAAATTCAAAAAAAAAAAAAGGATATTTAAGAGTGAAATCCATTTGTTCTTCCATCATGAACAAGTCAGGCTGCTTCAAAACAAATAATTTCTATTTCTTTGAGTATTTGTATATTACCAGCAAANAATTCCTTGTCTAAGAAAGAGCTCGCCCTATTAAATTAAAAAAAAAAAAAAGGATATTTAAGAGTGAAATCCATTTGTTCTTCTATCATGAACAAGTCAGGCTGCTTCAAAACAAATAATTTCTATTTCTTTGAGTATTTGTATATTACCAGCAAAATTACAGGTAATTACTTGTATGATAAAGCACAGAAATTGAGTGCTAAAAGATATTAATACGAGACATAGGGAAGTGTCAGATGATAAACAAAAAAAAAAGGACTGAGTTCACTGAATGGTAAAGTTTCGTTATAATTTTGTCTACAATCTGACCTAGAGGTGTCTAGGTCTAGGAAGNTGAGCATAGGGAAGAGTCAGATGATAAACAAAAAAAAAAGAGACTGAGTTCACTGAATGGTATAGTTTCGTTATAATTTTGTCTACAATCTGACCTAGAGGTGTCTAGGTCTAGGAAGAATCAAAGTGAAGAAATTTTTCCTAGAAAAATGAGAATTGGCAAGCTGTATGGTGCGTTCATGGGAGCCAGACGAGTCAAAGTCTCCAGTTGTTCAAAATAAAATGCCATGGTCATAAGAGTAGGCACTTCATAGGTTCTAGCACCAACTATTTTCATATAGAAAAAGGATTGAGAATTCCGTATTTTTCATTTGAAGATAGAAGTGTATAGCAAAGAAAAAATGAAGTATTACTGGGTTGAAATTTTAATCACATTTAAAATGATGTAAATTTTTCCATTTCACAACGATTTGTTAATGTTCTTCATTTTTAAAAAACGAATTTGACTTCAAATAGCAGGCAGAAGTATTTTACCTAACAGTAATATAACTGAAAGAACTATATGTCAGTTCAAAGAGTAATTTTTGGGATAAAAATATTCATTATTCAAATTAGAAATTTAAGTCTTGAGATATCAATTATGTATAGTAATTTGCATACTGAACCTATTTCAAATGATACATAAGACAGTATTTAATATAAACAAAAAATCATTTTTCATAAATTGTGATTACACTATGTTGGCTTGATTATCATTCCAAAGTTCCTGCCCTTCTGTTTTAAGAATTCCGAGTACATAATCTCTGCATATCTATATGCTAGTAGTACAATATGCTAGAGTACAAGCGGCTTGAAATTTTGTCCGGTAAAGATCTGGCCATTTAACCTTAATCATCAACTATCTCACAAATTAATTAACTATGTAACTAAAACATATAATAATGATTTATAGCTTTCTAGAATTACCTTTTGAATTACTAGAACTTTTGCTAAATAAAACCTATATTTTTTCAGTTGCATCTTGCAACCAAGGCATGACTTTGTAACTATGCCACTAATCTTAGTAGTAGTAGATTCAGTGGCAGAGTTGTAACAATGAATAGGTGATCAAGTTAATAAAATGAGTGGATTGTTTAGATATCGTGGGTCTACTGTCCAAAGTGATGGTGATATAGATAGGGATGTTATTAGTAAAATTCAAGTTGGATGATTGAATTGTAGAAATGCATCATACCAACTGTGTGAAAGAAAAGTACTACTTAGACTTGAAAGAAAATTTTATAAGATGGGGTGAGACCTGCAATGCTTTATGGAGCAAAATGTTGGCCTATAGAAGAGAAGCATAAAACTAAGTGCTGCTGAGAGGAGAATGCTTAGTTGGATAAGTGGCTTGACACTTAGAGACAAGATGAGAAAAAAATGTATTTGTGCAAGGGTTGATGTAGCTCCAATGGCAGAAAAGATTAGAATGAGTCGTCTTAGATGGTTTGGTCACATTAAAAGTCGGTCATCTGATGATCCTATTAGGAGATGAGATGTTTTAGATTTGACTTATGTTAAGAAAGTTAGAGGTAGGCCTACAAAGACTTGACCATGTTTTATAAAAAAATTATCTTAATTTATTAGAATTTTATGAGAATATTACACTCAATAGGATACAATGGAGAAAAAGGATTCTTGTAGCCGACCGCACTTAGTGGGATAAAGGTTTGTTGTTATTGTTGTATCTTATAACTTCTGAGGCTTTAATGTAAAAGAAGTAATCAAACTAGTTAAAATTATAGCAAGAACTTAAAAAAATGCTTCTTGGAACAACAAATATGCCTTTTATTGTACTCTGATTATTTGAAAAAATATAATTATCTTCCAAACTAAATAATAATTAATTTGGGTGAATCAAATCAGCTCACAAATCTAATTTAAATCCAGTAGTCCTTTTATTTAGTTATCATAATGATTTTTTTAGTCACCACCCTATTAATTTTCTTGTTAAATCTCATATTCGCAAAAACTCTAAATTCAAAAATTTAATTCCAAACAGTCTACCTTGGCCCAACAACAAAAAAATGTAACCAAATTTAATATCTAACATGATTAAAATTTTCAGGATTTAACACCAAATCCTGATTTGCATGAATTACTTGTTGGGTAATGTGAAGACCCGATCCACCACAATTGAATTATTTTCCTAATTAAGAATCTCACCTACCGCTCACCTAAGAGAAAAAGAGAGGAAGAGAGAGAGGAAATGAGAGAATAAAATAGAGATTTTCTTGTAAACGTCAATGAGCTCGACGATGTAATTCCTCGAAGAAATAAAATTTTCTGCAGCTCCGTGGACGCAAGAAAATTTGTCAAACTGCGTAAATTTGTGTGTTGCTCGTTTTTTTTTTGTGTAATTTTTCTCGTTCCATTTTTCGCTTTATTGTCGTTGTTTTTCACAACAACTGGTATTAGAGATTTGGTTCAGATCTAAGGAAGAACGATGAACATAGACGAAGTGATGACATCGGGGGTCGAGAAGTTCAATAACACAAATTTTGTTTATTGAAAGATGCAGATAGATGACTACCTCTATGGGAAGAAACTTCATCTTCCGTTACTGAGAAAGTGACCAAAAAAGATAGACAAGGCGGAATGAAATCTGTTGGATCGAGAGGTTCTGGGGGTTATTCGATTAACCCTGTCGAGATCGGTTGCTCACAACGTCATTAAGGAGAGGGCTATTACAGATCTTATGGCGGCTTTATCAGGCATGTATGAAAAGCCATCGGCAAATACAAAGTGCATTTGATGAAAAAGTTGTTCAATTTGAAGATGGTGGAAGGTGTCTATGTTGCTCAACACCTGAATGATTTCAATACTATCACAAATCAATTGTCGTCTGTTGAAATTGATTTTGATGATGAGATACGTGCGCTAATATTTTTGGTTTCATTGTCAAATAGCTAGAAAGTTATGAGGAGCAGTTCTGCAGGTAAATCTAAGTTAAAATATGATGATATTCGTGATTTGATTTTGACTGAGGAGGTGTGCATGAAGGATTATGGTGAGGCCTCTTGTTCAAGTTCAACACTGAATGTTGATTCCAGAGGGAGATCACATGATAGGAACTCAAACAGAAGAAGATCAAAATCAAAGTCTGGTCAGCAGACAACCTGTTGAAATTGCTACGAGGTTGGCCACATTAAAAGGAACTGCGGAATCCTAAGAAGAAATAAAATGATGGCGCTAATGTTGTAACTGAAGAAATACAAGATGCGTTACTGTTGGCAGTTCACAGTTCTATTAATGACTGGATACTGGATTCAGAGACTTCCTTCTATATATCTTCCCTAACATGAGCAAATAGAATTTGCAAAATGTCAGACACGTTCTTGAGTTGAAGAAAAACCTCATCTATATTGGGCAGCTCAATGAGAGTGGTCATTTGGTGGTGTTCTCAGATAACACCTGGAAGGTTACCAAATGAGCATTAGTACTGACTCGGAATAAGAAAACTAACGCAGTATATATGACTACATGTTTACTCGGTCGAGGACACATGATTCAGAGGTGCATTATGAAAAAGCAGAAGAATGTCAGTTTCCTGAAAAGTGGCAGAGCACCAAAGGCAGGAAAACCAAACATTGTACAAATAAATGGTGGAGAACCACAGAGATATGAAGAAATCTTGCAAGATGAGAATTCAAGTAAGTGCGAGCTGACCAAGACGAATGAGATGAATTCCCTACTAGGGAATCAGACTTGGGAGTTGGCAGAACTTCTACCAAAGAAGAAGATATTGCACAACAAATGGGTGTACCGGGTGAAAACTGCACTTGATGGCAGTAAGAGGTACAATGTTGAGCTTATTGAAAAAGGCTTTTAGCAGATGTATGATATTGCTCATGTAGTGGGAGTTGTAAGCAGATACATGAGTAACTGAGGAAAGAGCTTGGTGGTATAAGACTACGTTGATGGTGATATGCCAACTGAGAGTATTACTCGTGAGAAGTTGAAGTTGTGCTCGTCTTCAGCTGGTCTTCTGGCATGAAGACCAGGGCTTTGAGTTGCAGAGATGGAGAATATCATATTTGAGGAAAAAGTCGGTACAACTAGTAAATGATACAGTCAGTAGGTGATGAAGTCAGTGTCTCAGTCTCCAAGTGGGAGAATTATTGGGTAATATGGAGACCCAGTCCATCGCAATTTAATTAGTTTCTTAATTTAGAATTGCACCTACCGCTCACCTGCATTCTCACATATCATTCATTTATCACATCTCACCTACCACTCACCTACCTCTCACCTATTGCTCTCTTGATTTCTATAAATAATCTTTTATGGCTTGTCATAAACAAACCAAGCTAAGCTAAGTCAAATTCAAGTCAAGTCCTCTAAGAGAGAAAGAGAGGAAGAGAGAGAGAGGAATGAAGAGAAGAAAATAGATATTTTCTTATAAACGTCGAGACGATCGACGGTGTAATTCCACGAATAAATAAAATCCTCTGCAACTCTGTGGATGTAGACAAATTTGTAGAACCACGTAAATCTGTGTATTGCTCTGGTGTTTTTTCTGCATGCAATTTTTCTCGTTTGATTTTTCATTTTATTATCATTGTTTTTTACAACATTACAAAACCTTACTTGTATAAAACCTATCAATAGTGTTGAAAAACATGTATAGTTTGTCAAAATTTTCACACAAATAAGCAGCATCGGAGTTCAAAGCTCAAAATACATTTCGAACCAAAGAAGCTGCTCACCTTTTTCTTCATATCGTCCTTCCGCGCCTTCATCGCAGCTGCAAGGAGGCGCGGCAGATGGTCAGACTCCGGCCCCTCAACGTTAGGTAGCCACAAATCCGGCGACTTGTGCCGCAAGAACAAGTGTCGATCGTACAATTGTACTGTCCCCACAAGCGAATCCCGCCGGAACTCCGATCTCTGGAATCCGAACTCCCTCGCCGACTCTCCATCGCCAACGGCTTCTGAGAAGGTCTCCTTTCGGGGGTCAGCGGAGGCCGAGGAAGCGTTGGGGCCGCCGATCGAAGAGGAAAAAGAAGAGGCTTCCATTGATGAGGGGAAGGAGAAGAAGAAGACGAGGCTTCGTAGGGATCGTATTCGAATGTTTGTGGAAGAGATTTGAAGAGCTGAACGCGGCTGCCACTGCATGCGAGGGGAGACGAAGAACAGAATTGAGAATTTGCTTTTCTAGAACGAAAATTCAGACGTTTTGACCGGGAACACTAATTACGTGTATTACTTGAGTCAAAATATTTGACTTAAATTTTGATTATTCTACTTTATTTTTATTAAATTTATTTTGAGAAAAATATAATATACAAAAATTAATTAGATTTTATAATACATCTTTTTTTTTGTTTCATATATGTTCGGATAATTTTTTTATTAAAAAATTTGTTTTTTTTAATTTAATTTAAGTCAAATTTAATTATTTGAAAGAAAATAAATTTATTTTAAAATAAAAGTTTTATAAAATTTGATGTTTCATTGAATGTAAATTAATATGAGTTTTAACTTTAAAAAAATATTTTGATTTAGTGAATGATGATTTTCTTTCATAGTTTCCAAATAAGAATAACATAAAGCCAATTTGTTTGCTCAAAATTTTATATTCTATTTTAAACTTTAAGTAGTTCTTTAAATTTTATCATTGATGTGGTTAAATATTCAAATGGATTTTGAAACCTAGGGTATTTTAAAAATCCCAAAAAAATTATATGATGATTTATGTACATAAAAAATGTGTCAACACGAATCTAAAAAAATTTAATAACCAACTAAGAAGATGACGTGGCAAGCTGAAACCACTAGGGGCAGTTCAAGAGTCTGTATTTATCCACCCAACTCCTGTTGGCTGAGAGAAATTTAACCCCATGACGGATGAAAGTCAACAACCTTCCCAAAAGGGCACCCGGATGGACCTCACACGAACAATTTGGCAATTCCTCGTTCAGGTCGGGCATTTGGCAGAAGCCGCTCGAATCTTAAACAGATAGCTGGCACCTCCAAGCCAGATGTATTGCCCTGATGAACCCTTCGTCCATAGTCACTCGGATCAAAAATTGATCTCGCTTTACAATTATGTATTGCCCAAAATATCGCATACCATACCAACTTTACTAAGGTACAGATGTATGTATGGTTCTCATTTATATAAATAAGGTTTTATTTCATGAATAAGTGTTGCTCAATTTACTATTCATTTTTGTGCTCTCTCTGCACTTTTTTTCTTTTCGCACTCTATTCCTTAAGTGTATCTCCCGGACATATTTGGGTTCAACATCCAAAAAAGTGTGGTGAACACGCAGTTATGTCGTCGACAAAAAGAGAAGCGCAACAGTAGCAACAACAAGAGGAAAATCAACAGAAAAACAGAACCAATGTAGAATGTACTAGAGAATTCAAGGAAAAGTTTGTGTAGCAGAAAATACAGAGGTTAAGAACCCAAATAGTGAATCAGGTGCCGAGCTAGATCGCGGAGGTCCTAAGTTCTGTCATGACTCTAGGAGGCGAACAAGCTTGTTTAGGACAGAACCTTGCTCAAGAGGTGGTGTCGGCGCACAACCAAAGAAGGTTGAACCATGGCCCAGAGAGGGTTGAAGATTCACAGTTTCTGGATAGTGTTGGGTCTGCACAAGTAGAGAAGTAGCAGTACATGCACACTGAGGCCCTACGCCTACTGAAGAACCCCTTCTCCCTTCAAATCTCGAGGGCTGAGCCCCATAAGAAGTTCAAGCTCCCAATGTTTGAGGCTTATAGGGGTCGGTCAGATCCCAATGACCACTCGTTCTAATTAGCAATGTGCCTGCTCATAATTTCAGACAAATTCAAATGTTGTCTATTCTTCACCAACTTAAGATCATCGGCATTGAGGTGGTTCAACTCATTACCACCTGGAAGCATCAATAACTTATTGAACTTCTGAAGAATTTTCTTATCACAATTTTCAAGCGCTCGGAGACTAAAGAAGAGCACACAGTCCTTGTGGCAGCTTAATTAAAGACCAAATGAAAGCTTGTGTTCGCATATCCTGAGGTTACAAACGACAATGCTAGAGGTGAAAGATCTCCGACCCTACATGGCACGGGCTTTCCCGAAGCAGGGTCTGAGATCCAAGAGGTTTCATCATGACCTTAGTTTGCATAAGCCCCATGATTTGATCTAGGTGTTGGAAATGGCCAAAAAGCATATCATCGCTAAGAAGAGCATCCCCTAACCAAGTTGGCAGACTGTCAGACTCAGAAGAGATCCCCCCCCACTCAAAAAAAAAATAATGAGTGGAAATCAAAGAAGAATTTCAGGTCGCCCGTCCGACAGTGATATTAAGACAACTGACCCACTCATTAAAATAGAGGGTCCAGCCGAAGTAACAATCAGGGAGGTCGGGTAAAGAACTGTGACCAGCGGTCGGCTTAGTACTATGAGTGGTCAGTCTAACACTATGAGAAACCATTCAAAGATTATGAGGGCCCTCAAACGGCATCATGGAGGGGTGTCAATGGCTCAGATTATGGACGCCATACAAGACAATGAGTACTTCAAACAAGCACCACTAAGGAGGATCAAAGCCTTCCTCTGAGTCAACAAAAAGAACTGCAAGTACCACTTGTATCACGACTATGATATAGAGGAATGTAGGCACCTTTGAAACTTGATCAACGAGTTAATTATGACAAGAAATCTGAAGGAAATTGTGGCATCAAGGGCCTCGAATCATAGGCACAAAAAGGCCCCGATAGTAGAAATCCAGATGAACCTGCCTGGATGAATGTTATCCATATTGTTGGGATAATCCAGATTATCTTTCGAGGAACAAAGACATTTAGGAGAGCCTCCTGAAGCAATCCAATATAGGGAATTGTGGAACTTCACTTCTATGCAAATTTGGTTGGGTGTATTCTAATCGACATCGTTAGCTCAACAGACATACTATTTAATTTAGTGTTTGATAAGCTCAATCTTCGAGCCAACCGGCTCATGGAACCAGACAGCCTCTTGTATGACTTTTTAAGAGAAATAAAGGAAGCACCATGAGTGATGCCACTAGCGTTTACCTGGGGAGAAGGTTAGAATTAGTTCACTGAGATGGAGGACTTCCGGATAGTCAACTCGTTGCCCACATACATTGTCTTTTTTGGCCGCCCGCTGCTAAACCGTCTCAAGTTTGAGGTGTCCACTTACCACCTGACATTCAAGTTCCCAAGAGGTGGAGAGGTGATCACCGTCCGAGGAGATCTAGAGTAGTCCCATGTTTGCTTCCTTCGGGCAGTATGAAGTGTGGAGAAGGAGTCACTTGACTTACAAAATCTGAGAGAAGGGGTTCTCGAGACCAGTGAGACCCTAGAGATTCTTGTCGTCGATGGGGAGTCTGGTAAATCTTTTCTAATGTGCAATAATTTTTACATTGAGTACATGGACCTGCTAGTTCAAGTGCTTTAGAACCATTGAGACATATTCACTTGGTCAGCAATGGAGATTCTTGGAATACAGGTTGACATCACCTGCCATCGCTTGAATGTGAACCCACCATTCAGCCAATAAAGCAAGGGATCAGGAATCAGCACAACACTGGTTGAACCCATCAAGTAGGAGATATTAAAACTGAAAGAAGCAGGCTACATCCGGGAGGCGCAATACCACAAATGGGTCTCCAACATCGCAATGGTTCAGAAGGCCAATGGGAAATGTCATTTGTGTGTGGCTTCAAAAACTTAATTGTTGCTTGCCCAAAGGATTGCTATCCCTTGTCGAGGATTAATGCCCTAATAGATTCAACTATCAGTCATTTTGTCATGAGTTTCATGGACACCTTCTTAGGGTATTACCAATAAAAATGCACCCAACCAATGCCAAAAAGATTGTTTTCACCACCATCGATGTTGTTTTCTATTATAATGTAATGCCCTTTGGGCTAAATAATTCTAGGGCAACGTAATAGCATTTGATGGATATAATATTTGCTAATCAAAAAGAAAAAAATATTGAAGCCAACATAGATGATGTCCTAAAAAAAAGCCATGCCCGCATAACACATAAACGATTTAAAAGAAACATTTCAAACCCTTAAAAAAATAACATGAAGCTAAATCCACTACAATGTATATTTGAAGCCTCAACTGGCATGTTTATTGGTTACTTGCTGATCCCCGAAGATATGAAAGTCAACCCAGATAAAATCCAAGCACTGATTAATATCTCGTACCTAAAGAACACCCGATAAGTGCAAAAGTTGACTGGTCGAATTGCAACTCTCTTTTGTTTCATCTTGAGGTTGGGTAACAAGTGCGCAACATTCTTCAAAATACTCCAAAAGGCTAAAAACTTCAAATGAATGGTTGAGTGTCAAGAGGCATTTCAAAGCTGAAGGATTCCATAGTGTTACTGTCACTTCTCCAAAACCCATAGTCGAATGAAGAACTCTCATTGTGTTTGAGAGTAGGCATTGAGGCAATTAGCTCAGTGCTAGTTAGAGAAGTGTCGTGGAAGCAATTCTTGGTCTACTAACCAGTCGTGTTCTCCGAGGAGCGGAGGTTGAATATTTGATTATAGAGAAACAAACCTTTGCTCGTATTATGCCTGCTCACAGGTTGCGACTATACTTCCAGCAACATCCAATCCTGGTGTTTTCATTCAGGCCGACTACTTAAACTAGCGGTAGAAATGAGCAAATTTGACATCACATATATCACCAGGATGACAATCAAAGCACAAGCAATTGTGAATTTCCTGACAGACTTTCAGGGCAAGGGAGGTTGAGGCAAGGGAAGTCGGGCGAAGAAGATCCTACCAGTCAATCAATCCGAAGCAGATTTCGGGCTGACTTTGAGTAGCTCGTGATGAGAAAACTTATAACACTCGGTAGTTGTAGAGTTCGAGGTGACAAATAATCGGGCGGAATATGAAGTTCTAATCATTGGATTGCGTCTAGCCCATGAAATGGGCGCATTGTGCTTACTGGTAAAATCAAATTAAGGTGAATCAAATAAATGGAGAATACGAGGTGATGATTAGGGTTGTGAACGAGCTAATGTACAAGTGGCTCAAAATCAGATCAAAAAATTTTTAAATGAATGGAAATTGGCTCGTGGTTCGATTTAATTCATTTTCAATTATATCCTGATTGAAATCAAATGATTTACGAGCTGATTTGAATTGCTTCGAGCCGGCTGAAATCTTAATTGAAACAGCTTGAATGCCATTTTTAGCTTGTGAGTCGAATCGATCAAGCTCAAAAGCCTAATCAAGCCGACTCGAAATGCGGCTCAAAAACCATAATGAGCTAGCTCAAAAACTTCATTTAAACAAATTTATTTATTAATATTAAATACAAATTAAAAATGTAAAATACACAAAAAAAATAGAGAAAGAACCATATCTTTCATTAAAGAAGCCATCAAATTACAAATATGCAATAATGCAAATTTGCTAACCAAATATTATCTGTACACTTGTATTCATAACTCATAAATTTGAAATTACATATTACAAATTTATAATTTACAATTAAAAATACCAAATATAAAAAATTGCATATAACTTGAAGTATCCATGTATTGGCTACTCTTGATCTTAAATCTTGACGGCTTTCATCCTCAAAAAGTACTTCAAAGCTTCACCAAAAAGAAAAATAATGAATCAAACACATACCTTTGCTTTTATATTTGGTTTCCACAAGGATCTTAACTAATTCTTGCATTTAACAAGCTTCAAGAAACTTAAACAAAGGGTGGTTTGAAGAAAATGTAATGAAATTTAAGAGAGACACTGTTTGGTTGAATTGAAGATTGGTTAGGAAAATATGTTCTTCTCTTATATTCAATTATATCAACTTAGTGCCAAGCCATCCAAAATGTTGTAGTTGTAATCATCTGAAAAACAACTAGGACTAATTATTACATTTTGATTCATTAAGTAAATAAAAATTAGATATGTCTAATCTAAGAATATATATTTCTCTTTGAAAGCAATTTAATGTAAGAGACATTGTATTGTGAAAAAAAGTAAATAATAGTTAAATTGTGCCAATCAAATTGAACCAAATTGTTTTTGCAGCCATATTATAATTGAGATGATTGATATATCTATTCAATCTCGAATCAAAACAAGAGTCAGAATATCTCAAGCACAATAAGGGAATCATACAATCACAAAAATAAAATCTGAACCAGATAATCACTAAAATAGGTAAGTTGAAATCAAACAGATAAGTTCATAATAGGAGATTTGATGGCAGACTGATAATTTCAGAATATATAAGTTGATGCAAAAGAATAATTAGTAAATATAAACTGCACCCCCATACCAATTAAAATGAAATAAAGATATTTATGTAGTATAAGAATCACAATCAACCCTACCTCCTTCTCTTTACCATCAAGCCACCAGATTAATATCATGCAAAGAAATATGAAACACAAAACATGTGAGCTACCAGATTCCTTGGTTTTCTAGTTCTCACCAATAAAATCAGATCTCAGAAACTTTTTAGGCTGACATAGTTAACTCCATCCAAAATTATCTGGCAAGCTGGTGTGGAATGAAATAGGTTTAAAACATACGCTACAACTTGAAAATGTATAATTTTCATATTATAGAAAACACCTTAAGTTGCATATCAATATTTCATTATATAACTAGTAATTAGAAAACACCAATATTCCATATAATCAATTGAGCCAATACTATTGGCTAGCATCATTGCTCTTTGGAATCGGTTGAGCCAATACTATTGGCTAGCATCATTGCTCCATCAAAAATAAAATTGAATGCACAAAGCATCTAATAATTTTATCAATCCAGAAAACCAAAATTGGGGCATTTAATTACATAGAACCTAATTTTTATGGATTTATCTATCTCACACCAAAACTTTCACATTTACAAGCATAACCAAATAACAACTTAGCCAATTCAAAAAGCATCAATCCAGGAAGCAAAAAATTAGCTATTCATATCATTTTAAGAATTTCAAACCATTTAAAATCAAACTAAATAAGCAGAACAAGAAAGAATTGGGACATTTAGATACATAACACCCATTTTTTTGGATTTACCTATCTTACACTGAAAGTTACATATTTATTGTTGGCATCAATTTTTGATGTCATGAGGGTTGATTGTCCACTTGATTAACTCGAGATGATTGACGTTCACACGTAGTGTCACGTAGCCCAAGACACTCATCTGGGACTTCCTAGTACGAGTCCGAGTCGTGAAACCATGGTCAGCAATGACTCAGCCTTGTCGAGAGAGTTCACCATTTAGGGGCGTTAGTTATGATATGGGATGTGTCTGATGTCCGTTCTAATATTTTATGACCTTTCTCTGCTTATTCGGAGCTGCCAGTGGTCAAAGGAATACGTTGAGCCTTCCCATGGGCGTTTCCGAGAAGTTTAAGGTTTAGAATGACATACCCGCACGACATTTTGGGGTGATAATTGGCACTGAAATCCTTCGATTGAGATCCATAAATATGATTATTTGTAGAGTTATGAGACTATATTTTAGTCACATTTAGTCTCCCAATTTTAGTCACATTTAGTCTCCCATAGTTTACGGATAAAAAAAAATGCTTCGTCGGACACTTTCCAGTGAAAATCAAGTTTTTGGGGCTAGACCGACGCTTAGGCGCCAACCCTTGGTGCATAAGCAAAAGTTTGGGTGCCTAGCCACCCAAAACAGCCCCCACAGTGCTCAAAACCGAGTCAATGAAAGTAGGCACCAGACCTAGGGCTTAGACACCAACCATCTAGAAAGTATTCGCCCAAAGCCTACCTGAAACGCGTTGTTTTACAGACCAAGGAGCAAGAAAGTATATGCAAGGCTCAGCTTCTAGGAGCTACCCCTGACACCTAAGCGCTCAATTCAAGTCCAAAAACAATGAACTCGAATTCGAGCCCCCGAAAGTCCAGCATGAGCCTGTTGGCGCCAGACCCGATATCCCAGCTCTACGGACCCAACTCCAGGGCACTAGGCCCAATGCCTTGGCATCAAACTATATTTTGCCCCAATTTCATCCTGCAATTTGTATGATTCTGACACTCGCTCCCTACCCTAGGTAGCCTAAAAAATTGATTTTCTTAGATAATGTGGAAATTTGCCTTGGGTATGCAAAAAGGGGTTGATTATACCTCTTTTGGAAGCTTCTAAGATGAGGTGGCAGGGTTTTTTTTTGGCAAAATAGGGTGGAAATTTTTGAGGAGTTGGCTGCTTTAATGGTTTAGGCTCTCTAAAGCTATACTTGGGTCATTCTTCTTCTTTTGGTTATTGAGTGGCTGGAGAAAAGGGAAGAGCTTCTACTACCTTGGTGTGGAGTTCTCTTGAGGTGATCTTCTTCCATGGAGCCAAGGAAGACTCTTGAAGTGAGGAACCTGAGAGAAAGAAAGGGAAGGCTTGGTTTCTTCCAGCCCCTTCTTCTTCCTCCTTTTCATCTTCTTCCACAAAAATCCCTCTTCTTCCTTCATCTTCTTCCTCTTCCTCCACCACTTTCCTTGAGTGTGTGAGGAGATTTTCTTGAGGAGGAGCAATGCTAATGAAGAAGAGAGGCATCAACTCTTCTATGATGAAGGAGAACTTCACACTTTGGGGAAGGATTGTTGGAACTTTGCTAGAATATTTTTGGAGCTTGGAACTCTGCTAGAATCTCATTGGACTCTACAGAAAATGTGTCATCAACCTTCACCATAGTGAGAAATCTTGTAAACTCTTACAATTTCCTTTCTTAAGGCCCCTAGGTCTGGATGTTCTAGGTTAGGGTTTTGTTGTTCTTAGAAGAAACCCCATAGGATTTGGAGCTTTACGTTTCCCCTACGAGTCCAAAGAGAAAAACCAACCGCTTTTCCTTTTTAAGACCAAAAATTCGAAAGGCAGGGTCGTTTGTATTAGAAAACAAAGTCAATACTTGCATTTGATTTTCTTTTCTAGTTTTTTTTGTTCCATAATTCCTTCATTTGTTGTGCTTCACCATTAGACCAAGTAAATGATAAAAAATGGTAAGCAGTCAAATTTTGCACAAATAAGGGATGCCAGTCAAAAGAGAGTTATACTAATTCATTTGAAGACTCATCCTCAAGTTTTACATAAGATTAGGAACTCGAGGATGAAGATCCAATAAAAATTTATAAATCTAGCAATAACTGCCCACTGGTGGAAACTCCTTAACTATAGAACCCATAACTGTGTGGCAGATTGCACGGTTAGAGCTAAGGTTCTTACATACCGGTTCATCCTTTCAAATGTAGATGATTCAGGCGTGTCTTTCTTCTGGTTTTGAACTATGTCTTCATTGTTGTCTTCTTCCAAAGAGATGATGAATTTGAACGATGTCATAGTAGCCTAAATAGAGGTGTCAGCCACTTATCATCCATGATGGATTCCAACTTAATATGTATAGGTACCCATGTTCTCCAATAGAAAGGCGTGGTAATACTAACTCAGCTCATCGTCAAGCTCACTGAGCCATTCTAGCACCTCACTAAAAAGAAGTGTCAAAACTTCTTTGAAGTAGAATCTCAAGGTCGGATTCACCACTCAATCAAATATCTTAGTTTTATTGAATTCCTTCATTTAAATTTTCCTTCTCCTTTCTTTTGATTTGGATTTCCTTCTATTTTCATTTCAATTTTCTTTTTCCATTTTAAGGTTCTCTTAATTTTTATTCACTGGCCTTCCCTTGGCTACAAAGAGAATTGTAAAGATCTCTTGAAAAAATTGCAAGCTTCTTTGACACATAATATGTTGCATCCTCGTAGATCCTCACTTCATGAATAGAAAAAGGTTGAATGTCTCCCTTATTACAATTCTCAATGCCATCTTGTGTATACTTGATACAATAGTGAAGTGAAGAAGGGACCATAGAATTTTCATGAATTTGTGGCATGCCAATGAGAGCGTTGTAATATGTCTCGCCATCTATGATATGAAATTTAGCTTCAATCTTAAGATCCTCAGCATGTAGAAGCAATGTGATAGAACCTAAGGCTCTCCCACCCCTACCATTAAATATGTGCAGCATCATCATCCTAACTACATCTCTACAAAGATAGGTGAGGGTCTTCAAATTCATAATGTTGATTGATGGATCCAAATCAACAAGGATTCTTGAAATTCAGAAGTTGTTAACATTGACCAAAATATAGAGTGGTCAATTATGCTCATCAGTCCCTAAGATCAAGCTCTCATCAGAGAAAATTACTTCGGAAACTTCCTTGAAATAACACACCTCATTTGGTGAAGCCACCGTCTATTGAGCTAAGAAGATCTCAGAACTTGACAAGGATCTAATAAGAGACTCTCTCATTTTCTTGGATAGGATGAGAGCATCATAAATGTTGAGTAAACTTTTCAAATGTGTGATGTCATTATAATCAACCTTAGGCAGACTAACCAAATTTTGTTCATGGGAAGGGACCACCTATGATGACACCGACTTATTTGTTTCACTGTCTTATTTTTCTTTATCATTTGTCACTGATCTAGGTGGTAAAACCATGTCACAATGCAAATTGACTTTGTTAATGCCATCAAATGGGGTATCTACAGCCACATCTATCGATTTTGAAATGGAGTTGAGAGCAGCTCTTGTTGAATTATCGGAATCTAATAATTGAATATCAATGGTCAAAGAGACACCCCCTAAAATAAAAAAATGGGGGCATCATTGTCAAAGATTGAATCATAAATTTCTTCCACTTCATTATCCTTAGAAGGGGCTAATTAGAGAACCATTTTCATTCGAAGTGAGATTTTTTAAATTTTCAATAACATGTTCATTCATAAAAGTAGTAAATAGAATGTATGTAGAATTCCTTTTCATTGATTTTGATCATATGGGAGAAAATAGAAGTCATACAAAGTAAGCGGCATGACGGATTCGATACTATAGTACTTAGATACAATAGGAACATAGAAACTCTTAATAACCAATGGCAGCACCATTTTTGAAATCAACAGCTTATTTGGAAAAAAATTCCTCAAGTCAATCGTCAGAGCTGGTGGGTAAACCTAGATGGTGGGCCCCCAAATTGCCTTGGATGCTTGGAAGGAAGATTGAAACTTGTTGATAAATTGCTTGAAAGTGTGGGAAAAAGTAATATTCCAACAATCCTCAGAATGAAAAGGATCAAAAGAAATAGAAGACTCGCCTAAGACAACATGCATGTATCCTTGGACTGAATCCACAAGGTACTCCTTTGGTAGTTATAGCTCTTGACTTGTAGTTCAACTCTACTCAATCCTTGAAGGTGAAACAATATTCCATGGTATGTCCAAGCAAATTGTGTATGGGCAATAGTTAGGATCATTCATCTGAACAACCTCTCCTGGCTTTTTGGGTCTAGGTAACTTGAAATCGGGCTTCTTTATAAGATTCTTAAAATCATGCAGACTGCCTCCCGTTTAAAAGAATATGAAATATTCAGCTTCTCACTTAAAAAGGACGCATAGTTATCCTTGGACATGGGTGGCCTTCATACCGCTTGTTGTTGTTGATGCTGGAATGATGGAAGTGGTGGTGCAGGCCACTCAACTTGAATGTGAATGTGTTGCTTTCACTTATCCATTACAGACCCATTGAAATACTTATTTTCAAGCACTTACTATAGCTTCTGCAGTTACTTAAAGTCAATAGTCGACATTCGTCTCATAGGAACGATAGTTGTAAAGCTACCTCTTGAGGGCTAGAAACTTCAATGAGTAACTTCTTGAATGTATGGATTGTGAACCCTTTAATTAAAAGGGCTACCAATTAGTGGATATTTTTAAGAGGATTTTTATTGCATGTTGTTCTTGTAGTTGGGGTTTTCACTTCAAACTAAGATTTCTCCATCAAATAATGTAAATCATTAGCTTCTCATATGGCTTTTATTTCTCAATCATAAGTTCACCCACTATAACTCAATGTTGAAGTCTGACAAATCCCCTAACAAAGAGATTCTCCAACTCAACGAAAGTCCGAACTAATTTGTTAGGAAGTTTTCTATATTAATATAAATCAATACCTGACAAACTGCTAATAAAGAGTCAGAATAGTAGCGCATCAATTTCACCCACGTTGCAACAACTAGCACAAAAATGTGTCAAATATTGCTTAGGGTTGTCTGTTGCATCAAATAACTTAAAGGATGGCAAGACGAATCCCCTAGCATATTGAACTACATCAATTACCTCCAAATATGGTCTACTTTTTGGAATTGATGAGTTCCCCTAGAACTAAGGCAATGCTTCTTTCACTTGCTGCTCAATCAACAGTTTGAGATACTTTTCTTGAATGGGAGCAGGCTCAGGGATCATCTGCAAGATGCTAACTGCATCATCATCTGACTTATTTCTATCCACTTCATGAAAAACCTTAGGGCCATTGTTGATCATATGGTGCTCTTTATGACGGAAAAACATGACCCCTTAAAGCACCTATAATGGTCATCATCTCATCAATCTTTCTCCCAAGCTCAGCTATAGTTTGGTTCTTCGGATGGATCTGTTGTGTCACCCTGAAGAGAGTCAGCAGTGCCACCTTCTTTAACTATGGAATGGAAAGAAGAATCATTGTGAGGCTCATGATGGAAAGAACTGTGAGTCTTCACCATGAGAACATCTTCCATCTTCTCATCCTTCTTGACCAAGAGATCATCGTCATTAGGATCAAAACTAGTGGCATCACCTCACTGAAGCACTTTCTTGCATAGAAATTGCTCTCAAATTTTATAACCCTCGACGGCTCGCTCAATATAGTGGCATCCTTCTTTGCTCTTTGCTCACAAAAAAATATAAAAACCCTCGACGGCTCACTCAATATAGCAAACATCTACAATGTAAGGATCTACCGGTACGTAATGGTCAACAGAATGAATAATGGGAAGCTCCATCTGAAGCGGCCAAAAAGAAGGATGATCGCAGAAGAAAATCTGCATCGGTGAGATTGTAACTACCACCATGGATTTCTGCCCTTTTCCTGAGACTGGTGATAAAGGAAGTTTGTTTGAAGGTATTAACCCATAATCATCGGCACATGAGGAAAGAGAGGGGCTTGTAGAACGAAGATTGGTGGCCAACCTTGAAGAAGCTTCTTGATGAGAACCACCACTGAATCTAGGGTGGATGTCTGATTGAACTCCGTCATGGGGAGGGAGGACTCAACAGTGCAGGCAATGTGTTATTTTAGGAAAGGCATCCTAAGGGTTGGATGAAAGATGACAAAAAAATGAATTCAAGGGAAAGCTTTGTTTATATAATAAGGTATAATTAAAGATTCTTGATCTAACATACTTTTTAGATCAACATATAGGAATAACTTTTATGATTAGAAATAACTTTTATGATTTGATGGGCCAAAATCACTTTGGATGAACTAGGTGGCAAGGATTAAAAAATATATATTACTTACACATCTAACTTTGTGATTGATATATAGATTTTCTAGTGAATTATATAATGTTAAACCAAAATTTTCTTTTCAATTTTATAGATCCAATGATGTTAGACTTTTCTTTTATTCTTTTAGTCAAGTTGGCATTCTATACTTTATTTTTTTGTATTCAATTTTTGAGTTATTTGTGGAACTGTGTATGATTTATGTGTAAATCATATAATTGTAATACACCCCTTAAAAAAGATACTTTTTACCTTATTTACTGATATTAATTAAATTTATATTAAATTAAATATTTTATTGTAAATTAAATGTATGGCTTTGATTTTATCCTTTTTAATTACAAATTTTTATTTACTTTATTATTTTTGTAAGAAGATATAAATATGAGCTTGTCAATAATCAAAATTTTTAAGTTTTTCACAATTATAATATGGCTAATCCCAAAACATACAATTTAAGTCCCTTGCCTTCATAATAGACAACTTATTTTTAAATTATATCACCTTAAATAGGGCTTAGGCTAGATGTCATGGTCTTTAATTGATAGGCTTAGGTGGATGTTTAGCATATTTGGTAGCGATTGTTCGAATCTAGATAAAATTATAAGTCGTATTAAATAGCTTTAATTATTTGTAACTAAGCTAGCTCATTCACCTCTTTTATAATTAGGTCTTATATCTCTAAATATTACAAGTCATGCATAAATTCATATCCATAGTTTAAGACATTTTTGTCCATAAATCACAATTCTTTATCTTTGATTAAGATCATAAAACTAATTTTAAATGATGTAATTTACAATTACAAAAAAAGCATCACACAATCAAGATGAATCAACTACTTCCATGATTAAGTGATTTTAAATTAACTAACCTAAGATGTTGAATTTATAAAATTTTAACTAGGTTAGTCAACAAACTAGTTTGTAGTCTATGATAAAAAAGGTATGAATTGTGCCCAAAGTAATAATATGGTGAGGGTGCCATAATCACATAATGTCACAAAAATATTTTATATCTTACTATGTAGAATAATATGGAAATATACATGTCTAATGCCTAGTGAGTGAAAGATTGAAGATCAATGAGAGTGTTATTAATGAGGTAAAGGCAGATGATAAAGTAATCACATGGGGAATATGAACCACTATGTCGGGTGTCAAGGGGAAAATTGAATGGGTTTTATCAAAATTCCTTCATACTTTTTCATAAAAGGGTGACATATTACATTGAATTCATGTTTATGATAGCTATTCAATTTCATTTGCTCATCCGAACAAAGAAAAGCTTATAGACTTTTCAACATGGACAGTAAAAGCAAATAACACATTCTTTTATGAGAAACATCTTTAGTGCTTCATCTAGTCAATTGTTTATATTTGGTTGATCTACAAAATTTACAGTTTTATATCCATTGCCTTTCTTATAGTAAAGCATACATTCATTCAAGTAGCAGTAAATGTTTATCAAGTCTAGTTGCATGCCAGAAAATTCATGATGATAGAGTGATTATTTAACATCTTAGTATTGTACGAAGATCCAACATACACATATAAATGAAAATTAACAAGAGGAGGCCCAAATTTTTACATGATAAATTGTTGAAAGAGAAAAAAAAATCATGTTGCCTTGCCCAATCAAAGTAATCTACTATGTAATTATAAGTACATAGGTCCTCTCATCTTCTCAATAGAGAGGATAAAATTACAAAGGTTATAATCGCAGATGTATAATAGTAATTTATCTATATTAATCATAATTGGGCTACAACATATATGGGTCTTGATTGTAATAGCAAAAGTTAGCCACGAAGTTCATTGTTGGTTTCTAAAAAAGCAGTAGTTGGTCATAAAGGCTAGGGTGCAAGTGAGTCGAGTCGATCTTGAGCCATCTTAAGCTCAAGCTTAGCTCTTTTGGAAAATTGTGAGCTCAAGCTCAAGTTGAGCTTGATTGGCAAGCTCAAACTCAGCTCGTACTAGTAAGATCTAACTCACGAGCTCAAACTAAAAACTAAATTTTTATAGGAGCATGTCGGAGAAGGTATTAGTATCTGGAGATGGAAGAGGAGGTAGTAGGAGCTCACCAAAAAATGCATTGAAATGATTTTTATTAGGCTAATCAAGCTAGCTCACTAGCCAATGAGCTCGAGCTCATAAAGTTTGAGCTCAAGCTTGTGGCTCAATAAGCTCGGCTTGTGTGCTTGTTAATTTTAACCTCTAATAAAGAGTGTAGTCAATGGTTTCAATAGTCGTGGTTGGCCATTGAGGTCGTTATTGGTAACTATAATATTAGTATTTGGTTATAAATATCGTTATTGGTTACTACAAAGATAGTAGTTGGGCATAAAAGTTGTTGTCAGTGGATTCAATAATGGTGTCTGGCCACAGAAGCCGCAGTTAAAAATTATAGCACTAATAGTTCATCATAAAGGTCGTAGTTGGTTAATACAAAGGTAGTAGTTGGTCATTAATGCTTTAATCAGTGACTATAATAGTGACAATTGGTCATAAAGGTCATAGTTGGGAACTATAACAGTAGTAGTTGGTCATAAAGGTCGTAGTTAGTGGCTACAAATGCAGTAGTTGGGCACAAATTTTATAGTCGGATTACAACAGTTACAAGCAGAGGTTGTCGGAGGTCGATGGTCGGCAATAGCAAGCGGTGAAAATTGGAGATTGTTGTCAATGGCTGATAGGTTGTAAATGGTGATTGATGGCTACGAAGGCTAATGGTTATTCGTTTGGCCTTCAATAAATGTGTCAAACATAACAACCATATTTAGAATTCAACAATTGCAAGTAGGTGCCAGTAGTGGCTTATGGGGTCGGCGACGACAGAATATGATGGTCGGTGATGGTCAATGATGAATGACAGACAATGATTGACGGTGGTCGACACCAACAAAGGCCATCGGTTATTTTTCTGTTCTTCAATACAGGTGTTATAAACAACAGTTGTATTTTTAATAAAATAATTGCAAACAAGGTTCACCAACTACCATTAATCGGTGAAGGTAGGTGATGACAGTCGGCGATTGTCGACTGTGGTCAACGGAGGCTAACAAGAAGTGGTTGACAACGATTGGGTACTACAGATGCAAATGGTTATTGTTGAGTCATTAATACAAATGTTGGACACAAAATTCATATTTAGTGTACAATGATTGCAATAAGGGGTCATCAGGGGTTGATAACTAATGGTGGAAGGCGGTAACAGTTGGTTGTAGTCAATGGTGGTCGGCAACTACGAAGTTAGTGATTATTCGTGGGGTTTTCAATACAATTTTTAGATACAACAGTCGTATTTAGAATATAATGATTGAAAGTAAGGGTTGCTAATTACTACTATTGTGTGATGGTATGAGATGATGACTTGTAGTGATCGACGTTGGCAGACAAAAGGTGGTTGACGACGATTGGCGGCTACTAACGCCCGGGCTTATCGTCGAATCCTCTCTCCAGAATAAGCTCTGGAATTCCTCTTCTTCGCCTCCCCATATAAGTGAAAAGAACGGTGTATTTATAGGTTTTTTGGGAGGGGTATTTTGATTATTTTATGCGTAATTTTCCTAACCACCTGATCGGACGGTCTTGGTCAATCCCCTTGATTATTTATGATATTTAAATTATTTGAATGTCTTAATGACATCAAAATTCAAAAATCTTCATCTCATTGGATATCTCTCAATGATATGATCAATTTAACTATACATATGTCAAATTTGGAGTTCATTTGACCATTAAATTAATGATGCAAACCCTTAAATGCGTTTGCATTGCATGATATTGGCTTGAATAGACTCAAATTGAACCAATTTTGGTATCTTTGGGTTCATCTTGTTGAAAAAATCATTTTGAATATAAATTTGTCAAAATTGAGGCCCATATGGCATTTAATTTGAATTGATAAGATCATTTATTAAAAAAGCATCAATATTCCATCATAAAACATTTTAGTGTAGAAAATGCCCAATCACTGGGTCACATCTCATTCGTTTATTGAATTATTCATGCTTCATCTACATAAAAGAATCATATGATATCGTACTTAACCTAGAAATTGTCAAGACAACCATGGAAAGGGAGATTCTAGAGAAGAACAGAATATAGAGAGCAAGCCAAGGGACTCTAGAAGACTTAATCACATTCTAGCGAATGTTAGAAAGAAAAGCTCCAAGGATAACTCACGAATGACCTAGAAAGATCCAGAGTTATGTATGTATATAAGACAAAATTCTAGAAATTAGTAGAATATAATGTAATCTAGAAAGTTCCCTTAGTCTTATATGACTATAAATAGAAGTCTCTCCCCCTCATTTGAATCCATCCAAGAACCATCCAAGGTTCCAAGCATCAAGTATTGTAATCACACTTTTTTAGTAAAGTGTTTTTTTTCTCCAATACTTCTCCTTATTTTTCTTTCAAGAGTGTTTTGTGCTTACAAATATAAGAATTGTGAGGATTTGACTGATTTAGTGCTAAGAAAGAAAGCTAAAGCAGCATAGGTAACTTGAGGTAAGTCAGGCTGTGACATCAAGCTTAAGCTTGTTTAATAAAAAAGCTCCTTTGAGTTTGAGCTTGAGCTTGTGGCTCGATATGCTCGACTTGTGTGCTTATTAATTTGCACTTCTAATAAAGAGTATAGTCAGTGGTTGCGATAATGGTAGTTGGCCATAGAGCTCGTAATTGGTAACTGTAATAGTAGTAGTTGGTCATAAAGGTCGTTATTGGTTGCTACAAAGATAGTAGCTATGCATAAAGGTTGTTGTCAGTGGCTTCAATAATGGTGCTTGGCCATAGAAGCCATAATTAGAAATTATAATACTATTAGTTGGTCACAAATGTCACAGTTGGTTACTAAAAAGGTATTAGTTGGTCATAAAAGGCTATAATCAGTTGATGTAATAGCGGTAGTTGATCACAAAGGTCATAGTTGTGAACTATAACAGTAGTAGTTGAACATAAAAACTGCAATTGGTGGCTTCAAAAGAAGTAGTTAGCCACAAAGGCTATAGTCGGATTACAACTGTTACAAGCAGGGGTTGTCAGAGGCCGGTGGTAGGCAACAGCAGGCGGTGATGGCTGGTGATAGTTGTCGGTGGTTGATAGGTCATTGATGACGATTAATAGCTATATAGGCTGGTGGTTATTTGTTGGGCTCCCAATAAATTTGTTTTACATAAAAACCATATTTAGAATACACCAGTTGTACATAGGGTTTGGTAGTGGCTTATGGGGTCGGCAACAACGGACGGTGATGGTCGGCAAGTGTCGATAATGAATGACAGGAAAGGGTTGACGGTGGTCAACACTTACAGTGGTCAGTGGTTATTTGTCGGTTCTTCAATGCAGGTGTTAGACACAATAGTTATATTTGCAATAAAATAATTGCAAACAAGGTTCATCGGCTGCTAGTAATCAGTGAAGGTAGACGTGACAGCCGACGATTGTCGACTATGGTCAATGGTGGCTAACAAATAGTGGTTGGCTACTGTAGATGTCAATGTTTATCGTCGGTTACTCAATAGAAATATTGGACTCGATCTTCATATTTGGAGTACAACGAATGCAAAAGGGGTCACCACGGGCTTATAGTTAATGGTGGAAGGCGGCCATGGCTGGTGTTGATCAATGGTGATTGGCAGCTACAAGTCAGTGATTATTCATGGGGTTTTCAGTATAGGTTTTAGATGAAAGTGTCATATTTTGAATACAATGGTTGCAAGCAGGGGTTACTAGCGGCCACTAGTAGGCGATGGTAGGAAGTAATGACTTCCAGTGGTCAACATTGGCAGACCAAAGGTGGTCGATGGCGATTGGCGGTTGCTGGGGTACGGGGTTATTGTCGAATCTTCTCTCCATAATAGAGTTTGGGATTCCTCTTTTTCTCCTCCCCTTCTAAGTGAAAAGAGCGGTATATTTATAGGATTTTGTGGATGGGTATTTTGATTATTTAGCGTGTAACTTTCTTAACCACCTAATCGGACAGTCATGATCAACACCCTTGATTATAGATGATACTTAAATGATTTAAATGTCTTATTGAACTCAAAATTCAACAATCTTAATCTCATTGGATATCTCTCATTAAGACGATCAATTTAAAAATAAAAATGTCAAATTTTTAGTTCATTTGACTATTCAATCAATGATCCAAACCCTTGAAATGTGTTTTAATTGCTTGATATTGGTTTTGATTAGACTCGAAAGAATCAATTTTGGTATCTAGATTTATCTTGTCGAAACAATCATTTTGAATATTAATTTGCCAAAATCGAGGCCCATATGGGATTTAATTTAAATCGATAAGATCCTTCAGAAAAATGCATCAAGATTTGACCATGAAGCATTTTGGTGCGAGAGGAATGCCCAATCATTGGGCCATCTTCTCATCATCTTATTGAATTATTCTTGCTTCATCTACATAGAACAATCAAATGAAGTCACAATTAGGAAATGTTAGTCACACTCTCTACATCTATGTATGTAAAAAGGTAAATGTATCATGCAATTATAAAATAATCTTAAGTAATCTCACTCTAATCTATGACCCTATGAAGTGACACATATTTCATCAAATTAAAAAAATCCGAAGAAGTCACACTCACTTCATGTTATAAAACCTCCTAATAAGCTACAAGCAATTATCAAATATTCCTAAAGAGTCACACTCATTTCCTCTAACTAGAAAATCTTAAAGATTTAGTGATTATCTGTTTAAATAAACAAATAAAATAAATAACATATGCAATGTCGCATATAAAAGTTGCTCTCAACATTACAATATCCAATAATCACAATAAACATGCATTATGATCTAGCTCAATCCAAGCCATAATTTCAAACGTTGACAAACCATAGGAATATTTATGTTACATCATCAATGAATGTATAGAATCACTTAAACGCATGATTTCAAAGAAGACAATGCTCATTTATGATCCTTCTTATAAAACTATTTAAACCATGATGGTAAATACCTTTCATTTCATGATAAATAAATACTAAGGGAGATGCATATATAACATTAAAATTCTTAATCGTCGAGGTCATCGATCAATAAGACAGTTGCTGCACCAAGTCTTCTGTATCTATCAACAAAAGAACTTGCACTTTAATGAAAAACACATGCCAGGCGTGCCACCCCCATCGATGAAAGAACTTACACTTTAATGAAAAACATATGCCAGTCGTGCCACCCCAGGGCGAAGGAAGTGATAATTCGTGAGGATGGACGACATATTTTTTACAGGAGAAAAGAGCAATCGAAAAATTATTGCTTGCGGACACAGCACTCAAAATTTATTTGCGGTGTTTGATCAAGACTGTCAAAAATTTTAGAGTGTCTCATTCTAACAAAAAAGATGTATTTCAGTGATTCAGATCGAACAACGCACACAAATTCGCGTGGGTATCCGTACGCAATAAGCTCTCAGAGCAATGATGCAAAATTAAAAACAATTACTCGGTTCATAAAAGTCAAAATTAGCCCCCCTCCTTGATTTGTTCCACATCAAAAAGCTTTGTTATTATGAATTTCAAAAGTACTTTTCAACCTCAACTCAATCAAAACCATATAGATAGAAATTTGAACAAAATAATAAAATGTCTTCCCAAGCAATTAGAGAAACTACGAGAAGTCTCCAGTAGCTGCGGTTAGGACAATCTGATTACAGTTCTGGAGAGAAAAAAAAAAAAACAGAACGTGGACAAAGCTCTGACTTCTTCAATTATACAGAAACCCAGGCAAACCACCTCGCAATCTTGAAAAGTGAAACAATCATGTATGCTTCTCATGTTTCTCACTCTGAGAAAACGACGGCGATCCTCCACCTTCCACAAGGCTCTTCTTCCTGCTAAAGATGCCACTAAGAACTGGAATAAGAGCCTTCTTTGTGGGCGTTTTGTTCTCCTTGCGCTCATTTTTCTCCATGGATGGCAGTGGATTAGCAGCAGCTCTAGGAAGTTTAGCCCTTGGTGGCGTGGACTGGATGGATCCCTGAGGGGCGGTGTCAGCTAGTATCTGGGTTGCAGTTTCAGCAACCCTCTTCTGCTCCTTCTCACGCCACCTCCTCAGCTCTCCCTCCACAGCTTTCTTCGCTGCGTCGGCCATGTCTGCTCGCTTTAGCGCGTCTTCCGCAGCCAAACCCATGTCCTCAATCTCCTTCCTCACAGCCTCCAGCCTCTTGATTGCCTCATTTTCACTAGCTCTCACGGCTTCCACCTGAGCCATTGCAGCTGCAACTTTCATCTCTGTCAATTTCTCTGACTCCTCAACCTTCCTGCTCAAAGACTCGTACTCCTCCCTGGAGATTGTGATTTTTGCGCCAGATTCTGAGGTTGAGGAACGGACGGCATTGGCCTTCTCTGATAGCTCCTTGATCTGGTTAAGGGCCTTCGTCTCCGCCACCTTTGCCTCTTCAGCATCTCTTAAGGCAACCTGCAGCTTTGCCTCCGCCTCTGCTAACGTAATCTTCGCTACTTCAGCTTCCCTCCTGAGTTCATCTGCCTTCCTCTTCATTTCTTCTGCTTCTTTCTGGGCGGTTAGGGACTCTGCAGACAACTGCTGGAGGGCCAATGTTAGATCAGTAGAAGTTGAGCTTGCCTTTGACTCAGCGAACATAGCTGACTCAAGTTCAGACTTGCATTTTTGAAGCTTCAAATGAAGGTTTGCAGCAAGGGTTTCAGTTTCTGCGTCCTTAACTTGAAGTTCAGAATTCTCCTTCTTCAAAGCTTCCAGCTGAAGCTTCAATGACTCCAGCTCACTCCTCAGAGAGGCTTCTTCCTCTACAACCTTCTGTAGAAACTCTTTTGCACCATCCAACTCACTCGTCACTGTGGCAATAGACTCCATATCTGATGCCCGGGCATCTTTCATCTGCTTCTGAATCACATCAATCTGAGCTTCAGTCTCCTCCAGCTTCTTCTTCAGGTCTTCATGAAGTTCAGGATTAAAATCTTTCTTTAAGGAGGCCAATTTGGCCTCATTCTCTTCTAATGCTAGCTTGTAAGACTGTCTGCTGGTCTCCTTCTCTGCTCTGATTTTGGACTCATCCTGTTGAGCCTGTTCTGTAGCTAGTTTCACATGCACAAGTGACTCCTGTAAAGTTGCAATATCCTTGGCAAGTTGAGCGGCCTTCTCTTTATTGGCATCAGAGAGATGTTTCGCTTCAGATTCCTGGTGGATGGCCGTGATCTTAGCATCCATTGATGTCTCAAACTCCTTCCTGATCCTCCTAAGCTCCTGCTTTGCTGCGTCTAGTTTGGAGAGGGCAACTGCATACTGCTCTCTGGCGGTGTCTAGTTCATGCTTCCAGGATGCATCCTTCTCAGAATGGTCACTGGGGCTTAACTCTTCAAGCAGCTCAGTTTTGCTTTTTGCAGCTTCTGTTGCTTTTAATGCTTCGTCCTTTGACTCGTTGATGGTAATCAGTTTTTGTGTCAGCTCCTCAACAGCTTTCTTAGCTGTTTCAAGCTCAGCAAGAGCTTGAACCCTTGTTGTCTCTGCGTTATGCAGCTGCTCCTTGAACTTGTTTAGCTCTTTCTGAGCTATATGAAGTTTAGTCTCTGTTGCTAATGTTTTCTGTTACAAAAGAAAATGCTTATCAATAATAATTTCTAAGATAATTTAGTCAGAAAGTAAAAATTGATTTGTATGAAGCAAAGTAAGAATTTTGCAGAAGCAGTCGTCCAAAAAAAGAAACTTTCATGATCTGATGCTCCAAACTATGGATGTTAAACCAATCTTTTAAAGCTCCAAGTTTTGTTGAGGATTGAACCGTTAATAGATTTTCATGAATATCATGAGCATCAAATCAATAAGCAAATTGTTGTCTTACTAATACTTCTATTCTTCAGAGGTATAATTTTAAACTCAAATTTGTCCCTCGAGTGGTTTTACTACCAAATATGGGCTCCGAAAATTCGAAAACACCCCGGCCTCCCTCGAAATAGAAAGAAAAAAATAAAAATGAGGATGAGGGAATTTTACGGTGAGGTTCCAGGTTAAATTTATAGAAGATAGATGAGATAGCAAATAAGACACTACCCAGAGATTTTGCCCTCATTTTGTGAGGACTTTAAGATATGAGGTTCGAGGTTTCCCATAGGCACAAGCTCCTTGGTTAATTATTCTACCGATAACAAAAGAGTACTTTCAATTAAAACCAGACATTAGACACTAAGTATTCTTACTTTGCATATGGTAGCAGCAAATTTAAAATTTAAAATTATATTTATATATATATATATATATATATATATATATATATATATATATATATATATATATATATANGTTTTGTCATCACGAGTTGTCATGGTCTCTGATCTACTTAGTCAACGAAGATAATCAACCCAACCTAACATGAGAATCCCTGTTAGTAGTCATGAGTTACTCCGTCCAAGAGAACCTTATAGACTTGGGATGAATGGTTGTCTGAGAAAACTAATCTAAGTCAATTTTAACTTACAGAAAACTTCATATCTTATTAAATATATACTATGATTCATAAATCAAAAGGGTAAAATATGGGAAACATTCGAGCTACAGTCGTGACCGTTTTACAATGAAGCCTTCTAGCCAAACCACTTGATGGAGCCTATTGCTAAAGCACCTGGTCAATGGGCTATGGTCATAGCTGCTTCTTTTTTGGAGTATGCTGGCTAAATCGCACGAACAGAGGACTCGATCCACATCCTCACTGGCACAATTATTTTGAGTTTAAAATTAGTAGTATAGTTAATATAATATTGGATCTTTGTCCACACCAAAAAACTATTTTATCCACACCAAAACGATCTTTGTCCACACCAAAAAACTCAGTTCAACCTTAAATTTGTCCACACCAAAAAACTATTGTGAATGATGGATACATTTTATTTTTAGCTTTTCATTTATTAATTTGCATTAAAATATTTTAAATTTATAATTTAAAATCTTAGTTTTATAAATGAAACCTTCCGATTAAGATGTACAGTAAATATGGCCATCATCATGGTCTTTTAACCATGTCGACTCCATCCCGCTTACAAAGGATCGGGCTCAAAATTATATGCATTAAATTTTAAACAAAGTTTAAAGTTTAATTGTGAAAATAAAGCTCTTCGGTTGAAATATTCTGTCAACTCGGTCATCATCGAGGAATGATATCTTTGAGCACACAAAGTCAAATTCATGATTTACATTAGTTGAATTCATTTGAATATTCTGTGGAGCTTAACAATAAAAATATACCACTCTGGTTGATATTCACAATTAACTTGGCTATCATTGAGGAAAATTATAGCATAATATCATTGAAAGCAATAGTCATGTCAAGTCCAGTTCTTGTGAGAAGCATCAGACTGATATATTTTGAGCTCAATCTTGTCAACTCCTGTCCTAATGAGGATCAGACTAACACAGCAAGGATTTAATCTTGTCAACTCTGGTCCCTGTAGAGAGTATGATCGGGAATGTCAAAAGTATGAGACTTACGACCTTGCCTTATAGGAAAGCGTCATGTTGCCCGCGCAGCATTCTCAAACCTTATGATTGAGCATTTAGCGCATTGGTCGAAGCACATTTAGAATTTTAATTTTTTCCTTGCCTTATAGGAAAGCGTCATGTTGCCCGCGCAGCATTCTCAAACCTTATGATTGAGCATTTAGCGCATTGGTCGAAGCACATTTAGAATTTTATTTTTTTTTAGACTAACTGTTAGGAGGACTTTATTATTATTTGTAAGAGTGTGTTATCATTAAAATTTACGCAGATATTTTTATCTTAAGCTTTTAAGTTCGCCTTATGTCTGCTCATATAATTAGGGTCGTGGATCCAGTGGTGAGTGTACTAGATTTTGTCTAAAATCTTCTAATTTAAAGCCTTTTGTCCGCTCATGTAATTGAGTTGTGGATATAGTGGCACATTTGCGTATGAGTGTGAATCTTGTTTATCCTTTAAATCATGAGTTTTATTGCTAGCAATTGCTTCTCCAATTGCTGTATACTTGAATGTTCAGCATAATATTTCAATTGCGTCGATATACAAGCCTTCAAGTTCATTTAATTCTTAACTCCGTATTATGCTTCTTTTATTTAATCATTTTGCATATTTTTTATGTTCATAAAATTCCATTTAATTCTATTTAAATCTTATTAAGGCTCTGATCGGATAGGTAAGGTGGTGGAAGCATGGGCACGAAATGAAGTAAGCAATGGGCTTAACAGAGAAGAATAGAGGGGTTTTTCTCTAATTAAAGTGCATCAATTTGTATGTCCTCAACTAATACATAAACTTCTAACAATATGTGTGTCCCCCATAGGCAAGTCAATGTTCTACACGTGCTCACGTAGTCCGTTTTATGATCGATCTCAAACTGTTTGAGCAAAATTTGATGACGAGCGAGGAAATTCGAGTCTAAATAGCACATCTCGCATTGGTGATAATTCGCTTTCGCCGTTCTTAGTTCTTTCGATCATACGACTCCTTAAGCAAATTCAATTATTTGGATTAGCTTGGCTGGTCTATTTTGTGTTCAGACGTCATTTCAGGTGAACTTGAGTGTGATCAAGACATTTAATGATTGATCGCATGACGTCGCATTTGATTCCCATCGTCTACAATTTGTCTGCTCATTTCATTCACGGAAGATTCTTTCTTAGATATTTTTAACAGTATGAATGCAAAGGCGGGGTCCGTTTTTGCAAACAGGCATTGTTTAGATCAATTTTGGCGAACATATAAGCATTTCAAGTTTGATCATGTGATTCACATTCATTGTTCGCTACTCTCGTTGCATCCAATCGACTCATCTTGTAGAAAAGATATGAGGGTCAACAGCATAAAATTAGAATTGACCTATTTATGTTGTGCTTGGATTAGAATTGACTTAAATTGAGCCTGAATTGTAAAATGGTACAGTAAAAGCAGCATTAAAGTATTAATTGGCATTGTTAAATACCCTCAAAGCCTTATATAACTAAATTTATCATTCCGATTGCATATTTTCTGTTAGTAGAAAAGACCTGCTTCATACCAAAGTAAACGGTACTATATGAACAGTTCCTAAAATTCAGACACCATTTTCAAGTTGAAATAAATCAAAATTAGCATTTAAAAGAGAAATCTTATCAATATAATGGTCAAGTTAATATTAAAATAGATGAAATTACGATGATTTTTTATAATGAAAAAAGAAAAAAGCGCACGTCACAGATGTTACACGAAAAAATTAATAAAAATAGTTATAAGCATAAAAGAATAAAAAACATGTTAACAGCGACACCAACAAAATATCAGAATAAACAACGGGAAAAGAAAAAGATCAATCCTGACAATAGAGATAGTTTGGTAAAGTCAGAAATTCTTGCAACATAATTGAGTTGCTAAGCATTAAAATCTACCAATAACTATGTCAACAAGACCTTTACCTAGGAGATTTGACAGGTAAAATCCAACAGGTGTCTCCCTCTTAAGGGCGGGGTGCTCAGTTAGCAGTTGTATCACTCTTAATGGTTCGGTAAATGAGGACTTAGTTGTGAAAACAGATAGACCAAACAAAGACCCTACTGACTTTCAAAAAAGAAAAACAAAAGAAAAAAAACATGAAAAGTTTTTCCAGACAGACTCCTTTTTTCCTAATCAATAGAGGAAACAAATCCTAATTTTGAGTGCGGACAACAGCAAAGGCCTGTTGAGCTACCCATTTTTTCATATCGAATAAATTCACAAGGAAAGAGATAACACTTTGCCATTATAACCATACATTTCAAATAATAATAATAATAGGTACAACAAGTACAAGCAATAAGTTTTGCAAGTTATCGTTGAGGAATTAAAAAAATGCTAAAGAACAGCACAAATTAAAAAGCTGCTGGGTTGCAAACTTGGAGCATCCATCATCATAATCATCATTAGCCTTATTCCAAAGGAGTATCAATCTAATAGTTCAACAAATGAAAATCAATCTACTAGTTGTTGCAACAAAAATCTACTGGTTTAAACCGAACATTTTGTGCATCAATAAAATCAGAGTCAAATAAATTGACAGTTCAATAAGGTGTGGGATTTCATTACTCGGTTACCTCTTAGGACTGGTTCCCATGGCAAGTCAAAGTTTCGAATCATTTAAAGTTGAGTTAAATGTTAGTAAAATTTACATACATACCACACAATTCTTGTGTATTTATATATCTGACACCCAAAGCTTGAAATTTACATTTATAAAACTTTGGTGTCACAACATAAGCATTAAAATGCATATTTTTCTTTTAAAAAGTTGGTAATAGTGGTATTTTTATGTGATATTAAAGACTTGAATGTTATGATGTAAATATAAAACTCTAGGTTTTAGATATGTAAATACTTGAGAATTATGTGGTACGCATGTAAATGCCCCTACAAGTTATTAGTGTCAACACATATAAGTGAATTATCGTTACATAGCAATTTAAACGCTAGTTACAACAAAAAATAGCTGCATCTAATTTATAGGTTAAATGCCGAAACAAAAAAACGAGACTTGCGCGTGATGGAGAACAACCCCTTAAGTTTTCAGGTGTACATCCAAAATATCACATTGAAGTTTGCTAGTATTGATTCAAGTATCCACAGAGACCATAGATATGGATTTGAAAGCATCATAAAAACAAAAAATTATGTGTTTCACCTTTATCACCATCACTATTGTCAACTAGTTAACTTCCTTAAAAAATCAAATAGCCATGATAATACTGAGTACTAAATTTCATGAAATCTTCAATAAACAATGGGATGATTATACAAAACATTTTACAGCTCACCTCATATGATGGGCTCTTTAGTTTTCTTGATGCTGATTTATCACTGGACAATGCAACCTCACCAAATAAGCTGACAGCAGCTTTGACAGATTCAAAGGGCGCCCTAGTGTCTATCTCACCCACCTCTATTTTAGGAGGATCAGTGGAAGCTGGACGAGCCTTGACGCCCATCATGTTTGTTTCTTATTTTGAAATCCTACAAGCATGGTAAACTATCAGATATCAAAATCAAACAGGAACAAATTCCAAGAGCCAAATAAAAAATTGATGTCATCATGGAATCAAAATATGTGGGTAACTTATGGTGAATCAGGATTTCTATTAGCAGTTATTAAGCACTCTTGTTAAATTCTTAGCACCTTTATTAGACTCTTCAGCAAATGACAAGTAAATAACAATTTTAGCGCACATGCGCAACATTAGATAGAATGCAAGTTTAAAATGACAAATGCATTACACTTCATTACGGTATGTTCGTCAAATAGCATTGCTCTTAACACTCAAAACAATGCAAAGAGTCCAAGTAAGATGAATCAATTTAATTTGATGACTACTTTATCAAACACAGGTCATCCAGATTAAGAAGCAAATCAAATAAATTTAATCTAGAATTCAACATTCATTATGAAGGTTACTTCTCTACACAGATATTTAGAACTTATATGTCATCAATATTAAGAATGAAATTAAATTGCATTAAACATCGATGAATCCATCAAAAAGGTTACCACCCTACAAGCAATTGCATATATGAGAAAACTAAAAAAACAAGATGGGAGAAACTAAATATAGCAGAAGACAAACAAAGACACGTGTAGATATAGAATCATCACTAAAAATGACATACTAGAATAGACTAAGAGCCCGTTTGGGGCAGCTTATTTGGCGCGGTGCGTTCTAAAAAAGCCGGAATAAGCATTTGGAAACAGTGGCGCGGAGGCTTTTCTTAAAAATATATGTTAAATGCGGGTTGCGGGTACGACCCTGTGGCCCTCATTTTTTCAAGAACTTATTATTGACCTACCCTCTTGCGCTCCCCTCTCACCATTGTCCTCTCTTTCGTGTTTCTTCTGCCCTCGGCTCTCTCGATTGCCTCTCTCGATCGCTCTCTTTCCAGTGGCAATGAGTTGTCTTTCTCCTTTCCCTCTTCCCTCTGATTCTTGTGGCAACGGATTGCCTCTCTAGTCTCCCTCTTACCTCCGATCTCCGGCTCTCTCATTGTTTAATATACTCTTTGTCCTCCACAATATTACATCTTCTTTCGATGGAATGACTTCCTCTTTGCGATTTGTGGCTTTCTCATTTGCAGCTTGAAGTGAGATTTTGGATTTTGCTATTTCTAGCTTTCTCATTTGCGGTTTGAAGTGAGAATTTGAATTTTATGATTTGTGATTTTCTCTTTATGATTTGGAATTTGGATTTTGCGAATTTGTGGTTGAATGTGATATGGAATGGGATTTTATCTTTATTTTTAATTTTTGAGTGAGACTTTGAGAAATGGCTTAAATAGGGTGCTTGATTTATTGATAACAATGTTTTGGATGTCCTGTATTTAGTATCCTCGAATGAAAAATATGGAATGGGGTTTTATCCTCACATTTGATGCTTGAGTGAGAATTTGAGAAATGGCTGAAAGAGGGTGCTTGATTTGTTGTTAGCACTGTTTCGACTGTCCTGTATGTAGTATCCTCAAATGAAAAATACGGGATTAGGTTTTATCTTTATCTTTGATGTTTGAGTGAGAATTTGAGAAATAGCTGAAAGAGGATGCTTGATTTGTTGATAGGAATGTTACGGGTGCCTTGTATGTAGTTTCCTCAAAAAAAAAAAAAATGGAATGAGGTTTTATCTTTACCTCTGATATTTGAGTTAAAATTTGAGAAATGGCTGAAAGGGGGTGTTTGATTTGTTATTAGCAATGTTTCGAGTGCCCTGTATATAATATCCTCAAATGAAAATATGGGGTGTATTTTATTTTTACCTTTGATGTTTGAGTGAGAAGTTGAGAAATGGCTGAAAGAGAGAGCCTGATTTGTTGATAGCAATGTTTCGGGTGCTCTGTATGTAGTATCCGCAAATGAAAAATATGGGGTAGGGTTTTATCCTTACCTTTGATTTTTTAGGAAGAATTTGAGAAATGACTGAAAGAGGGTGTTTGATTTGTTAATAGCAATGTTTCGGGTGCTCTATATGTCGTGGCCTCAAATGAAAAATATGAAATAAGGTTTTATTTTTACATTTGATGTTTGAGTGAGAATTTGACAAATGGATGAAAGAGCTTGATTTGTTGATAGAAATGTTTAGGGTGTTCTGTATGTAATTGCATCAAATGAAAAATATGGGTTGAAGTTTATTTTTACCTTTGATGGTTGGTGGTGGTGTGCAGTATTTTGTGTGTGGAGTTGGTGTTGTGGAGGTGGTGATTGGTGTGTGGTTGTGTTTGTATGAGAGGATGTGTTGGTGAATGTGTGGAGGAGGTGGTTGGTGCGTGGTTGTGTTTATGTTAGAGGATGTGTAGAGGTGGTGGTTGTGTTTGTGTTAGAGGATGTGTTGGTGAATGTGTAGAGGTGATGGTGTTGTGGAGGTGGTTGTTGGTGTGTGGTTGTGTTTGTGTGGATGTGTTGATGTGTGGAGGTGGTGGTGGTGTTGTGGATGTGTTGGTGTCTTCATGTGTTGGTGTGTAAAGGTGTTTGTGTGTGAAGATGGTGGAAGCGGTGTGTGCAGGTGGTGTTGTAGTGTTGTATGGAGGGGCATTAATGATGATAATGTAAGACTTTTATTTTTCTTTGAGTTGAGATATTGTGGCATTCCTATTGACCCGGCCCACAATTAAGCAGTAATTTAGTTTCCAAAAAGATGGCCAAAAACTCACCCAATTTATTTTAGCGGCTAGCATGCATAATAGATATTTTATAGAATTTAGAATTTGATTAAAAGTGTACACACTAGTAAGTATATGTATCGTTTCAAGTAATATAAGATTATCTTTTAGAACTCCAGTATCGATCCACAGGGATGGTGAATCACTTTTTATGTACTTAGAAAAACTTTACTTTAACTCCAGACAATTATCTAGAAAATATAATAGCAAGTTTATGTGTAAAAATAAATTACTAAACTCCTACTGATTCTATTTCAAAGCATAAAAATGCAGTATTTCTAAACTAGCTTTACATGGAAAAGTTCCAACTATGTAAAAGTTCTAACCCATTGCAAAGAGATCATAATCAGTATATGAATCAAATGTCTAAAAGTTTAATTGTAATTTTGTGCCAAATATGAGCAATCATATTCTTTACGCTCTTGCGAGCACATAAAAAACATTGGCTAACCCAAAATTAAGTTCTTAAATCTTTGGTTATGTTGGGTAGGTTCTAGCTTGTCACCTCCAGCTTACTCACTACGACCATTATTATGGAATAACCTAAGCCTTAAGCTTTAAAATCTAAATAAAATTGATTAAGGTTCTAGTCTGTCACCCTAGAATCATCAATTTATGCCCAAAACTTATCTCTCTACTTATTTATACTAACCAATGGGCTACCCCTTCTCACCCACTACATTAATGTGATTCTTACTAGTTGACGAACACAGTACTCCCGGGTCATTATGAATTCACAACAAATTTTAACATTCCAATTGGTAAGATTGAAGATGAAAATTAAGTACGAAGTAATGAATCATTACAAGTATGGAATAATAAAAATCTTAAACAATTCAAATACAAGGCATGATTATTTCTTATTGCAAGGAAAAAAAGAAAGGAAATTACTAAGACTTCATGGTGATAACACAACCAAACATGATTTATATTAAAATTCAAGTTTACACAGTAAAACAAAACTCAAATAAAAATACAAAATACTTATCTGAAACTTCTCCCCAAACAAATTTCGAAATTCCTTTAATGACTTCTTACCTTAATAGACACACCAAAACACACGCTAGAAAAACTCTCACCAACACACTTTCTCACACACACTCACGCCACACACACACCCACGCCTACTACTATTCCCCCTTCAAGCCCCCTTTCAATCAATCAATGCTTCTTTTAAATAAAGCTCTTAAAATCACCAAGCGCCACTTCAAAATTCGTCTAAATTCAATTCACAAAAATCAAAATTTTTTATGGCGCCAAGACGCTCAACTGTGATGCCTAGGCGCCAAGCTTCTAGAATCATATTTTAACTACCTGACGCTTAGGCGTCAAATCACTTTTTGCTTCTTTATTCCATTTGACCATGTTTTGCTCTGGTTTTACTTATTTTACTCTTAAACTCTATTTTTTGTACCTGAAATAAAAAACACACAAAATATTTTCCATTAAAGTGCAATATCCTAAAAACTGAGCAAAAAATGCACATATAAAAATAACATATTTTAAGGGGGGTCACCTATTTATGTTAATTAGTTTTTTTGTTCATACTAATAAACAATTATTAAGACAAAAAAGACTGGTTCATCTGCAATGTGGGATAAAGAGACATGTACTATTTTGCAACATTTGTCTCAAGGAGATTTAACTGAGAAATAGATAGACAACCTATTTCAGTAAGAAAGGTTCGTAAAATAATATTGGAAGATTCAAGGAAAGTACAGATAGAGAAGATGATAAGATTCAGTAAAAAACATGTGGGATCAGCCAAAGAAGAATTGAAAAATCTGAAACGGATTGAAACGATGATCAATGGGCTTGAGGTGGGATATAGTAAAGTGAATGATTGATGCTTCTGAGGAGTGATGGGCAGAGAGACTGGCAGTGAGCATTTTTGTAATGTCCCCTATTTTTGTCAATTTTTAATTTATTTTCAAATCAAACATATATGAATTTGTAGGTGGTGTGTGTTGCAAAAAAAAATAAAATACAGTGGAATTGATTCTGAGCAGAAAAAGTTGAATCGTATGTTTGGAGGTGTCGTGGCAACGGACAACAATGCATGTTCCCTCAGTGAGGCGAGTTTTGCTGGCATCTTAGGAAATTTGAGAGCTAATCAAATAGGTGAATCCAATGAAGGCCCCAGTCTAGACCTCCATAAAGTTGAGTCCATAAGCCGGTCAAAGCGTCCTTGGGTTCAAAAAAAGAAAAAAAGGTAGTTGTTTTCCTTATAAACCAGATCTCACAGTTGGCAACTTATGCACGAATGACCTTGACTCATCACAAGCAACATCTGTCAGCAGGTTATGCGAATTTTGGATGTAACTCCAAAAATTTATGAGGACATGTCGTTGTATTTGTTCTCTGTAAAGTTGCATAAATATTTAACTCGGAGAGAGTTTTTCATAACGATGCTCACTGACCGTAGAGTCGCTTACCTATTTTCATGAGAGCAGTGACATTTGAGAGACATTTTTTATTATATTCTTGTGAGACATTTTAATTTCTTTATCGTTTTTCATGATGTTTTGGATATTTATGTTGCTTTGGATAGACCACTTTATTTGAGAGTTTTTCATTCATTGTTATGTTTTCTATTTACTTCTATAATTTTATTTAATTATGTTGGTTTTGTTCGTAACTTTATATGATTGTAGCTAATTCATTGATACTTATGTATTGGCATGCACAAGAAGAGTTGCAGTTGCATGCTTGATGTACAAATAATATAACTCGTACATAGAACGCTACCTTTGCATGACATCTTAATATGTTGACGACAAATGGATTAGGAAGATGCTTGTGGGCCACCGCATGAGATTTAGCAATATGTTCCCGAGACATGCACTAAAGACAGAGAATGTGCAAGTGAGAGGACAGAGTTGAAGGAATGAATTACGAATGTGATAGTTTGAGGGTGATTTGAGGGAATGTTAATTTTTATCCTATTATTAATTGTAATGGATGTTAAAGACATTCACTATTTATGTATCAGTATTTTATATAGTTCATGTTTATTTATGCTCCTTATGCATTTAATAATTACTTTTTAGATTTTTTTACGCAGTTTGTATGCGTTTTTTCCGTTTGCATTTCTTTTTTTTTCTTTTAGAGGGTTTTGCAATCTATAATTAGACGTTTGACCTTAATGGTTTCTTCTGGATGGTCTATATGTTGCTATTGATTTGTGTCATATATGAAATCTTAATAAAGGCAATCAAGTTTTTCCATTTTTTTCGTTGCTACTATTTTTAAGGTTTTTCTGGATGATCTTTTTTGGTGATATACACATGTGATACACACGAGCTTTTAATATTACGTGGATTAGAGACAACAAAAACCATTTTTTTATAAAACTTGTTGTCATTCTTGTAGTGACAGATTCTTTTGTTTATATAATGAGTTCTCTAAGACATCACAGCTGCATAAAACTATAATTAATTATTTATGTTATCAATTTTTACCTGTGTTAAGTCTAAGGGTATGTTTTTTTAAGCATTCAAGAAAGATGAGCTCCATGATTTCTGGTACCTCCAAAGAATTGCATTGTTACTGTGAACTTCAAAGTTTCCTACTAACTTCACGTCCACCACATAGTTATGGGAGACCGTTTTGCGGTTGCCCACTAATAATCATGGAAAAGTGTGACTATTTTTTGTGGTCAGATATACTAGAAAATTTCACCGCCGAGAGTAATCGAACATGGAGAATATTCCTGAAGGATGACTTAGCTCATGATATATGTCGTCTGCATTTTAAAAATAATATTATCATATTATTAATTATTATTTTAATAGTCTTTTTTTAATAGTTATGTTACTCACTGTTAAGTGATGTGTCTCTTTATTTTGTATTGTTCTGCACTGGATATTTGCTTTTAAAGTAAAGAATGTACTGGTATAAATAGTTCAGTTGCAAACAACATTACTATACAAGGGCAGGGCAGAATGATCACATGTCCAGAAACAGCTGCAGCACAGCTGATTTCAAACTGCAAAAAATAAGCAGACAGTCTATTTATCTGTAACAGCTTCTTGTGGCAGCTGCTACGTGGTAGTTGCCCCAAACAAACCCTAAGTTGGCTAATAAAGCCTTCATTCATTTATTCAAAAGTTTAAAGCTACATCTAGACCATTAGTGTTTAGTATTATTGACCCTGTAACGTCTTTTTCCCTAGTTTAAATGATATTATTGCTTACCTCGATAGTACACACCGAAAATATGTAAACCTCTCTGTTAATCATATTATATAAGCTACTTGCACGACTTTTAGAGTAATTTTACCCTGCATTGACATTCTAATTTTGATAGATTACACTCTTTTTGTTGGAATCATTTTTGTAAACCCAACACCTAGATCTAGAGCATTAGATGTTTTGCTTTCATTTTTAACATTACTTACTAAATTGTCACATATTTTTTTATCATTGACCACCAAAGTCAACTCAAACTTCAACACTAATAGCCTACAAAACATGGTTATATCTCTTATACCAAAAGAGTAATTCCATCTTTTATCCTGAGAAAACTTTGTTGATTGTCATCCTCAAATTCAATCGTCAAATGCCATTTAACCAATCATTCTACCACAAACTCACAAGCCACTTATACTACAATCCGTTCATCCATTGGTCCAATATTACATTGAATCCAACCACCATCTCTTAATATTAGAACTAAATTATCAGCATCTATTAGCGAAATATTTTGGTAATAGTTTCTTGTAAGAACTTCAAGGGGTAAAATTATGCACTAGCCTTATGTTAAAAGGGTTCTTGCATTTCTCTTAAGAAGAAAGCCTCTTCATTTCGGGAATTATGCAAAATACTGTAAACCTCAATCCATATAAAGCCAAGACTTAAACCAATAAATGTAGACAATGGCTGAAACTTAATCCTCGCCATAGAATTAAAATTAGAAATAAACAAAAAACCCAAATTTAGCACTACTACAGTACTGGCAGTACCTCCACAAAATTTGGAACAGTAACATTGTAGTGTCTTCAATAATGCCAAAAAAAATATTGATAGTGTTATAGGAATTGTTACTTGTGTTCGAACAGAAGGATTGACCAAATATTTTCCTATTTTTGTTGGTTTACATCATGAATCAGCTTTAAGCCCATATCTTTTTGCTTTAGTTTTGGATGGTCTTACTGGACACTTACTGGAGGTTCTACCTTGGTGTATAATTTTTTATGATGATATCCTTCTCCTGGATAAGACCAGAGAAAAATATCAAGAAAAAAATGAATTATGGAGGTCTGCCTTGGAGTCTAAAGGCCTTCGTTTGAGTACAACTAAAACTGAATACGTGGAATGTAAATTTAGTAGTAGCTCTAGTGACAGAAATGTAAATATGGGTGATCAAATTATTAAAAGGTGTGAAAGATTTAGATATCTTGGGTCAATTGTTCAATGTGATGGTGATATTGATGGGGATGTTATTGGTAGAATTCAAGTTGGTTGGTTGAAGTGGAGAAAAGTTTCGGGTCTATTGTGTGATAGAAAAGTACCGCTTAAACTGAAAGGAAAATTTTATATGATGGTGACAAGACCTGCAATGCTCTATGGCATTGAATGGCCTTTAAAAGAGAAGCATAAAACTAAGTTAAGTGTTGCCGAGATGAGAATGATTAGGTGGATGAGTGGCTTTACACTTAGAGACAAAATGCGAAATGAATATATCCGTGATAGGGTTGGTGTAGCTCCAGTGACAGACAAAATTAAAGAGAGTCGTCTTAGATTGTTTGGTCACATTAAACATCGACCATTTGATGATTCGATTAGAAGAGTAGATATTTTAGATTCGACTTATGTTAAGAAAGGTAAAGGTACACCTAAAATGACTTGAGCATATTGTATAAAAAATGGTCTTAATTTATTAGGACTAAATGAAAGTATGACACTAAATAGGATGCAATGGAGAAAAAGGATTCATGTAGCCTACCCCACTTAGTGGGATAAAGGTTTTGTTGTTGTTGTTTGTTGTAGTAGTGTTATAGGAATTCAATATGTAAATAGTGCCTTGAATAATGCCACAAAAATAATTGATATTGTTATAGGAATTCAATATGTAAATAGTGCCTTGAATGGTAGCTTGATCAAGTTGTTCAAGGAATCCCCAAAAGCCCCTAGCATCATTTTACTCCTTAATGATTAGAATGTACATTAAAATCTATCTTGAGGACACCGTTCATTAAAAATGATGACATCATCAACATAAAACATATTTTATGAGAAAATACTAAAGGCATAAAGCTTATCACTGATTAAAGAAAAATAAATATTGAGTGTTAAGTAACATTAATGTTATCATGAGTGATCAAAGAGTTTCAACAAGAAAAATAACAACAAGCCTTTATCCCACTAAGTGGGGTCAACAACATAAATCATTTTCCTCCATTGTGTCCTATTGAGTATCATATTTTCATTTAATTATAATAAATTAAAATCATTTTTTATACAACATGACCAAGTCTTTCTAGGTCTACCTCTACCTTTCTTAACATAAGTCGTCATCAAATGGTACATCTATGGTGACTCTATCTAATCTTGTCTGCCACTTGGAGCTAATCCAACCTTTCCACGGATATATTCATTTCGCATTTTATCTCTAAGTGTAAAGCCACTAATTCACCTTAGCATTCACATCACAACAACATTTAACTTAATTTTTATGCTTCTCTTTTACAGGCCAACATTCTGCGCCATAAAGCATTGTAAGTCTCACCACCATCTTATAAAATTTTTCTTCAAATTTAAGTGGTACTTTTCTAAAAAAAAAATAGGCTTGATGCATTCCTCCACTTCAATCAACCATCTTAAATTATACCATTAACATCTCCACATATATCACCATCACTTTGAATAATAGACACGATATCTAAAATATTCACATCTTTTAATGACTTGATCACTCAAAAATTACAACACCGCCACTAGATCTGTTGCTACTCAATAAAGCTAAAAATTTAGTTCATAACTTTCATATGGATTATGAAATGCATATGGAGAATATTAAAAGTGAGGTGTAGTGCAGACAATTTACAAATGGCATAAAAATAAAATCAATGAGCCTTTTATAAAGGTGAACGATATAATAGTGGAGAAAATATTTAAAAAATAAATGTCTTTGAATTGATAGAATAAAAATTGAGTACATGATTTGTAATTTTAATGGGCAGGATATTAATAATTGTAATAACTATTGTTAAAAGATAAAGATGTTACGTACTGTAAGAATTTGAATAGCTTGGATCTATTATAAAAAGAAATGAGAATACAAATGAGGGAGAATTTAGAGTTAATGATAAATTTGAGGTTAAAATGGAGAAATTTGAAATTTCTAAGGAGTCCCATGCAATAAGAGACAGAGAATTTAAGGTAAAAGTTATAAAGATATAATTAGCTTGGGAATACAAAAAATAATTGATAAATAAGTTGAGAAAGACAAAAGTGGGAAGGCTAAGATAAATATAGTAAAACTACGAAGAATAATTATGGAATTATGATAATAAATGGACGGTTGAAGTAATATCTGCTGAAAAATAAAATTATTGAAAATTAATTTAAGTGATTTGAACAAGTACAATGACGGGTAAAAATCAAACCAATTTAGGTATTTGTGGTCCTATACCAATGACGGTATTTGAGTAGCCAGGTGCAGTGGATGGCATGGCCAGTCCACAGGCTACTCAATTCGATGGTTCCATCGATTGCCACATCAGTGGATGGCATTCAAAAGGTGAATGACATTTGGGCAAAGCTGAAAAAGATTTATACTGGAGTTGATAACCACAAGAAGAAGTTTCAGATTCAGCATAGGAAAGAGGCAGTGGTTCAGTGTGATAGATCAATTCATGAGTATTATATAGACCTTAAGCGGTTGTGGCAAGATCTTGATCACTTCTCACATATATCGAGTTGTGGTGATTTGCAGTGCAATAAGGGAGAGATCATTGCACGGATGAGGACTTTGCAGTCTCCAACTCATCCAAAACCGACCTTTAATCAGAGAAGATTGGTTCTCCTAGCTCGGGAGATTATTCCTACACTAGATGAGGTCATTGCTGCGAAGATATAAGAGAAGAGTTGCATGAAGCTACACTCTGAGTCGTGTGATTTTTCGGGTGCACCATCAGCATTGGTTGTTGCGAGCACAGACACGCTAAGTGTCCAGGGGGAGACTCGCAGGTGCTACAATTGTGGTGAAGTTGGTCATCTGAGCAGGACCTGCTCTAAGCCACCTCAAGAGAGAAATAGATAGACATGGACAAGGTCGAGGTCGTGGTTGTAGTCGTGGGGGTTGGAAAGGTGGAAGAGGGGGCAACTAGATAAATTTGAGGGTCGCAGAGGATGAAGGGAAGGCGTGTGATCTTTACTAGTAGGGATCATGAGTGTCTAGAGTTGTTGAACTGAAAGTAGAAAGGAGCATGAGATGGGGTTGGGGGTCTTTCAAATCCATCGACATCAAGGGGTAACATTATCACTTATACTCACTTAACCAAAGGTATTGGTAACACACTCTTGCCTTTATTTCCACCACAAAATCATCAGAATAGATCATGGATTTTGGTGCTTCTCGTCACGTGAGATACTACTGGAGAGTTCTCTTCATATACTCATCTAGCAATATCAAAGAATATACAGACTGCTAATGGTAAAGTGTAACTTGTAGTTGGTAAGAGTATAGTGAGATATACCAATCAAATGACTTTGTCCAATATTTTGCATGCTCCTTTCTAGTAATATCAATTAGTGTCATTATTCTTCAGTTAAAATGCATTGTTTCTTTTGACGTTCCCAAGGGGATCTTCCAAGAGAAAGGGACGGGTCAGACACTTCGAACTGGAGTGTGGCATAGCGGACTCTGGTACTTGGACCATTAGATAATGGACTCAGCTCTAGCATCCATGGTGGAAAGCGCTGCAGAGGAGAATCTGAGAGGAACATCGAGGATGTGTTGCTGCTACATCACAGACGTATGGAACATTCCAGTATTATTTTACTAGTCGGTTGTATCCATCTATACATGAAAAGACAAATAAGGAAAAACTGGTGTGTGATGCATGTGAGTTTGGCAAGCTCACTAGAAGCTCTTATGTTAATTATAGGAATAGGAGCTAGCTATGGTGTGTTTGATTTTATACATTATGATATATGGAAACTTTGTCCTACTATTCTATCAATGATTATCGGTATTTTATTACGTTTATTGATTGCTTTTATGGTGTTACATGGATATACTTGATGAAAAAAAGAGTGAGGTGGTTGCTAGCTTTAAAGATTTTCACAAAGCAATCTAGACCCAATATGGTGCAGTTGCAAAGACACCGAGATCTGATAACGGGACAAAATATGTCAACAAACCATTTGGGGACTGCTTGTCAGCTTAAGAGATACAACATCAAACTATATGCCCATACACACCGGCACAGAATTGAATAGCAGAAAAGAAGAATCAGCATCTTTTAAAGGTAGCCCGAAGCATGATGATGACAATGAACGTCCTACAACACTTATGGGTGCAGGCAGCATTGATCGTCGTCCAATTGATTAGCAGGATGCCCTCAAGAGTATTGGAGTTGAAGTCTCATTATCAGACATTGAAAGAAGAAAATAGTGGGATCATTCCATTGAATGTATCTGGATGTGTATTCTTTGTGAAAAATAATGTCATTTGTAGGGATATTGGAACCAAGAGCTGTGAAATGGTGGGTTCGTAGGTTAGTTTTCTACTTATAAGGGTTATGTCTGCTAGAGCTCAATTGAAAAGACTCTTTGCGAGTATAAATATGTCATTCAGAGATTTTAAACCATACTACACTCTTGAGATGAATTCACCCTTCGGTGACTCAACAGACACGAGATATGAGGCAAGAGAATAAGTAGTAATGGTGATGGAGTGGTGTAAGTGGGAGCAATGTAATGCCCTGTGATGTGGGATGAATCAACAAAGGAGACGGAAATCGAGGAGATTAACCTTAGAGGTGGTAGGATTCAGGCTGAAGGTGAGTTAAGGGTGTATACACGAATGAAGAAGCCAACTAAGAAAACAGTCTGCAGTGTCAGCAAGTCTCTTGTCCCGATCTTCCCCAACTTTTGAGACACCTACATCATCCACCTTTGATTCAAAACTCTCAAGTAATATTATTCCTCTTCCATCCACTCCTACCCCCCAACTTTAAAAAAGACCTCCCACAGCAGTGCAAAACATCCTCCTGATCATTTTAGAACTTTATTTCTTATTTTAACATTTCATCTTTGCATGGAGCATTCATTGCATCATTGGACTTTGTCTCTATACCCAAGTGTTGACAGGTTGTTAAAGGGGATCCCAAGTGGAAAACAATAATGCATGTAGAGCTAGGAGCTCTTGATAAAAACCGAATATGAGAGATTACATCACTACCAGTAAGGAAAAAATAGTTGGATGCAAGTGGATCTTTACGATAAAACAAACTCCAGAAGGGAATGTAAAGAGGTACAAAGCACGACTAGTGGCAAAATGGGAGAGTCAGATGCATGACATTGAATACAATGAAAATTTGGCACCAATCGCAAAAATGAGCATGAGCCCGATGAGAACATTGGCTTCTCTAGCAGTGAATTGTGGATGGAGACTCCAAATGGATCTACATAATGATTTTCTTCATGGGGTGATAATGTAGGAGGTATATATGGAGATAACATTGGGATTCAATAAATCCCAGACAATGGGCAAGGCGTGTAGCTCAGGAAGTCATTGTATAGCTTGAAGCAGTTATCGAACTTAGTTTAACAAGTTTAAAACAACGATGGTTGACATGAGATATCAGTAAATCAATGCAGACCACAAGATATTTTTTAGGCAACATGAATGTCACACTACCATACTTGTTGTGGATGCGAATGACCTAATTATCATTGGTTATCATGAGGCAAAGATTGCCAACTCAAGGGAAGATTGCTCAACTAAAGGAAAGATTGGGGAAGCAATTTGAGGTAAAGAATCTAGGGCAGCTTAGATATTTTCTTGGCATTGAAATGATCCATGGACCTGAGGGAATGATCCTATCCCAGAGAAAGTATGTACTGGATCTTCCCATGAAGACAGGTATGTGGGGTTGCAAACTGGCAGTCTCTTGAATTGATCAGAATGTCAAGCTTAGTACAGAGGTAGGTGAATTGGTTGATCGTGAAGGGTATCAGAGGCTAGTGTGCCGCCTAATCTATCTATGCCACCTGACCCGATATTTTATTTACAATAAGTGTGATGAGCCGCTACATGTATGATCCAATGAATGGGTCATATGGATGTATTGTATCAGATTTTAAGAAATCTGAAGAGTGCAACATGGAAAGAGTTTATATTCAAGGAGGGACATGTAGATATTGAGGATTTTTGTGATTCGACGAGGCAAGTTGTGTTGATGAAAGATGATCCACACAGTATACTGCATATTTGTAGGTGGCAACTTAGTCTCTTGGAAGTAAGAAACAGCCAGTTGTAGCAAGATCAGCAGTAGAGGCAGAATATAGGGCCATGAAATTAGGAGTTGCTAAGATGATGCGGTCGAAAGCCTTGTAGATCAGAGAACCCAAATGATGTTGTGGTGTGACAAGAAGTCGGTAATCATCATTGCTAACAACCCAGTGCAACATGATAGAACCAAACATGTGGAGATTGATAGGTTCTTCATCAAGGAAAAGCTGAATAACAGACTACTGGAGCTATGTCATGTAGCCATTGAAGAGCAAGTGACTGACTGTCTCACAAAAAAGACTAAGTTCATTAGATTTGTCTAGGTTATGTGGCAAAAAGGGCTTAGAGAATATCTTTTGTCAATCTTGAGGGAGAATGTCGAGCTTTGTATCTAATGTAGAGTCCTATTTGTAAATAGATGAAGTCTAGGAATTTATTTGTAAATATTGTAACTTGTAAGGCTCTATATAAGCCCGTCATCAATGAAATCAACGAGGTTTTTTTAGTAATAATTTCTATTAAGGGTAATAAAGATAATAATACGCTCATCACTTATCAAATTAATATAAGTATCATGAATGCTAATTTTTTTGCACACCATTTCCAAGGATACTAGATATACAATGAAACATGTCATTGAGCAATTGAGTCGTCACTTTTGTAGTAAAAAGTGGATAAATAGCCATATGTGTCTCTTCCACTTCTCTATCTATTTAAATCACATTCAAATCACATTTAAGTAGCATTTCCCCCAAAATCAATAAATTGTTAATTTTAAACTTATATAAACATACAAAAAAAAAACAAAAGAGAATACGATAAGGAGCTTAATGTTGCTACAGAAATTCAAAGACTTATCATTTGCTATTTGTACAAATATTTCATCCTACAAAAATAGTACCAATAAGCAAATTAATATAGTTGTTTTTTCAAGAAATAAAGCCAACAGATTACCCAAACAAAATAAAAATAATTGGCTGCAATCCTAATGTCTGAGCTATAGAATAATAGATACATCCCCAAAAAGTGCATAGTTTCTTATAAAATCAAGTTGAACAAGAAAGACAGCATTAATAATCAAAACATCCATTTCAAACCACACAAATCATGAAAATCCACCATTTTATTTTTAGCTTAACAAACCTCTATAGATTAAAGCAACATGCAAAAGGCTGGTAATTGCACAAAGGAAAAACAATGAACAAAACTTGACAATCATCAGTCATAGCACGATCCTATCTTACGCGGCTGTTTGGCAATGGATTTAAGGCTAGATTTAAGCCGGATTTTAACTTAAATCCTCCCAAACGGCCAAAATGGCAACCTTAAATCCCGGATTTGGTAAGCCCGATTTACCTTCCTTTTCTCCTCAACAAACAGAAATGCGGGAAGAGGGAGAATCGCAAGAGAAACACACACCTCGCGCCGGGGTTACAGTAAGAGCAAATGGAGAGAAAGAATATAATTTCAGAAAAAATCTGTCAATGTCTTACGCCGCGATCCTTCGACGACGTCTTTCCAGCAAGCTCCCGTCGCGATCTCCGTTGTTTCGTTCGGGAGCACGCAGCTTTCGGGATTGTTGCAGGAAGAAGAAAGACTTTCCGGCCAGCTCCCCTCGAGCTGTCCACAGTTACGAGGGTTTCCGCTCGTAACTGGGCGAAGAGAGAAGACTAAATAAAACAGCCATATGTTAGATATAAATAGTAATTTAAATTTTAAAACAGCCGTATATTCATATTAATTAATATTAGTTGATATATAATTTTAAATAATTAGAATTATTTTTATTGATTACTAATTAATAATTTTTTAATATATTAAATTATACAAATTTATGAAAAGAGACGTTGTGGATAAAGGAAGATATTTGAGTACGCAATACATACGCATATAAGGGAGTTATATCTATGTTATACCTCATTTAACCTATCTGTAACCTACTTGTAACATATCTGTAACCTACAAATAAGTTTCGCGTTTTTGTAATTCCGGTAGTTACATGTAAGTTTAGGGAGGCTACAGGAGGTTATAACTCGGATATAACTCGCATGTACTCTCTGAANGAAGGAAAATATTTGAGTACGCAATACGTACGCATATAAGCGAGTTATATTTATGTTATACCTCATTTAACCTATCTGTAACCTACTTGTAACCTATCTGTAACCTACTTGTAACATATCTGTAAACTACAAATAAGTTTCGCGTTTTTGTAATTCTGGTAGTTACATGTAAGTTTAGGGAGGCTACAGGAGGTTATAACTCGGATATAACTCGCATGTACTCTTTGAANATTAGAATTATTTTTATTGATTACTAATTAATAATTTTTTAATATATTATCTTATACAAATTTATGAAAAGAGACGCTCTGGATGAAGGAAAATATTTGAGTACGCAAGACGTACGTAGAGCTGTGCACGTCGGGAGGTTATTCAAAGGGTATAAGAGAGTTATATTTGTGTTATACCTCATTTAATCTACATGTAACCTACTTGTAACATATTTGTAACCTACAAATAAGTTTCATGTTTTTGTAATTCCGGTAATTACAGGTAAGTTACAGGGAGTCTACAGAAGGTTATAACCTGGATATAACTCGTATGTGCCTTATGAATAACCTCTGAGGTACACAATGCTTACGTACGCAAATATTTTCCGTGGATGAAATGTTTGCTTAACGTTTTTCAACCTAATTAAGTTCCTGTAAAGAACAAAACGGGCATTTACATGCATATCATGCAATTCTTACTTATTTAAATATCCAACACTTCATTTTTGTGTTTTATATTTATATCATCTAAAGTTTTCATATCTTCCCAAAATATCACCAATTTAATTTAATTTGAAAAAAATAAAGGTGTAAAAACAAAATAAAATACATAAAGATAATATGAAAAAATTGAAGGGCATTTACAAACACACCACCGGATTCTTATGTATTTACATATCTAACACCTAAATTTTATGTTTTATTTTTATACCATACAATTTTTTCATGAAAACTGAAAATTCACATTTTCATACATAAGAGGGCCAAAATATAAAAATTGAAGTTTTGTGTTTAAATTTGCCAATATATATAAGATTCGGTCTTTATGTAAGTAAATATTGCAAAATTAAAATTTAGATGTTACATATATAAATACATAGAAATTGAGTGTGCATATGTAAACCTTCCTAGAAGCAGAGAGAGTGGATGAACTGTTACTTTTTCAACATCTCAGCCAAACCTAAACCGTTTCTAATAGACAAGAAGTCTAACAAACAACTTTCAGAAAGAGGGAAAAGATGCCAGCAGATCAGGACGCTTTAATTAACTCTAATACCATCAGTAGAGTCCAATATTTGGCGTACGCAGAGTTGCGTACATATTAGGTTATTCGGAGGGTACAACTAGGTTACATTTAGGTTATACCTCTTGTAATTCTTCATGTAACCAAAGTGTAATCTAGTTCTATACTCCGAATAACCTAGGAAACTGACTAAAAGAATTGGATGTGTGGAACCGCAGAAAACGACGATTAGGGTTTAGAAGAAAAATGTTGAAATTCACTTGTCCAATGTGATATGAAATGAGGAGAAAGAAAATGGTAGATTGGGATGATTGTTGGGACAGATAGAGAATGACTCCTGCTCTATTGAAATAGGATTTAGCCATGTATGTAGTGTAAATCGAGGAAATATAGAAGGAATAAAAATTAAATCCAACGCACCATTATCATTCTCATGTTTCGTCTCTAAATATTACATGGATTCTACGTCCGGACAACGGTTGCGATCCACCAGAAGCAGCGGAGGAGAAAAAAGACGACATCTGATGAATCGCAGTCATTGTCCTCGCACAGGTCCAAATGTAATTTTTTTTTCTTTTAATGGGTGTTTGGTAGCTCCTTCTTAACAGAATTTATAATTTACCAAACGCAAAAAACAATAAGTTAGATTGAAAAATTAGTTGATTTCTTTTCTTTTGTCCTCCCTAATGTAAATCCTATTTTTTTTTAAATCATATGGATGGTCGGATTTAATAGATTTAAAGGAAAATGAGAAGGCCAAACATCAAGGATTTACATAATTTAATAAATCCTATTTAACTTGAATCTTTGATGCAGTCGAATACTCCATCAAGATGTAAATTTAAATTTAATAAATCTGATTTAACGTAAATCTATGCTGTATCGAAATACCTCCTTAAGGTTTAGTCGATAAAACCGAGGTCTAGGTCGAAGGACAGGAAAGACTCTGAAACCAAAGAGGATCTAAGGGTCACAAGAAATAAGAATTATTTTTCATCTTTCAAATTTAATGAAAATTTTAATTGAATTTAATTAAAATTTTGATTTTTTTATATTTTAAATTCCATTAAAGATCCAATCAAGTTAATGAAAATTGTTGGTTCATAGTATTTTGATATAACTTATATCTAATAATTTAGAAATTGTTGACATTATTTTAAATTTATGAACTAAAATTTATATTACACAAAATTTAAAATAATCTAATAATTTTTATAATCAGTTTAATATAATTTATATCAATAGATTTTGACATTATTTTTTTTTTCTAATATAATCTGACTCGAAATTATTTTAAACTCATTGTAATTAATTTCAAATCAAGTCAGAGTAATAAATAAAATCAGAAAAAAAAATTAATTGGAGGTATATAAATAATTTCAATTTAAATTTATTTATTGTAATGGAAAAGCTTGTGTTCATTGTTAAAATGAGTTATCTTATTTAAAAAGTTTTATGTTCAAATTAATGAAATCATGATTACTTTTGTATATTAAACATTAATTAACACCATTTTATTAATCCATGTTTTTTCTCTTTATTTAATGATACTGTTAATTATTATACAAAATGTTAAATCATAATTTGTCTTAGGGTCTATTTGGGGCAGCTGCAGTTTATCCAGCTTATCCAGATAAGCAACTTATAGATTATCCTCATAAGCAGTTTATTTTGATAAGCTATTGATCAGCAGCTAATCCGGATAAGCTGACTAACTGTTTGGTTTGAGTGCTTGGAAAACAGCTAAATTGCAGATGTTTGTAGATAAATGACCATTATACCCCTGAACTAAAAAATTGTCAAGTCTTTTGGTTTGTGTTGTTTGAAAGCAGCTGATTTGCAGTTGTTTGTGAAAAAATGACCATTTTGGCCCCTCGTGGTGTTGTTTGCAACTGTAATGTAATGAGAATACATTTTATATACTAAAATCCAAAAAACACTAGATAACAATTCTACGAAACAAAGATAACAAGGTTATAGCATCACAAATTCTCATTTTAAAATTTCTTTCATACAAAGGAATAGTGAAAACCATGATTGGCTCGCATCAAAGCCACTAGAACCATCCCTATACTGATGGCACAAAATTATTAAAGGAGCAGTTAGATACCTACCACCCAATCTCTATAACTTTACATCTCTAGCACCAAAACTTTACTTTTAACATTTATAGAAGCCAACTCATTCATATCACATAAAAAATACCACCATTCTCACTTTAAAAGGAGAAGGTAAGAGTTAATGACACAAACTAACAAAATAAGCCAACCTATTGCCCTTAAAGAATATGGGTCATCCAAGCTACAATCCCTAAGACTGCTCAAACCATTACATAGCAGCCCTAAAGAACATCCAGCAACCACAACAAAAAAAAAGTATAGATTGCTCCAAACTAACGACAAAGAGAAGATAAAGCAAGGAAAATTTTTCTTCCTCTTGCTTGGTTGAGATCATCCTTATTTAAAGAATGATTATTACCTACAATCTTCCTTTAAGAAGTAATAATCAAGATTATTAGTAACTAATTAACAAAATTAATTACAATATATATGACTTTTTTAATTGGTGGTGTAATGTGGCATCCATTTGGGCTTTTTAAACTTCTTGAACTATTTTTGGTTTTGTATTAGGCTGGGGCTTTCATATCATATTGAGAAGACTGTCACTTCTGGATCATTTATATCCAAAGAACAAAAAAGCATTTTCAATGTTCAACAAGTTTTATGAAGGCTGTATTAGGTACAATCCATTAGAATTCACATAAGAAAACTTTCTACCGATTTTAAAATATTTAGAGTCGGTTTTGGATCAATTAGGAAAGCTTTTGCAGCAAAGAGTAACCATGTACAAGCTACATGCTGAGATTTTCATACATTACAGAACCTGATATTTACAGAAAGAATATGAAACTATTGTTGGGTTAAAAAGCAGCAACATATATGATGATTTACAGAGCACTTGTGTGGTTAAAGCAAAACAACAGAAAGTTTCAGCATTTAACAATTTACAGTTGATACAACAGACAATGAGAAGTCCTGTTTAAAAGAATATAAAAGAAAATGAGCTATGGTAATGGGTAAATCACTACAGCTCTTATACAAAGTACTTGAAATAGTAATTTGTTGGATTAGGAATCGTTTGACATCCATAAATCTCAAAAAAAAAAATAATAATAAAGACTTCCACAACCCATCAGGAATTCATAAACTTTCTGGTTGGAACGCTTCTGTTGAATCTCATAAAAATGAAATCAAGACTTTCAGATTTGCATCTCAACTACCTCCACATGGATAATGTTCTCTTTGGCGAAGAAAACGAGCTGTGATTTGCAGTTCGACAGCTCAAAAAAAAAATGATCTGAATCAGGAAGTTGTAGAGGAAGAAATGTCACAGAAGAAGAAGAAGAAATTCCGAAGATTTTCCTGTCGTGTCCGAAGACGATGGAAGAGCAGATTGGGCAGAGGATGCGATCAAGGGAGATCCGAACAGAGGCACGGAAGACGCTGAGGGCACGAAAGTAATATTTTGCGAACGAGCGCGGACCGCAGGGGTATCCTCGCTGGCCACGTGTTTCAAAAATACAAAACGCCGATTTTGGATAAGTCACGGAAAAACACGAAACAAACGGTGCCGCACTTATAAGCTGCCCCAAACGGACCCTTAGTAAGCATGCCTCGAGAGATGGAGCAAGAAAGGAAAGAGAGATCACAAGTCTATGAGTCTCGATGTAATGAGTGTGTAACGCTTTATTCGTAAAACAATCGTTATTTATAGTCATAGGTGACTCAGGTTTACAATTACATTATTATCCCATTTTATCTAATCGTTTAGAGAGTATTTCTTATCTTTTTCATATCTTGCATAGTTAATATAACTACCCCTCTTATACAAATAACTGAATAAGTACCACTTTCATGAATAGTTGCAAACACCGGATATAATAAATGACTAGGCAAGTAATTTTTACTTCTAGTTGTCGGTCGCTTAATTTCTGATCAATTTTGTCGGTCGGCCAATTCAATCTGCTGTTTAGGTTCGATGGGATTACCGACCAACCGTGCAATTTTGTTGATTTAGTCAGCCGCTTGATAATCCTTGTATGCAATTTCTATTGGAAATTGTGAAGTCCCTTCGAACTGCTTGCTTTTTAAGATTTGTGCTAACAATTTTTCTTTATGCATATTATTTTCCTGATTTTGTTGCTCCTTATCAACTACAATAAGGATAAGAAAATGTTTAATTGAATTTCATCAAACAGAAATGATTATTTCCTAGTTTTTGTGCTCATAAGATCTCTACAAATCAGGTTTGTAATCTTCACTTCTCATCTTGATATTAGATTTCAAACATAATAATGTCCGACATGAGAGCTTTGGACCGTTTTGATGACCATGGGCTCCTAATGGCTCTCGAAGAGTTTCATCTCCCTCCTCAGCCTCTTCCTATTTCTGCAAACGAAAAAAATGAAAAAGAATATGGCAACGGTGAGAAGAAAAAACACAAGAACCATGTAATCAGCTTAAATGATCAGGTTGTGCCTTCCATTGGCCCCAATGTCGATTGATCATAAAAAGTAGCAAGAGAAGAGAAAGATCAAGGGCCTCTAGCTCCTCTTGTGGATCCTATTTCGATCGTCGAGGAGTATCATCAGGTAGATCCGTTTACTCAGGAAATATTTGTTGTTCTAGAACAACTAGGTACACCAACGATTTCCAACATTCCTCTATCTGAAGTGTAGAAGAACGACACTTCTATAAAAAAAAAATTACACATTTCTTCGGGATTGAGTATGGATGTTAGGATTCTAACCAATTTGGGTATTTGGACGGTCGATGTTGTTGTTGATCCTACAATTCCAACAACTGTGCTTCATAAGCCAACCAAAGAGATCCAACAACCGACTGGTGATGCGATCAATTAGTTAATCAATCTTTTCAATACTACCCAAGGAAAGAATGGTTGTTTGGCGGCAGTCTTCTGGGTCGTTGAAATATAAAGTGAATTAAATGTTGGATTCTTTTCACAGTGCAAACAAAGGATCAGACAATGACGTTATTCGAGATCTAAAGGCTCGAGTTGAGAGAATGAAAAGAGAAATGCACATCCTCCGTGAAGAGGTGATGGCTCTCCGAACAGACCTATAGGTCGGGTCAGACTCAGCAAGAGGTCGATTGGGGCAATTATTTCAAGCAAGACGGAAAACTGTATCTTAAGTGGCTACTTAGTCGAGAACATGTCTCTGCCCAAGTGGCCAAAAACTCTTTTGTTAAATATTTTCTTTTTGGTTAGCCCATGTAACTATTTTTTGCTTTAATAAATAATTAATTTCTAATATATTTATTATTATATATGTATATTGAAGTGATGTGTTGTGACCCCTTTTTTGAATATCAAGACATTTATAATGAAGTCTTTCTGGTGGTTTAACTCCCTCGCATATCTTATAATAAATAGATTAAGGAGACTTGTGCATGAAACTTTTCCAAACCCATTTAATTCTTCCATGTTTTCCTTTTTCCCCCATGGTTCGTAAGTACTCTTCAAAGAGTTTTGGCACTTAACCTGCGGTCGATTTTTCTTAGTGGAAGATGGCAAGCAGAAATTAATTAAATACGTATTTGACAATACTGTGAAACTTCGAGTCGTTTGGAGTTTCGACTGAGCGACAAGTAAGTTTGAAGATAACCTGGTGTTTTATTAGGATCAATTTCAATGCAGTTCGAGGCTCCCATTATGTACCGAGCTGAAAGGCATTTTCAATTGGTATGGAGTGATTCCGACGCAAGACATTGTCAAACTCAATCGTCACAATCATGGTGTTCATCGTCTTTTGCCACTATTCACGGTCGAACGACTTGTTTAACTACTATTTTTCATTCAAGATTGATAAGGAGGGTCTCGCCCAATTCACCGTAGGTTACATACCCCAAATTTTAGGATTAGAGAGCAAGATAAAGAGGCATTTACATAAAGGCCACCCAAGTTCAATGTATTTACATATCTAACACCTATACTATGCTTTTTTTTACATTTATACCACCCAAATCTTTCATATCACATAAAAAAATACCACCAGGTTAATTTTTAACAAGTGAAATACACATTTTCATGCATAAGTAAAGTGGTATATATATGCAAAAATTAAAATTTAGGTGTGAGATATTATATGCATGAGAATTGAGTGGTATGTATTGAAATCTTCCAAAGAAAATCATTATACAACTATGGAAAACAGAAAATACAAATTTTCATAGGAGTTTCTTCCACCATGTGAATTTGGAGAAGACAAAAGACAACCATGCTGAAAACTACAGAACTGAAACTTCAAATTCTAAATTTTTCAACGGCCAAACCGGCTAAAACTTCTAGTTTCTAAAGGAACCTGTCTCAAATTGCAGGGTTCTTTTTTTTTTTTTTGGTCAAAACTCAAGCTCTATAAAGCCTGGTACATTTGTTTTTTTAAAGCTCATGAACCAATCAATACTTGAGAGGAAGCAGAATTAGACCAGCTCTGCTGCTATGGAGGACAATATTCAAATTGCATATATACCAGAAAAGGGCTTGCCTGGAAATATCTACCCCACAGATTAAAGAGAATGGACTCGCTCAGTTCCGCCTAATCTTTCTCAATCGAATCCGGGTCCGGGAAAAAACGTGTAGGTAATTCGGCAAGCCGCGGACGAAGAAGAACATACAATGCTGGCCCCAAAAGCGGAATGACTGACAAAAATAGAAGCCATAAACCTTTATCTACCCTGTTGCCAGAAAACTAACATAAGATGAGCCATTCAATGTTAGGCTTATAATTAAAAGGGTCATTTAAATACATACCACCAATTCTTATGTATTTACATATCTAAAACCTAAACATTGCATTTTTACATCTATACCACCAAAAATTTTCATAGTACATCTAAAATACCACTATTTTAAGTTTTAAAAAGTGATGCATATTTTCATGCATAGGTAAGGTGACATACATGTAAAAATTGAAGTTTAGGTGTTAGATATGTAAAAACAGAAGAATTTTGTGGTATGTATATAAATCTGCCAAATTGAAAAAATTGAATTGCCAGATTTCTGAATTATTTCTAGCTCTATTCTGTGGTTATGATAAATAAAAGTTCTGCCATTCTCACCATCTCCTGGAAGTCATGTCATTGTAAATCCAAAAAGGTGCGAAAGATGAGAGCAGCACAAAATCGAGGCTCATAACATGAATCTGCAATACATAAAATTTCAGCTGCTAGAATAAATCTTACACAACACTGTGCACTCGTTTGAGGAAGCTTTTCTGCTCCTTTCCGTTTCATAGAAAGTCATTTCTTCATTTGATGAGTTTGGTTATTATGCTTTTTTAGAAACGCTTACAATAAAAACTCCATTTTATGTTTTCTATCATATTTTAATAAGCGGCTTTTGTAAAACCAGCTTTTTAACAGGCTTTTTTAAAAGCAGCAGCCAACCTAAACAAAGCCTATCACTAGATTTTGATAGAAAACTTTGGGAATATTGCAATTAATTTTTAAACAAACATATCACATAAATATGCTAATAAGAGAAGTAGACTGCCTCAATTAATTTGAAAAGCATACTTACANGAGCAAACATATCACATAAATATGCTAATAAGAGAAGTAAACTGCCTCAATTAATTTGAAAAGCATACTTACAAATTTACTCTCTCTGAAGTATTGGTAAAATTCTGTCCACACATCTCCATTGGCAAAGAGAGCATATGCCACCAAGCTTAAACCTGCAGCAAGCACAACCTGAATGGAAATGGAGTTAATTTTGCCCTAGAAACATCATACTAATCTATAACAAAAGAAGTCATATATGTGTATATAAGTCTTTAAATAATTTAAATCAAAGTTTAATTTTAATGAAAGTTTAAGGAATACAACTAGCCATGAATTCTGCAACTCCATCCCTCAATAAGGAAAGCATGAATATAAAGTTGACCAATGGGTTTGGTACAGCATGGCCTACATAGGGATGCCTATGAATTTGGATTGAATTGAATTTACGACTTCAATGTTTGGTTTGAATTGTTTTTGCTAAAGAAAATTAACATGTATAGATGAAAGGTTCATGCATAAATAAAGTTTATATATTGAGTTCAAATGTTGTTCAAGACAAATAACAGAAATACAAATTTGGTTTTGGTTCAGTTTACCGATGCGCTTATCCTTGATTCCAAGAAATTCAAAGGCCATTTTCTAATTTCATCTTCCCCAATGGCTGGTGGTGGTGGCTTCCAAAGAACAAAATAGGGGATAAGAGCATATGCACCACCAAAGATAGAGAGAAAAAGGAACGGCCATAAAGGAACCTTGCTTCTGGAGCTGAAAAAAGATTGCCAAAAATTAAGGTTCAACTCATTTGAAAAGGATCTTAAGTTCAGATTTTATTTACAAAATATGCACAAAGAAATAGTAAGACAAGTCTTCCTTTTCATGGAAGAAAGAAAATATTATCTAAATTTTTTGATAATAAGGAAATCTTACCGGATACATCTCAATATAAAAAAAAATGATGATGAAGCAATAAAATTATCAATTGAAACTAAATTTATATCTCCAAAATTTAAGAGAACCACAAGGTATCATGAAAAGCCATCTTAGTTCTTGTTTCATAAACAAGTTACTGTTGTAGTATTATCTTTCATATTTGATGCCAACTATAAATCTTTAAGAAAATAAAAGAAGTTAGCCTAAGCAGCGAAATAAACTTGAAACATACATCCCCTTCTAAAGGAACAAAATAATATCATTTTCATCACATGGTTATAATATCTTCAAACTCTTGGAAAATCAAACCAAACGACTAAGGTAAGACATCCATGACTGAATTTCTACTGAGTCTGATTCTATAACTCAAAAATGCTAGATTTCCAATCTTTCTAATTAAAATTAGCATACCAACTAATAAAATCAGTCGATGCATAACAGCGTCAAGTGAAAGTGATGCCAATTTGAAGCAAAACCATCAGAAACGAGGATTTTTGTAAATGTAACTATTGCCATGATGGAGACAGCTCATGCTCTAGAATGAAACTCAAAAAGCCATTAAGTTGTCGCCAAAACTTTGAGAATCTTTTATCATGGAGCACACTAACTCAAACAATTATTTAATAGTCATGATGGAAAATCAACTCTATGAAGTTGTACTTAAAGAAGTAACTGTTCTTGAAAAACTTATTCTATTCATTAACCACTTAGGCTTATATAGGGCCTTAAAAAGCTTTACAAATAAATCCCGAGATTTCTTCTATATTTCCTATTTACAATTAGGACTCTAGACTAGATACAAACCTCAATACTCTCCCTCAAGATGGGCAAAAGATACTCACTAAGCCCATCTTGTCACATAACTTCTAATGAGCTATGTCATTTTGTGAGACATTCACACAGTTGCTCTTTAGTGGTTATATGGCGTAGCTCCAGTTGTTTGTAATTCAGCTTTTCCTTGATGAGGAACCTATCAATCTCCTAATGTTTGGTTCTATCATGTTGCACCGGGTTGTTAGCAATGTTGATTGTTGATTTATTGTAGCACCACAACTTCATTTGAGCTCCTTGGTCCACCTTTAGTTCTACCAATAAGGTTTTCAGCCACATCATCTCAGGAACTCCTAAGGCCATGATCTATATGTTGCCCCTGTTGTTGACCTTGCTACTACCGACTGTTTCTTACTCTTCCAAGAGACCAAATTGCCCCCTACAAACATGCAATATTTGAATGTGGACCTCCTATCATCAGAACAATTCACCCAGTCAGAGTCACAATACCCCTCGGTGCCTACATGTTCATTCTCCCTGAAGATCAACACCTACCCTGATACACAACATCCATGTGGATGCTGACCCTTCCTCGAATCATGCATGTAGCAACTCACCACACTTACTGCAACTGATACGTCAGGACGAGTGTGACTCAGATAGATGAGACGACCTACCAACCTCTGGTACCTCACGATCAACTGCTCTCCTGCAACTGCAATTAACTTTTCATTTTAACTAATTGGTGAAATTGCAGGCTTGCATCCCAACATGCTCATCTCTGTGAGCAAATTTAGCACGTACTTAATCTGAGATAAGCAAACCTCTCTGCTCCATTAGCCACCTCAATCCTAAGAAAGTATCTAAGTTGTCTTAGGTCCTTCATCTCAAACTCATTGCCCAATCTTACCTTTAGCAGCACAATCTCTCCTTCATCATCACCAGTGACAATCATATCATCCACATACACAAGTATAGCGGTGTGACCATCATTTCATTGAATGAACACTGTGTGGTCGACATTGATCTGCTGATAGTCCATGCTTACCATTGCTCTCCTGAACCTAACAAACTAAGCTCGAGGAGATTGTTTCGAACCATACAATGACTTACTCAGTCTGCATATCTTGCCCACTGTTTATTTTGTACCGAAGCCTACGGGTGTCTCCATTTATACCTCTTCCACCAGACAACAATGAAGAAATGCATTCTTCACATCCAATTGGTGTAATCTTCATCCACCATTCATAGTCAAAGAGATGAGAGTCTAGATGTGCTCATCTTTGCCACTGGTGCAAACATCTCATTATAATTGATGTCATATGTTTGAATATACCCTTTCACCATCAACTGTGTTTTATAACAATCAATTTTTCCTTCTGATGTCTGCTTCACAGTGAAGACCCATTTGGACCTGACTGTCTTTTTCCATATTGCCAGCAACATGAGCTCCACTGTCTTATTCTTCTCGAGAGCACCACGTTCCTCCAGCATGGCAGCCTTCCACTTTGGATCTTACTTAGCTACCTGTCAACACTTGGGTATAGATACAGTGTCCAAAAATGTAATAAATGCTTCATATACATGTTATATGTTAAAGTATGAGATAAACTAAACAATATCATGTGAGAAACCAAAACGATCCGTAGAATGACCCGCATTACTGCGAGAGGTCCTCAAGTCATAGAAGTGAGAGGAGAATGGAGAGGAATCATAGAGATTTGATGGCACGAGTGGCACGACGAACATTGTTCCCTCATTCTACCTCATCATCCTTGTATACACTCTCAGTTCCCCTTGAGCTTGAATCCCACCACCTTCGAGCACATTTTTCTCATTGTTCGTCTCTTCCTCAGCTTCATTTTTCTCATTGTCTAGCTCTTTCTCAACAGATCCTTCTCGCACAACGAGACAAAGCATTGTACCCAAATGTACCAATCTCTCAACATTACTCTCCTCTCGCCTCATATCTCCAATATCTAGTAAGTCACAAAAGGGTTAGGTTACCTCCAAGGAATAGTATAGTTCGAATTCTCTAAACGTCACATCCATACTGACATAAAGTCTTTTCTCTATTGGACTCTAACAAACATAACCCTTCTACGTAGCAGAAAAACCTACAAAAGCACACTTTACAGCTCTGGGATCCGAATTTTCTATTGATGGTCTATTGTCATTCATAAAACATACATAACCAAATATCTTCAATGAAAGGATCCCGTCATTACCTCCTTTCAACAACTCGCAAGGAGAATACCACTTCAACACACTTGAGGGCATTCAATTGATCAATTGAACGACTAACAAAGCTATTTGTCCAGACAAGTGTTTTTTGGACATTCATTAAGATCATCATATTTCGGGCTACCTCTAGATGTCTATTCTTCCTCTCCACTACTTAATTTTATGTTAGTGTGTATAGACATATCGTTTGATGTTGTATCCCATGTGCTGATATGTACTCCTCAAACGTCTTGTTGGTATACTCTGCTCATTATCAGACCTCAATACCTTCAGTTTGAATCGCGTGAAAGTCTTTAAAGCAAGCACATCATTTTTGTTACTCATCAGATATAGTCAAGTAGCACGATAAAAATAATCAATGAACATCACAAAATATCTAGAATCATTTATCGAAGTTGTAGAACAACATCCCCATACATCTAAATGCACCAAATCAAAAACACAAGAACTCTTCTTACTAGAACTCACATAAGAACTCATGATATGCTTACCAAACTCACAAGCATCACACACAAGTTTTTGTTTATTTGTCTTTTCATACATAGACTAATACAAACGACTCAATAGACCAAACAAAGAATGTCACATGCGTCTGTGATGTAGCACCTCCACATTCTTCACACCTCTCAGATCCTCATACTACAACACTCTCTATCATGGATGTCAAAGTTGAGTCCACCCCCTCTCTATCCAAGTACCAAAGTCCCCCTTCTCTTAAAAGATCACCTTCGAAATATCAAATGAAAAAATAAATTTTTGCCCAGAATAAAAACACTAATAGATAAAAGGCTTACTGGAAAGGAAATTACATGCAAAATATTGTACAAAGTCATAGAAATTAGTACCCCTCATTGTATCCTTATCAACCACAGGTTGTTCTGTGTCATCAACGGTTTGAATAGCCTCTAAAACTACTAGACGAGTATAAGAAGAGAATCCCCTAACGTTTCCTGTCATATGTCCAAATGCACCAGAATCTCTATCCATTCTGATGTTCTTGTGATGGATATAGAGGCAAAATCATATGTATTATGAGAATCTTTGGCTGAGTGAGCATAAGTAGCAATGTTATTCTTGAATGATGACAAGATGGATGCATCCTCAGTCACATCACCTGCCGCTCTCTGCTTCATCTTTAATATCTCCAAGAACTCATGATCTTTATCGACAAAGACAACCTCTGTCTCTCTATCATCTTTCGCAGCCGTCAGATCAACCAAATAGTCCCCTCTTCTATCTCTTTGGCCTCCACGACAGCGACCACACCCTCTAGACTGTCCATATCCATCTCTCTCTCTTTGGGTGGCTTTGAACAAACCTTGCTTAGATGTTTCACTTCTCCACAGTTGTAGCCCTTGTGGGTCTCCCCCTGAGCACATGTCATACTTAAGCTCAAGGCAGCCGAAGCAGATCGCGTACCTAAAAGTATACTTGGCTCAAAGTGTAGCCTCACGTGACTCTCCTCCTGTATCATTGTCGTGATGGCCTGATCTCCTCCGATCAAAGGTCGAGTTCAGATGAGCCAGAAATAGCATAGTCCTCATATGTGCAAAGATCTCCCCTTTCTCGTACTCTAGATCACCACAACTCGACAGAGGTGAGAAGTGATCAAGATCTTGCCATAGTCACTCCAGCTCTATGGAGTACTCCTTAATCTATCTATTACCATGCACCATTGCCTATATGTTACGCAGAATCTGGAATGCTCTCATGTGGTTCTTAGTCCGAGTATAGGTCCTTTCCATCTTTGACCAGATGTCATTCACCTTTAGAGTGTCATCCACTGATGAGGCAATCGATGGAACCATTGAGTTGAGAAGTCATGTGTAAAGCAAGGCATGTGTGACCCTCCACTCACCCCCCTCAGCATTGTTACCCTTTGGCTAAGCCTTAACTCCCGTCAGATATCCTTCTAGTCTTTTTCCTACAAAAAACATCCTCAATTTGATGGGACCTACTCAAATATGTGATCCGTCCATCAAGTATTAGATCCCTACGAGGGAGATGTAGCTCCATCTGCTTCAGAGCATGTGCAAAGATAGTGGCTCCCGTCGAGACATTAGTTCTCTGTATGAGCCCGATCAAGGTCTTCATAACTTCAGGATCAATCTTTCCCAGAAGCTCCAAACCTTTACCTCATGCACTATATTTGTCTCCTAACATCTTCAATCACAAGATTATATCACACTTGAATTTGATCATTCGCGCTTGTAGGCAGCAATCCCACCGCAGCCTTCCAAGTCAGCACACTGCAATCTTGTTGTTGCCTTCTGAGTTAGCTCTAATCACAATTGTGTCGCCAAGAGAGGTCACAATCTCGTCGATGCCTTCCCAGTTAGCTATAATCATGGCTTTATCGATAGAGTCCACACCTCCATCCCTTCAATGTCTTCCCAACTAGCTCTAAACGCAACTGGATAGCTAGAGTAATGTCACAATCTCGTTGGTACCTTCCTAGCTAGCTCTTATCGTGACTAAATCATCGGGATCACGCCGTTATTCCGTCGTTGTCTTCCCAGTTAGCTCTAATCGATATCACTTCACGAGGACGAAGTGTAAGGATGAGAAAAATGGGAGTTTCAGGCTGATCCCAACAATATAGCTTTGATATCGTAAAGAAGTAATTGCCCTTAAAAAACTTGTTCTATTCATTAAACACTTGTTCTTACAACATTTTACAAATAAATTCTTGGACTTCTTCTATATTTCCTATTTACGATAAGGACTCTAAAATAGATACAAATCTAAACAATACTAAATCATGAACCATTAGAATATTAAGTCACATGAGAGCAGATCATCAAAGAACAATAACATGGGATTAATGTCATGATAGAAAACCTGAATATGTTTGGAAGATGAATAAAATCTATCACAGAACTAATCCAAGAGCTAGCAATTTAAAAAAAAAATAATGGAGGCCGAAATAGGGGTATAAATAAATGCGGAAATGAATTAAACAATGAATTGGTAATCCTATTTCAATTTCAACTGCTCTCCTGCTGCTCTTCGGCAAGCACAACGCTAATAACAGAGAACAAAGGAATTGAGACCAAGAAGATGGAAAAAAAAGGAGCAATGTATAAGAATCAAATTGGCAAGACTAGCTCGTTTGCAATGGCTTATCTTCAAGCATGATACCGGGAACAAGGAGATGTTTACATCCAAGAAAGTCTTTTGTTCAAGTGTTTAATAATCAATCATTTTTACAATAGAAAACATATTTATGATAAGAAGTAAACATAAAATCCCCAAAATACTAAAAATAATTGATTTCCATCATTAAACAAGAAAAAAAAACGCAATGAGTTATGCATCTTATTATAGCTTAGGTCTACCAAAAAGATCATATCCCGTGACAGGTTTAAGCCTCCCAGTGTAACATACTTGGATTACGCACGAACTCTCAAACCGGCTTTTGGATTAAAATAATACATGGCATGTTGTGCTATAGACTAATAATTATTGATCCTAATCTTAAAATAATAATGACTACAGCAAATCAATGAGTTTTTATAGTTATCAAAGATTATGCAAGCCACCTTGGTCAAGTGGTTGAGAACTTTGCTTTCAGCCAAGAGATCGTGAGTTCAAAGCTTCGAATATGAGGCGTGTGTGTGTTTACGATTAAATTGGCTCAAATTTAAAAATAAAATGTTATTTACGATTACAAAACATGAGCTCTGCATCTATTTTCTCCACTTGAAAAAAGAATTTAATTCAACAAATGGCAGCATTAATAATTGCTAGAAATTATTTAGTTTCATTTCCAGTTATTTTCTATTTGTTAGGAATTATTTAGTTTCCTTTGTTATTTCCCATTTGTTGTATTTCCTAGGTTATGACTTACCATTTATCATTGTTATTGGGTAGAGATTTGGGTATTATGTTTTTTTCTATTTTACAATCATTGTATCTTGTATTAATACCCATTTCAATAGCAATAATATTATCTTGCTCAATTCTCAAAGCATACATGGTATCAGAACCACGGATCTTACCTTAGTTGTCGAGACATTACCCTAGTTGTGGTAATTTCCCTGCATGCCTTCTCCTGCAGTTTAACAGCCGCCAGTCTCTCTGTTGCATGTTTCAACCACCGGTACCCTTTCCTGCACACTCTCTCACCGTCGGTATCTCCCCTACTGGCTGTCCCACTGCCAAACCTCCTTCCTATCGCCAAATCTCCTTCCAGAACCGCCGAAACTCCCTCTTGTCAACCAGATCCCCTTCCAGGACCATCAGAACCCCCTCCTGCGGCCAGATCTCTCTCCTACTAGTTGGAATTTTCCCTTGCATGCCCCACTTTGTTGTCAGCTTCGCAAGGAACCATCTACGTCTATATCTCAGCACCCAAACCTCACATTTGGCTCAATTAAAGTAATGGTGGATTCCTCCACTACAGAGCTTTCATCTGACGCAGTCCTTGAGTCCACCAGAAGATCGACACCTATCTTAATCCCTCCGCAAACCAGAGGACCTGACAACCACATGAATTTCCTAATTACTACTCACAAACTCCACGACTCAAATTTTCTCCGATGAACTCAAGTTGCTTCGTTGTTTGTCAAAGGTCGGGATAAGTTCGGCCACTTCACAGGTACGATTTGAGAATCTTTGAAGACAGACTAAACATATGCAGCATGGGCAGTGAAGTGCTCCATGGTTATGTCTTAGCTGATGAATTCAGCATGGGAAGTGAAGTACTCCATGGTTATGTCTTAGCTGCTGAATTCCATGGAGACTTCGATTGGCCATTAACAAATGTTTCTCCTGTCTATCAGTGCCCTCTGGACTCTAATTCAAGATTCCTACTCGAATGTAGAGAATTCCGAACAACTCTATGAAGTTTATAATAGCATCTGCTAGACAAAATAGAGATCGAAGACAATGACATAGTACTACAACAACTTGGTTGCCTTATTGATGAAATGCGATATCTACTATGACTGCACGTGAGACTCTCCCACAGATCTCCCTCTTCCAGAAAATTCTAGAAAAAGATCATATGTTCCAATTTAAGGCGGGCCTAAACATAGAGCTTGACGAAGTCCGCGAATACTTGGTCGTGATCCTTTGCCTTCAACCAAGATAGCATTCGTTGTAGTCCGCCGCAAAGAAAGCCAATAGACATGTCATGCTCCACAACTCCATTAATTCAACCAAGTGTTCAATCTTGGTCTCCAACAATGCCCCACTCTGCCACGCCGCCGCGCACTAATCACTACACATGTGATTTTTTTCACAAGCCCTACCACCTGTGACAAGTGTCGAAAGATCCACGAGAAGCTGACAAATAAATCTTGAACCAAATCTTCTATTTCTAAAGGTCTCGCTACGACCTCAGAATCTATAACAGCTCAAGCGGCCCCCACTTGGACCATCCCTGAATCACCAGACTCTATCAAGAGTCAGATGAAACACTTAATAAAGTTGCTTGGATAGTCAGTTCTCCTCTGACCCGTCGACCTCCCATATTCATCAAGGTAATATTTCTTCTAGTTCGTGGATTATTGATTCATGTGCCACAGACTGCATGACCAGATGCTCTCAATTCTTCTCGACATATTCTTCGTGCTCTGAGCCAGATACTGTTAAAATTGTTAACGGCTCCTGTAATTCTATCGCAAGGGCCAGTTGTACAAATAACCGGGTTGAATCTGGGATTTGTGTTACACGTATCTTTGCTTAAGTTGAGTTATGACATTGATCACATTTGGGGATGATGATTAGAATTGCTAAGCGAGTAGCCAGCCTCTACTTTTTCCAAAAAAATTGCATTGATGACATGGACACTCAATCACATAGTTGTAGTTTTCCTCTCCTAGTGCTTGTTCGGTTATGCTTTTACATTGTTGCTTGGGTCATCCCAGTTTTCACTATTTAAAACAATTGTACCCTCTAATAATTTATTGAAAAGTCCACATACTTTTAAATGTAAAATTTGTCATTTAACTAAACATCATATACCCTATCCATCACATCGTTACACTCTTCCATTTTTACTGATTAATAATGATTTATGGAGACCCTCTCGAACTGCAAGTTACACCAATAAACGATGGTTTCTTACTCTAATTGATGACTACACTCGAATGACTTGAGTCTATATATTAAAGGACAAATCTGAAGCTACAGTCACCTTAAAAAATTTTGAACCCCTTCATTTTGACTTAATTCAAAACTTTCATTCAAGTCCTTCAGATCAACAATGGTCGTGAGTACTTTAGCTCTATATTAAGAGAATTATTGATGAGTAAGGGCATACTCCATCATAGCTCATGTACAGATACCTCTCAACAAAATGGGATAGCCGAGTGAAAAAATCGAAACCTTCTCGAAGTGGCTGGTTCCAAAATGTTTCAAACTAATGTCCCTAAATAATTTTGAAATGACGTCGTCATTACCGCCACATATCTCATTAACAGAGTTCCCAAAAAAAATCCACAACCTCTTGGCACCATTATCCATCTCGATGTCGTGTTTTTGTTGTTGTGAAAAAACGACGGCAATAAAGCGAAAAATCGGATCGAGAAAAATCGCAAAATAGAAAACACAGCGGAAACATACAGATTTATGTGGTTCGGCGAATTGCCTACGTCCACGGAGTTGCAGAGAATTTTATGACTTGAGGATTACACCCGTCAATAGCCTCGACATTTACATAAAAAATCCCTTTCTTTTTTTCTCTCTCCTATCTCTCTCCCTTGAGCCACGTGAAGAAGAATTAACCATAGAAAAAGGGAGCAGCAACTTTATTTCTTCACTTAATATCAACGCCCAAAAGAAACAAGGTAGCAGGTTGGAATTTCTTCACACCCCATAACTCTTCTTCAATGCATATTTATAGTTTCCAGGTGAGGCCCTATCTTGGACCATATAACGAAACGGCTACGAATTTGGAAAGCATAAGGCGGCAGGCAAGAACACAGAAAAAATGCCTCATGAACGCGGGAAGATAAAAAAACGTGTGAATGCAGGAAGAGTACGCGGGAACGCGGTTTCGCTAAAGAGCCAAAATATAGAGAATAAATGTGATTAACAAATCAAAATAATTTGTCTTAAGTACAGTGGACCGGGCTCCACATATCTCAACAATTCTCCCACTTGGAGACAGGGACACTGACTGCACCACTCATTGGTTGCATCATCATTTTCCTCAAATGTGATATCATCCACCCCTGCAACGCAAACCTCTGTTTTCAAGCTAGAAGACTAACTGAAGTTGCACATAACTTCAGTTTCTCAAGGATAACACCCTTAGTCAACATATCAGCGTCAACACAGCCTTGTACCTCCAAGTTGTTTCTTGGGTTACTCATGTATCTGTTTGTAACTCCCTTTACATAGGCAATATCCTGCCTCAGCTGAAAGCATTTTTTAACAAGTCCAGCCTTGTACCTCTTACTGCATCAAGCGCAGTTTTTAACCGGTACACCCACTTATTATGCAATTCATTCTTCTCTGATTAAAGTTCTGTCAGCTCTCACTTGCTCGAACTTTCATCTTGCAAGATTTCTTTATAGTTTTGTGGTTCTCCACCATCTATCCGTACAAAATCAGGTTTTCTTGCCTTTGATACTCTGCCACCTTTCCGAAAACCGACTTTCTTCTACTGCCCCATAATGCACATCTAACTCACGTGTCCACGCCTGAGTAAACATGTAGTCATATATAGTGTGTCAGTTTTCTTACCCCGAGCCAGTACTAATGTTCTTTTAGTAACCTTTCAGCTACTATCTGAGAGCACCACTGAATGACCACCCTCATTAAGCTGCCCAACAGAATGAGGTTTTACTTCAATTCAGAAAGAGAAAAAAATGCGTGAACGTGGGGAGAGTAGGCGGGAACGCGATTTCGCTAAAGAACCAAATATAGAGAATAAATGTGATTAGCAAATCAAAATAATTTGGCTTAAATACAGTGGACCGGGCTCCACATATCTCAACATTCCTTCCAATCGGTCTTCTCCATATTAAAACCCAAAATACTTGGGTGCACGGCTTTTGTTAGGAACACACCTCTAACTTGGAATAAACTTGATCTCGCTTAATTAAATGTGTTTTCCTCGACTATTCAGCAACTCAAAAAAGCTATCAGTATTTTGATCTTACTGTCGGTCAACTTTTCGATATAGATAGATTTGAAAATATGAAATATGAAAATAATTTTTGAGATTTAATTTAAGTATAAGAGGTATATAATTTAGGTTTTGAAAGTAGTATGTTTTAAAATGAGACCAAATAGATCTCATTCGTCCAATAGTTTGCATAATCGTGTCTGACACCCTGAATACTACACATTCCAAGAGAAAAGTGTAGACCCCGATAATAGGCCCAATTCTGCAAACTAAGAGATTTGTGACATCCATTTGGTCTGCGAATCTTTTATATATGACCGACAAATTCCCCTATCTAATATAAAGATTAAATAGAGTTTATTTTACCTGGGTTCCAAGTTCCCTATAGAGGCAAGCCCCTATAGTTAATTACATCCCAAATGACGGGAGTTACTTGAGAAAACTCTCGATAATGACCAATGGTTTTAGTCTTCAAGAATTCAAGGTTCAGGTTTTCAAGGTAGGATGAGGAAAATCAAATGAGAATGGCTCAATGAGGAACACTTATTTTTAGGAGTCCAAAGGAAGGAGAAGGTAGGGGATGTCACTGATCCGAGGAGAAACTTCAGTGACATCTCGGACTATCCTACGGTGTGACTATATTTTTGGAGACGATATTATTTAATCATTCAATCCTGTCAATTTTATTATTTGGGACTTACATTTGCATAATACCTGATTATGCAAATAGACCACAAAGAAAGGAGGGTTTACGCCGTACCACACAACAACCTCGGAACCTAAAACGAGTTAGGACTTATGCTGCACAACATGATCGTGCAGAGGCCTAAAAGAGGGTGAGGATTTACGTCGCTTTAGGCGAGCTACCTCGAAGTCCTATGGGTTGTTATTATGCTAAGAATGGATAATGTTGAAGATCTTCTTGTTGTTCGGTCTGAATCCCTCGTAGTGCTGCCCACAGAGTTGACTCCAAGCTCCTGTCGTCACGACGGCTCCAGGTTTAAGTGTTTGAGATTGGTGGTTTGTGCTTCACAGTTTTGGTGTCAATGTTTTGGTTTTGTTTTATTTTTTACATGCAGAGTAAGCAAATCACAGGTAAATAAAATGTACTTGAAAGGTAAAATGCAGTAAATGAAAATGCTGTAGATAAACTGTAAAAGCGTA
>JXCR01081794.1:10999-57933 GCA_002079205.1 Phalaenopsis hybrid cultivar
TAAATAGGAGAGAAAGGATCTCGTACTAGCACCATGGCGTATCCACCACTCGGCAATGCAGAAACCTAGACTTTGTCTCTCTCTCTCCCCACTCCGTTGAAATACAAGTTTCTTCTGAAATTGCAGAATTTGGAATGCCGTCGAGATTCGACGCTAAAGCCGCATTTGTCCGACGATTTGTTTGCTGTAAATAGGAAATGAGACGCGGGCGACGAGCGAAAGGGCAATGCATGGCGAGAGAGGGGACGAAACTCGTGGGGTGGCTGCATCTCTGCAAAATCACGTTAAATAAACCGTAGACGGCGACNGACGATTTGTTTGCTGTAAATAGGAAATGAGACGCGGGCGACGAGCGAAAGGGCAATGCATGGCGAGAGAGAGGGGACGAAACTCGTGGGGTGGCTGCATCTCTGCAAAATCACGTTAAATAAACCGTAGACGGCGACTCGGGAAACTTTGCCGTTTTTGTTAGGTTTAATTTTGCTATAACCCAAATCCGGCTCACAACAGGCCCAAAGACCGAGCTCATCTCCGGCTCATCTCCAATGCAAGTTCACCACGTGAAATTTTAGGGCCCATCATAGTAGAAGATAAAATAAATTAATTAAGACATGCCACCCGGCTCGTTCGAAACCCGACCCCGCCCAAGATGAGAAAAAATTATTTTTTGTCCGTATAGAATCCCGCCACAGACNCTGTTAGGTTTAATTTTGCTATAACCCAAATCCGGCTCACAAGAGGCCCAGAGACCGAGCTCATCTCCGGCTCACCTCCAATGCAAGTTCACCACGTGAAATTTTAGGACCCATCATAGTAGGAGATAAAATAACTTAATTAAGACATGCCACCTGGCTCGTTCGAAACCCGACCCCGCCCAAGATGAGAAAAAATAATTTTTTGTCCGTATAGAATCCCGCCACATAGACGTGTTATTCCGCTGTCACGGGTATATAATAACACGTTATTTATCAAAAATCTTGTGTTATACTTTAATTAAACCGCATTATTTTCAGAGTAATTCTTATAATAATTCATATATCGTGATATATTACCTAATTTATATATTACTTATGTAAATTTATACTTAATTTATATATTTATCTTATTTTGCGATTAAACCACCGCCTATAATGCAGGTAGGTGTTATTTTGCCGCCTATAACGCATGTATGTGTTATTCCACCGCCAATAACGACACCCTTTATTATTTCGCTGAGGTATGTTATACTACCATAATATAACACATAGATGTGTTATTTCGCCGTCACGGGTATATAATAACGCGTTATTTATCAAAAATCTTGTGTTATACTTTAATTAAACCGCATTATTTTCAGAATAATTCTTATAATAATTCATATACCATGATATATTACCTAATTTATATATTACTTATGTAAATTTATACTTAATTTATATATTTATCTTATTTTGCGATTAAACCACCGCCTATAATGCAGGTAGGTGTTATTTTGCCGCCTATAACGCATGTATGTGTTATTCCACCGCCAATAACGACTCCCTTTATTATTTCGCTGAGGTATGTTATAGCACCGTAATATAACACATAGATGTGTTATTTCGCTGTCACGGGTATATAATAACGCGTTATTTATCAAAAATCTAGTGTTATACTTAAATTAAACCGCATTATTTTCAGAATAATTCCCATAATAATTCATATACCGTGATATTTTACTTATATAAATTTATACTTAATTTATATATTTACCTTATTTTGCGGTTAAACCACCGTCTATAATGCAGGTAGGTGTTATTCCGTTGCCTATAAAACAGGTATGTGTTATTTGATACACCTAAAATATATAGAGTTTTCAGACACTTTTTTATACATATTTTTTAGATATTACGCTTTAATGGAAGATATTTGTATATTTTTTTTCAGGTACAAGTAAAAAGGTGAAAAATGCTTAAAGGAGTGAAAAAAGATCAAATTTGGAGCAAAAAAGTAAAAATTGTGCTAAGTGTTTTGGCGACTAAGCGCTAGATCCGGCACTTACGCGTCAGTGAAACAGAGAAGGTCGCGCCTAAGCGCCAAAGGCCCTGCGNCAGGTACAAGTAAAAATGTGAAAAATGCTTAAAGGAGTGAAAAAGATCAAATTTGGAGCAAAAAAAATGAAAATTGTGCTAAGTGTTTTGGCGCCTAAGCGCTAGATCCGGCACTTACGCGTCAGTGAAACAGAGAAGGTCGCGCCTAAGCGCCAAAGGCCCTGCACTTAAACGCTAGATGTAGTTATTTGACGGTTTTCTTCATTTGACCAAATTTTGAAGAGGTATTTGAGGCACATATTGACTTAAGATGGTAGTTATGACCACTAAGAACCAAAATATGTTTAAAAGACTTGTGAAAGGAGGCATCCTTTGGAGGATTCATCGAATGTGGACACATTTTGAAGAGTTTCCAATGCACCTTTTGGAGATTTATAAAAGAAGGAAGTTGAGACATTTGAAGGGAGTGCTTGAAAGTTCTGAAAAGTGTTGGAAAGGAGAGAGATTTTCAAGTACCACAAAAATTTCTTTATAATTTTTGTTTTTAGTTTATTTTGAGTGTTGTAAAAGAGAAGAGATTCAAAGGAACTTCAAGAGTTTGGTGAAGGATTTAAGATAAGTTTTTATCTTTTATTTTGAACTATTTTTGGTTTTAATCGAGACTTCATATTGGTTTGACAATGATTTCTACTTTTAAACTAAAGTGTGGCTTTATTTTTCTACATGGATTCTAAGTAGTTTTATTTTTCTTTCTCCTTAAAATGATAAGTAATTAAAGTTTGGATGGAAGTTGTGGGGAGTATTGATTTTTAATGTTGGAAGAAGTTGTGATAATTTAAATCCATGAACTTCGTTTATTTCTTGATTTGACTTATCTAAATTTTAAAATTTGTTGTGAGAACATATAAGAACCGTATTGGTATTGTCTCAGTCAACAATTAAAAAGAATCACATAAGATTATATGAATGAGAATGTAAATCATATGACTTAGTGCAAATAAATAGAGAAATATTCATTGAAGGGTGTAGAGTTAGAGGACTTTAAAGTGACAGGTTAAAGCCCCCAACTTGGTTTATTGTTTTACATTATGATATGAGATGTTAGCCCCCAGGTGGAGAGAAATGAGGGAACTCTAGAATGAGACTTGATATCTTCTCTGCCTAGCCGGTCTTTAGAAATATTCAAACTTTAAATTAGCCAATGTTCCTTATAGCATATCTAGTAAGGGTAAAGAATATAATTACTCATATTCGACATAACACAATTTGCATACTTCCACGATATAATTCCTATACTTATTACTGATTCATGATAAGGAGAAAGATATTTTTCAAATTTAGTGTTTTTCTCTTACATAAACTCAAGTTATCTTTTTAAATAGTTACTGTTCTGTCAAAATATCAAAAATATCAAAAAAGTTTGAATTTTAATACTGCGAAAATATTTTTAGTTCAAGTAATTATCTTTTTAAAATAGATAGTTTGTTGTTCAATAGTGCATATGTGTATTTCCCTGTGGGTTCAATATTCAGGTCTTAATCGAAAAGTCATATATTACTAGATAACAATACGTATACTTGCGGTTATCCCAATATATATAAATTAAAAAGTTAAATTCTTATTTTCTTCAAGATCGGGTTTTTTGTACTGTTGCAAAGTAAGGAAACATAAGTAAAAAATTATAATTAAAGACATTGTTATATTGTGCACATAAACAGTTTCGGGATCATTATTCCGCCGCCATGTGTTATATCCTTTTTTTTATTTTGTTGAGGTATAACACATGGGGAATATTCCTCATGTGTTACCGCGGTGTAACATATGGGGATTATTCCCCATGTGTTATATCATCGTTAATATAACACATAGAAGTGTTATTTCGCCATCATGGGTATATAATAATGCATTATTTATCAAAAATCTTATGTTATACTTTAATTAAACTGCATTATTTTCAAAATAATTCTTATAATAATTCATATACCGTGATATATTACTTATATAAATTTATACTTAATTTATATATTTATTTAATTTTGCGGTTAAACCGCCGCCTATAACGCAAGTAGGCATTATTCTGCCGCCTATAACACAGGTAGGTGTTATTACGCTGAGGTATAACACATGGGGAATATTCCCCATGTGTAACCGAGGTGTAACACATGGGGAGTATTCCCCATGTGTTATACCACTGTAATATAACACATATATGTGTTATTCAGCCTTCATGGTATATAATAACGCGTAATTAAACAAAAATCTTGTGTTATACTTTAATTAAACCACATTATTTTTAAAATAATCGTGTTATACTGTAATATATACGTGTTATATTGAGAATACATGTGTTATTATGAATTATTGACGCATTATTTAGCAAAATTTAAGTGTTATACCGCAATATTATTGTGTTATTGTTCAAAATTCAAGTGTTATAACGACTTTAAGTTATTATAACGAGTTCAAAATTCAATTTTATCATGTTATATGACTTTATAACCTGAAAATTTCAAAATTTAAATGTTATATCGTAAAATAGTTACTTCTTAAAATATTTAAATATAAATAAAGTTTAAAATATAAAATAATAGTGTTATACTGCGATATATATTCGTTATATTGAGAATACATGTGTTATAATTAATTATTGACGCGTTATTTAGAAAAATGTAAGTGTTATACCGCAATATTTTTGCGTTATTGTTCAAAATTCAAGTGTTATAATGAGTTTAAGTTGTTATAACGAGTTCAAAATTCAATTTTATCATCTTATATGACTTTATAACCTAAAAATTTCAAAATTTAAGTGTTATATCGTAAAATAATTACTTCTTAAAATATTCAAATATAAATAAAGTTCAAAATATAAAATAATCGTGTTATACTGCGATATATATTCGTTATATTGAGAATGCATTTGTTATAATTAATTATTGACGCGTTATTTTAAATTTTATCGTGTTATATGATCTTATAACCTAAAAATTTCAAAATATAAGTGTTAGACCGTAAAATTTATGTGTTATAACGAAATATTATTGATGAAAATTTCAAAATCTTGTGTTATATTAAATTATATGACTTTATAACCTGTAATTTTAAAAATATAAGTGTTATACCATAAAATTCAAGTAATTATAGCGAAATATTGTTGCTCAAAATTTCAAAATTCAAGTGTCATAACGAATTATATGACTTTATAATTTATGAGCACATATTTAACCGTAAGCAAATGGCGTAAGCAAATTCACATATTTAACCATAAGCAACTTCAAGTGTAATAAAACCATAAGCACATATTTGAGCGTTTAGATTCTTGGACCACATACAAATGGCGTAAGCAAATTCAGTTCTAAATCTCTCCATGTCTTATTGCCAGTTAAGATACGGGGTCCAATCAATATCTTGTGCTTGTAAAAGACTCTCCTGAAAACTTAGTCACATCTTTTTTTATTGCTCTCGAATCTACACGAGATGAAAGACTCTTCCTACAACTAACAGATTCTCCCCAGTTGGGCATGCCTAACAAAAGTGCCACATGGTCGACGTGGAATTTTACCAAATTCCCACCATCACAAAAACTCTTCTTTCTTTATTCCAGAATCCTATGATATGTAGAGTCAACACACTATCTTGGGAATAAGGAGGCATGTCAAAAAACTGACTGACATTTATTTCTCTTAAAAAAGTCATTGTTTCCTCAGGTACAATGTATCTAAAAGTATCGAGTGCACTACTCACTGCAGAAGGACGACATCTACAATTGAACGTTCTTACGTTCATATACCTACAAAAGAAAACATAAGGAAATATTATTTTATAGATAACAATCTCCATTCAAAATTTTAAAAATGACTCAAACGTTATTATTAGAAGTTTTTGCCAGGTTATATGTGTTATTGTAGTGTTAAATATGTGTTATTGAAGTGTTACATATGTGTTATTTATTTGTTATATGAGTGCAATAGTGTTATAATTGTGTTACTATTTTGTTATTGTAGTTTATTGTTGTGGTATTCTTGTGTTATTGTTGTGTTAATGTTGTGTTATTGTGTGTTATGAATGTGTTATCATTGTGTTATGATTGTGTTATGCTTGTGTTACACCATTAACACAACTATAACGCAACAATAACACAACAATAACACACTAAAACACACTATAACACAAATATAACACATCTATAGCACACTTCTAATAACATAACACAACAATAATACAAAATAACATATCTATAACACCATTATATCAACATAACACAACAATAACACACAAACATTTATAACACACAATAACACATCTATAACACACAATAACACACAATAACACAACTATAACACGATTATAACACACAATAACACATTATAACACATCTATAACACATCTCTAAAAATCATAACACAACAATAACACAAAATTACACCTTTATAACACACAATATCACACAATAATACGACTACAACACCACTATAATACTACAATAACACGACTATTACTTCAACTTTTATTTTAAAATAAACAAAGTAGTTACCTCAATGACTTCGGGATACAACTAGGTTCTTCTTTGGGCTCTCTTGCGACCTTCCATTTTGTGTGCTACAATGAGAAAGAAAATAAATCACTATTTTTTGCAATGAAATGACTAAACACTAATATTTGGAATGAGTATTATGTAACCTACCTTATGTTTCGAAGAGTCAAAACCAAATGGAGTACCACCACCAGCCGTCCAAATGGAGAACTGCTATTGCTGAAGACAAACCACCTTCCGAAGTGCCGAAGAAAGCTAGAAAAGCCAAAGGATGAAGAGGCCCGAAGCCGAAGGAGGAAGAAGTCGAATGCGAACTGACGAAAGGCTCCAAAAATACCAAATCTAACATAAAGTAAGTTTTTGTTTGTTCGGTATTTAATTTGGGTTGGGTTCACGATAAACACACCTGCTAAATTTACAGCGTTGATTTGGGTCGAGTCAAGCTTCTTTTTTAATTTGTATATGTTGTGGGACCCAATTCCACTTGTACTCCACTCATTGGACTCCGCAAGCAACTCACCCTGTGAAGTCCTGAGGTAATAAAAATTCCATCCCAACTCAACTTTTTTGCTCTCCAGTCAGCTCAATGAGCCCACCACTAATCANTCAAGGAGATAGTGAAACTGCATGGGATTAAGGACCATTACTTCTGATTGGGAGTATGGAGGACGTTATGAGAGAAGCTTGGTACTACATTTCAGTTCAACTCAGCAGCTCACCCACAGACAAATGTTCAAATAAAGTGGTGAACAGAAGTTTGGGGTATCTCCTGATTTATATTATAGAGAAGAATATAAAGTTGTGGAATCTTATTCTAGCCCAAGCTGAATTTGCTTATGATAAGTCTGTGAGTCAGACTACAAGACATACTCCCTTTGAGATTGTGTATAGGCATAACACACTCACCCTACTTGAGTTGATATCACTTCTTCCTGCTACATAAATTAGTGTGCATGCTAAGGCTAGAGCGCAGGAGATTCAAAAGCTACATGAGGAGGTAGAGAGAGATCAAAAAGCAGAACCACAAGTATCAGGGGCAAGCTAATAAAATCATGAAGAAGGTGACTTTTTAAGAGGGAGAACCAGTGTAGATCAGATTGAAGAAAGAGAAATTTATGGTGAGATCTTTTGGGAAAATCAAACCCAGAGCAAATTTATCTGTCAAAATTCTCAAGAAGTTGAACAGCACCTACAGAATTGACTTACCCAAAGATTACAAATTTATGCTACCTTCAAGTAGTTAACCTAACTCTATACTATGAGAGAAAAGCTTAGAAAAATGGGGTCGAAGCTCACCTAATCCTGGGAGACTGACATGGGACATCTATTCGCCCATTACCTAGATCGAATCGATCCAAGGGTCTTGAAGATCGGCCAGCCCACTAGGAAAAGAAATGCCGCCTCTTTTTAAAAGAAGCCCCACTCCTAAATATCTAGAAATACATATTTTCTCTCATTGGTGTTTATGATTCAACTTTTGTTGTGATTTATTTTGGGAGAGTCGTCAGTGTCTCCTTTTCCCCCCTAAGGATTGTATCCGAAAGTTTCAAAGGGTGCTCCAGCTATATTTTGGTCAATAGGACAAAGGACAAAAATGATTCATGCAGCCAAACCCACCTAGTGGAATAATGACTTGTTGTTGTTGTTATTATATGCTTTATGAATGAATAATATATTATTAATATTCATTGCACTGGTACGGACTTCCTTTTATGAATACAAACAAAGTTTTGTATTTCTTCATCACAATCCGAGTTGCCAGGATATCAACTCTCAGACCCGGAGTGTGACAGAAAATCTGAAACACCTTCAGATCAATTCAAATTCCTGAATTACAACAAAAATGAAAAATAACAAAACAGACAATCCTATCACGCAGAATTCAAACGCGAACTTTGGTGCGTTAAGCTTACCATCTGGTACGTGTTATTGCAGCCGGAAGGGTTTGGGCCCTTCTTACCGTCCTGAACAACGCCATTGCCAGCAACGAGAGCGATGCAGCTGGTGCAGAAGAGAAAGGCGACGCAGAGCAACGCCAGATGCCGTAGAATATAAATAGGAGAGAAAGGATCTCGTACTAGCACCATGGCGTATCCACCACTCGGCAATGCAGAAACCTAGACTTTGTCTCTCTCTCTCCCCACTCCGTTGAAATACAAGTTTCTTCTGAAATTGCAGAATTTGGAATGCCGTCGAGATTCGACGCTAAAGCCGCATTTGTCCGACGATTTGTTTGCTGTAAATAGGAAATGAGACGCGGGCGACGAGCGAAAGGGCAATGCATGGCGAGAGAGAGGGGACGAAACTCGTGGGGTGGCTGCATCTCTGCAAAATCACGTTAAATAAACCGTAGACGGCGACTCGGGAAACTTTGCCGTTTCTGTTAGGTTTAATTTTGCTATAACCCAAATCCGGCTCACAAGAGGCCCAGAGACCGAGCTCATCTCCGGCTCACCTCCAATGCAAGTTCACCACGTGAAATTTTAGGACCCATCATAGTAGGAGATAAAATAACTTAATTAAGACATGCCACCTGGCTCGTTCGAAACCCGACCCCGCCCAAGATGAGAAAAAATAATTTTTTGTCCGTATAGAATCCCGCCACATAGACGTGTTATTCCGCTGTCACGGGTATATAATAACACGTTATTTATCAAAAATCTTGTGTTATACTTTAATTAAACCGCATTATTTTCAGAGTAATTCTTATAATAATTCATATATCGTGATATATTACCTAATTTATATATTACTTATGTAAATTTATACTTAATTTATATATTTATCTTATTTTGCGATTAAACCACCGCCTATAATGCAGGTAGGTGTTATTTTGCCGCCTATAACGCATGTATGTGTTATTCCACCGCCAATAACGACACCCTTTATTATTTCGCTGAGGTATGTTATACTACCATAATATAACACATAGATGTGTTATTTCGCCGTCACGGGTATATAATAACGCGTTATTTATCAAAAATCTTGTGTTATACTTTAATTAAACCGCATTATTTTCAGAATAATTCCTAAAATAATTCATATACCGTGATATTTTACTTATATAAATTATACTTAATTTATATATTTACCTTATTTTGCGGTTAAACCACCGTCTATAATGCAGGTAGGTGTTATTCCGTTGCCTATAAAACAGGTATGTGTTATTTGATACACCTAAAATATATAGAGTTTTCAGACACTTTTTTATACATATTTTTTAGATATTACGCTTTAATGGAAGATATTTGTATATTTTTTCAGGTACAAGTAAAAATGTGAAAAATGCTTAAAGGAGTGAAAAAGATCAAATTTGGAGCAAAAAAAATGAAAATTGTGCTAAGTGTTTTGGCGCCTAAGCGCTAGATCCGGCACTTACGCGTCAGTGAAACAGAGAAGGTCGCGCCTAAGCGCCAAAGGCCCTGCACTTAAACGCTAGATGTAGTTATTTGACGGTTTTCTTCATTTGACCAAATTTTGAAGAGGTATTTGAGGCACATATTGACTTAAGATGGTAGTTATGACCACTAAGAACCAAAATATGTTTAAAAGACTTGTGAAAGGAGGCATCCTTTGGAGGATTCATCGAATGTGGACACATTTTGAAGAGTTTCCAATGCACCTTTTGGAGATTTATAAAAGAAGGAAGTTGAGACATTTGAAGGGAGTGCTTGAAAGTTCTGAAAAGTGTTGGAAAGGAGAGAGATTTTCAAGTACCACAAAAATTTCTTTATAATTTTTGTTTTTAGTTTATTTTGAGTGTTGTAAAAGAGAAGAGATTCAAAGGAACTTCAAGAGTTTGGTGAAGGATTTAAGATAAGTTTTTATCTTTTATTTTGAACTATTTTTGGTTTTAATCGAGACTTCATATTGGTTTGACAATGATTTCTACTTTTAAACTAAAGTGTGGCTTTATTTTTCTNGAGACATTTAAAGGGAGTGCTTGAAAGTTCTGAAAAGTGTTGGAAAGGAGAGAGATTTTCAAGTACCACAAAAATTTCTTTATAATTTTTGTTTTTAGTTTATTTTGAGTGTTGTAAAAGAGAAAAGATTCAAAGGAACTTCAAGAGTTTGGTGAAGGATTTGAGATAAGTTTTTATCTTTTGTTTTGAACTATTTTTTGTTTTAATCGAGACTTCATATTGGTTTGACAATGATTTCTACTTTTAAACTAAAGTGTGGCTTTATTTTTCTACATGGATTCTAAGTAGTTTTATTTTTCTTTCTCCTTAAAATGATAAGTAATTAAAGTTTGGATGGAAGTTGTGGGGAGTATTGATTTTTAATGTTGGAAGAAGTTGTGATAATTTAAATCCATGAACTTCGTTTATTTCTTGATTTGACTTATCTAAATTTTAAAATTTGTTGTGAGAACATATAAGAACCGTATTGGTATTGTCTCAGTCAACAATTAAAAAGAATCACATAAGATTATATGAATGAGAATGTAAATCATATGACTTAGTGCAAATAAATAGAGAAATATTCATTGAAGGGTGTAGAGTTAGAGGACTTTAAAGTGACAAGTTAAAGCCCCCAACTTGAAATAGTCATTGATGGGTGTAGAGTTAGAGGACTTTAAAGTGACAGGTTAAAGCCCCCAACTTGGTTTAGAAATAATTTTTGAAGGGTGTAGAGTTAGAGGACTTTAAAGTGATAGGTTAAAGCCCCCAACTTGGTTTATTGTTTAGGTTCTGATACGAGATGTTAGCCCCAGTGGGAGGGAATTGAGGTAACTCTAGAGTGAGAGGGGTGTAGAGTTAGAGGACTTTAAAGTGACAGGTTAAAGCCCCTAACTTGGTTTATTGTTTTCATTATGATATGAGATGTTAGCCCCCAGGTGGAGAGAAATGAGGGAACTCTAGAATGAGACTTGATATCTTCTCTGCCTAGCCGGTCTTTAGAAATATTCAAACTTTAAATTAGCCAATGTTCCTTATAGCATATCTAGTAAGGGTAAAGAATATAATTACTCATATTCGACATAACACAATTTGCATACTTCCACGATATAATTCCTATACTTATTACTGATTCATGATAAGGAGAAAGATATTTTTCAAATTTAGTGTTTTTCTCTTACATAAACTCAAGTTATCTTTTTAAATAGTTACTGTTCTGTCAAAATATCAAAAATATCAAAAAAGTTTGAATTTTAATACTGCGAAAATATTTTTAGTTCAAGTAATTGTCTTTTTAAAATAGATAGTTTGTTGTTCAATAGTGCATATGTGTATTTCCCTGTGGGTTCAATATTTAGGTCTTAATCAAAAAGTCATATATTACTAGATAACGATACGTATACTTGCGTGGTATCCCAATATATATAAATTAAAAAGTTAAATTCTTATTTTCTTCAAGATCAGGTTTTTTGTACTGTTGCAAATTAAGGAAACATAAGTAAAAAATTATAATTAAAGACATTGTTATATTGTGCACATAAACAATTTCGGGATCATTATTCCGCCGCCAATAATGCCTCCCTTTTTTATTTTGTTAAGGTATAACACATGGGGAATATTCCCCATGTGTTACCGCGGTGTAACATATGGGGATTATTCCCCATGTGTTATATCATCGTTAATATAACACATCGANCTGATCTTTAATGTTGGAAGAAGTTGTGATGATTTAAATTCATGAACTTCATTTACTTCTTGATTTGACTTATCTAGATGTTAAAATTTGTTGTGAGAACATGTAAGAACCGGATTGGTATTGTCTCAGTCAACAATTAGAAAAAATCACATAAGATTATATGAATGAGAATGTAAATCATATGACTTAGTGCAAATAAATAGAGAAATGTTCATTGAAGGGTGTAGAGTTAGAGGACTTTAAAATGACAGGTTAAAGACCCCAACTTGGTTTATTGTTTTACATTATGATACGAGATGTTAGCCCCCAGGTGGAGGGAAATGAGGGAACTCTAGAATGAGACTTAGTATCTTCCCTGCCTAACCGGTCTTTAGAAATATTCAAACTTTAAATTAGTCAATGTTCCTTATAGCACATCTATTAAGGGTAAATAATATAATTACTCATATTCGACATAACACAATTTGCATACTTCCACGATAGAATTCTTATACTTATTACTGATTCATGATAAGGAGAAAGATATTTTTCAAATTTAGTGTTTTCTCTTACATAAACTCAAGTTATCTTTTTAAATATTTACTGTTCTGTCAAAATATCAAAAATATCAAAAAAATTTGAATTTTAATACTGCGAAAATATTTTTAGTTCAAGTAATTATCTTTTTAAAATAGATAGTTTGTTGTTCAATAGTGCATATGTGTATTTCCCTGTGGGTTCAATATTCAGGTCTTAATCGAAAAGTCATATATTACTAGATAACAATACGTATACTTGCGGTTATCCCAATATATATAAATTAAAAAGTTAAATTCTTATTTTCTTCAAGATCGGGTTTTTTGTACTGTTGCAAAGTAAGGAAACATAAGTAAAAAATTATAATTAAAGACATTGTTATATTGTGCACATAAACAGTTTCGGGATCATTATTCCGCCGCCATGTGTTATATCCTTTTTTTTATTTTGTTGAGGTATAACACATGGGGAATATTCCTCATGTGTTACCGCGGTGTAACATATGGGGATTATTCCCCATGTGTTATATCATCGTTAATATAACACATCGAAGTGTTATTCCGCCGTCATGGGTATATAATAATGCATTATTTATCAAAAATCTTATGTTATACTTTAATTAAACTGCATTATTTTCAAAATAATTCTTATAATAATTCATATACCGTGATATATTACTTATATAAATTTATACTTAATTTATATATTTATTTAATTTTGCGGTTAAACCGCCGCCTANTAAAGTAATTCCTATAATAATTCATATACTGTGATATATTACTTATATAAATTTATACTTAATTTATATATTTATTTAATTTTGCGGTTAAACCGCCGCCTATAACGCAAGTAGGCATTATTCTGCCGCCTATAACACAGGTAGGTGTTATTACGCTGAGGTATAACACATGGGGAATATTCCCCATGTGTAACCGAGGTGTAACACATGGGGAATATTCCCCATGTGTTATACCACTGTAATATAACACATATATGTGTTATTCAACCGTCATGGTATATAATAACGCGTAATTAAACAAAAATCTTGTGTTATACTTTAACTAAACCACATTATTTTTAAAATAATTGTGTTATACTGTAATATAAAAATTTCAAAATTTAAATGTTATATCGTAAAATAGTTACTTCTTAAAATATTTACATATAAATAAAGTTTAAAATATAAAATAATAGTGTTATACTGCGATATATATTCGTTATATTGAGAATACATGTGTTATAATTAATTATTGACGCGTTATTTAGAAAAATGTAAGTGTTATACCGCAATATTTTTGCGTTATTGTTCAAAATTCAAGTGTTATAATGAGTTTAAGTTGTTATAACGAGTTCAAAATTCAATTTTATCATCTTATATGACTTTATAACCTAAAAATTTCAAAATTTAAGTGTTATATCGTAAAATAATTACTTCTTAAAATATTCAAATATAAATAAAGTTCAAAATATAAAATAATCGTGTTATACTGCGATATATATTCGTTATATTGAGAATGCATTTGTTATAATTAATTATTGACGCGTTATTTTAAATTTTATCGTGTTATATGATCTTATAACCTAAAAATTTCAAAATATAAGTGTTAGACCGTAAAATTTATGTGTTATAACGAAATATTATTGATGAAAATTTCAAAATCTTGTGTTATATTAAATTATATGACTTTATAACCTGTAATTTTAAAAATATAAGTGTTATACCATAAAATTCAAGTAATTATAGCGAAATATTGTTGCTCAAAATTTCAAAATTCAAGTGTCATAACGAATTATATGACTTTATAATTTATGAGCACATATTTAACCGTAAGCAAATGGCGTAAGCAAATTCACATATTTAACCATAAGCAACTTCAAGTGTAATAAAACCATAAGCACATATTTGAGCGTTTAGATTCTTGGACCACATACAAATGGCGTAAGCAAATTCAGTTCTAAATCTCTCCATGTCTTATTGCCAGTTAAGATACGGGGTCCAATCAATATCTTGTGCTTGTAAAAGACTCTCCTGAAAACTTAGTCACATCTTTTTTTATTGCTCTCGAATCTACACGAGATGAAAGACTCTTCCTACAACTAACAGATTCTCCCCAGTTGGGCATGCCTAACAAAAGCGCCACATGGTCGACGTGGAATTTTACCAACTTCCCACCATCACAAAAGCTCTTCTTTCTTTATTCCAGAATCCCATGATATGTAGAGTCAACACACTATCTTGGGGATAAGGAGGCATGTCAAAAAACTAGCTGACATTTATTTCTCTTAAAAAAGTCATTGTTTCCTCAGGTACAATGTATCTAAAAGTATCGAGTGCACTACTCACTGCAAAAGGACGACATCTATAATTGAACGTTCTTGCGTTCATATACCTACAAAAGAAAACATAAGGAAATATTATTTTATAGATAACAATCTCCATTTGAAATTTTAAAAATGACTCAAACGTTATTATTAGAAGTTTTTGCCAGGTTATATGTGTTATTGTAGTGTTAAANGTATTCCCCATGTGTTATACCACTGTAATATAACACATATATGTGTTATTCAGCCTTCATGGTATATAATAACGCGTAATTAAACAAAAATCTTGTGTTATACTTTAATTAAACCACATTATTTTTAAAATAATCGTGTTATACTGTAATATATACGTGTTATATTGAGAATACATGTGTTATTATGAATTATTGACGCATTATTTAGCAAAATTTAAGTGTTATACCGCAATATTATTGTGTTATTGTTCAAAATTCAAGTGTTATAACGACTTTAAGTTATTATAACGAGTTCAAAATTCAATTTTATCATGTTATATGACTTTATAACCTGAAAATTTCAAAATTTAAATGTTATATCGTAAAATAGTTACTTCTTAAAATATTTAAATATAAATAAAGTTTAAAATATAAAATAATAGTGTTATACTGCGATATATATTCGTTATATTGAGAATACATGTGTTATAATTAATTATTGACGCGTTATTTAGAAAAATGTAAGTGTTATACCGCAATATTTTTGCGTTATTGTTCAAATTCAAGTGTTATAATGAGTTTAAGTTGTTATAACGAGTTCAAAATTCAATTTTATCATGTTATATGACTTTATAACCTGAAAATTTCAAAATTTAAGTGTTATATCGTAAAATAATTACTTCTTAAAATATTCAAATATAAATAAAGTTCAAAATATAAAATAATCGTGTTATACTGCGATATATATTCGTTATATTGAGAATGCATGTGTTATAATTAATTATTGATGCGTTAATTTAAATTTTATCGTGTTATATGATCTTATAACCTAAAAATTTTGAAAATATAAGTGTTAGACCGTAAAATTTAAGTGTTATAACGAAATATTATTGATGAAAATTTCAAAATCTTGTGTTATATTAAATTATATGACTTTATAACCTGTAATTTTAAAAATATAAGTGTTATACCATAAAATTCAAGTATTATAGCGAAATATTGTTGCTCAAAATTTCAAAATTCAAGTGACATAACGAATTATATGACTTTATAACCTATGAGCACATATTTAACCGTAAGCAAATGGCATAAGCAAATTCACATATTTAACCATAAGCAACTTCAAGTGTAATAAAACCATAAGCATATATTTGAGCATTTAGATTCTTGGACCACATACAAATGGCGTAAGCAAATTCAGTTCTAAATCTCTCCATGTCTTATTGCCAGTTAAGATACGGGGTCCAATCAATATCTTGTGCTTGTAAAAGACTCTCCTGAAAACTTAGTCACATCTTTTTTTATTGCTCTCGAATCTACACGAGATGAAAGACTCTTCCTACAACTAACAGATTCTCCCCAGTTGGGCATGCCTAACAAAAGTGCCACATGGTCGACGTGGAATTTTACCAAATTCCCACCATCACAAAAACTCTTCTTTCTTTATTCCAGAATCCTATGATATGTAGAGTCAACACACTATCTTGGGAATAAGGAGGCATGTCAAAAAACTGACTGACATTTATTTCTCTTAAAAAAGTCATTGTTTCCTCAGGTACAATGTATCTAAAAGTATCGAGTGCACTACTCACTGCAGAAGGACGACATCTACAATTGAACGTTCTTACGTTCATATACCTACAAAAGAAAACATAAGGAAATATTATTTTATAGATAACAATCTCCATTCAAAATTTTAAAAATGACTCAAACGTTATTATTAGAAGTTTTTGCCAGGTTATATGTGTTATTGTAGTGTTAAATATGTGTTATTGAAGTGTTACATATGTGTTATTTATTTGTTATATGAGTGCAATAGTGTTATAATTGTGTTACTATTTTGTTATTGTAGTTTATTGTTGTGGTATTCTTGTGTTATTGTTGTGTTAATGTTGTGTTATTGTGTGTTATGAATGTGTTATCATTGTGTTATGATTGTGTTATGCTTGTGTTACACCATTAACACAACTATAACGCAACAATAACACAACAATAACACACTAAAACACACTATAACACAAATATAACACATCTATAGCACACTTCTAATAACATAACACAACAATAATACAAAATAACATATCTATAACACCATTATATCAACATAACACAACAATAACACACAAACATTTATAACACACAATAACACATCTATAACACACAATAACACACAATAACACAACTATAACACGATTATAACACACAATAACACATTATAACACATCTATAACACATCTCTAAAAATCATAACACAACAATAACACAAAATTACACCTTTATAACACACAATATCACACAATAATACGACTACAACACCACTATAATACTACAATAACACGACTATTACTTCAACTTTTATTTTAAAATAAACAAAGTAGTTACCTCAATGACTTCGGGATACAACTAGGTTCTTCTTTGGGCTCTCTTGCGACCTTCCATTTTGTGTGCTACAATGAGAAAGAAAATAAATCACTATTTTTTGCAATGAAATGACTAAACACTAATATTTGGAATGAGTATTATGTAACCTACCTTATGTTTCGAAGAGTCAAAACCAAATGGAGTACCACCACCAGCCGTCCAAATGGAGAACTGCTATTGCTGAAGACAAACCACCTTCCGAAGTGCCGAAGAAAGCTAGAAAAGCCAAAGGATGAAGAGGCCCGAAGCCGAAGGAGGAAGAAGTCGAATGCGAACTGACGAAAGGCTCCAAAAATACCAAATCTAACATAAAGTAAGTTTTTGTTTGTTCGGTATTTAATTTGGGTTGGGTTCACGATAAACACACCTGCTAAATTTACAGCGTTGATTTGGGTCGAGTCAAGCTTCTTTTTTAATTTGTATATGTTGTGGGACCCAATTCCACTTGTACTCCACTCATTGGACTCCGCAAGCAACTCACCCTGTGAAGTCCTGAGGTAATAAAAATTCCATCCCAACTCAACTTTTTTGCTCTCCAGTCAGCTCAATGAGCCCACCACTAATCATTTTAATGTATTTTTTGATAAGTTACCAATGCATCCTCCTCCTCTTGAGCACTAATGCATTATCACGTTTGCTTTCGTAAAAATTGAATCTAAGTTCGAGCTTGCAAGCAGGTTGTAGCCACGAGCTATAGCTCACAATTTGGCAGGTGAGCCAAGCTCAATAATACATGGTTAAGCTCAACTCAACTTGTTTACACCCCTAGCCACGGGACCTTTTTCTTTCCTCAAAAGCATAGTTTCTTCCCTTCAATTTCTAGCTCTTCATTTTTTTCATTGTGTTCTCTTTCAAAAATTTTTTTCCTTTCTCAAAGCAAGCACGTTATCTCAGAAGAACACACTTGGTTTGCCATTGTGAGACTTTAGAGAACTTGGGGGTAACTCATTCTTAATCATCATTATTTTCTCTTGTTTGATTTGAAATTTGGGGCATTTACATACACACCACCTAATTTTTGTATTTTTACATATCTAACAATAAATAATTACATTTCACATTTAGACTACCCAAATTTTTAATTTCACATCAAAAAACTATTATTTTAACTTTTAGAGAATGAAATACATCTTTTTATATTTAAATAAAGTGGAATTTAGGTAAAAATTGAAGTTTATGTGTTAGATATGTAAATACATGGGAATTGAGTGTTATGCAAGTAGTAGTTCTTTCTTGGCTCTAGGTTACATTATGCAGATCTATTTAATATTATTGGTTTATCCTTGTGTTGAANTCTTTCTTGGCTCTAGGTTACATTATGCAGATCTATTTAATATTATTGGTTTATCCTTGTGTTGAATCCAAAACTTTTCAGGAGAAGCCTAAGGGATAGAGCACTGAAGGAATAGAGAGAGAGAGAGAGAGAGAGAGAGAGAGATAGGCAAGCTATAACATAGTGATGAACAATAATTTTGTGCAAACTTTATTCATTAAAATGGATCATTTATTTATAGGAATGGAGATTGTGCAATTACATTATGTACCCCTAGTGTACGTAGGTATGGAAGTGCGACTACTTGCTGAGGACCTGCTTTGAATGCTCTAGAGCTGGATGGTCTATTTCACCTATCCTGTTTAGAGGGCGTTGGATTTGTCAGCAAAGATCTAGTCAGACAGATTCTTTNATAGGTATGGAAGGGGTCTTTTAATATATACACTCGTGGGGCCCACATATATGGATGGGCGATCATTATGACGTGCGACAACTTGCTGAGGACCTGCTTTGAATGCTCTAGAGCTGTATGGTCTATTTCACCTATCCTGTTTAGAGGGCGTTGGATTTGTCAGCAAAGATCTAGTCAGACAGATTCTTTAAGAGATACTATACAATTCATCCGTTGGGGTGCACCATCCTCCAAGTACATAGGAGCTGGCAGAGCATGTAGTCTCAGGTCGTCCTCGATTCACATCATCTTTTTCGCTAGACATGAGATATCTATGAGATTTGTGCTGACACCTTTTTGATGTACAATTACAATAAATTAAGATAAATTTTCTCTTTCCCATTGATAATGACTACTGCGATAAGGACAACAGAAGCTAAATTTTTAAAACAAGTTTGTAATATTCATGACTATTAAATGTGTAATAATTGAATACTTCTTGATTCTCATGCCAAAGCCATTATAAATGAGATATAAGGAGTTATCTTCCTAGTGTTCTTTCATATTCAACTTTTATTCCATCAGTGGCATCAAGTATGGAGGGCGGACAACACCTGAAATCTGTTAGCAAGGAGGCCCGCACGTTGGTGTTTCAGGCAATGAAGAAGATGACAAATTCTACTTTGAAGATAGAATGACCTGGAAAGCACATTGTGCCTGAGCTGAGGACCTCTAACCCTGTGGTTGAGGTAGGATCCTCGAATTTGAACAATGGCCTCTCGACAGAGGGCACTTTGGTGGCAAAGGGAGGCTTCCCTCATGAAGAAACGTCGCATGATGGGAAAGAGCCGCCAAAATGATGATTTAAAGGGCTGAACAATCTTCCACCCTATTCTTTTTTAGCTAAGGGAAGAGCAAGGTCATGAGCCTGCCTTTGAGCTGTTACCCCTAGAGGAGCAAGCAACAAATGAACAAGGGGTTGCTCCATACCCTTCCATAGCTGATACTTATCAACCGATTTATTGTCCTCCATCATTGGAGCAAGAAGTTAGGGGAGAAGGCTTTTCCTTCACCACTTTTAATTTAGACCAAATGCTGGGTCACTCTTCTAGTGAGGGGACAAAGACTCAGACTCCCACAGAGTGAGAGGTTCCAGATTATGGGTCCTCCAAGGGTTCAAGGCATTCTGGGGAGCCACTTGGAAATGAGCAATGTTTTCGATGACTGATCGAGTGGAGACGTCCAATATACCTGAGTCGTATGACTCGATTGAGCTTCATCTCTACGAGGTCAAGACTTTGCTTGCACAAGAAAGTGGCCACTTTTTGTGATGAGCAGTTAAGGTATTTTGAGGATGAGTTAGCAGCAATTCTGGCTCGTGAGGCTATCCTTCAAGAGGAGCTGACGTCCCTCAAGGCTGAGCTAACTGCCATTCGGGTGGAAGATTTGGTCTCCCGATTGTACTCTTAAAAGAACATGATATACAAGGTTACGATATGGGGTGATCTGATGTTCAAGCAATTGTCTCAGTTTGGATATGTTTTGATTGAGGCAACAATTCATACTTTTATAAAGGATTTCTTTCTAGTTTATTAATTATAAATGAGTGAATTTCTCTTTCTATCAANGGGTGGGTGATTCTAATATTTGGAAAGCCATTCTTAAAGCAAGAGCTATAGCTAGCAAATTTATCCTTTGGGATGTCTGTTGACCTCACTTTTGGTTGAGGTCTAGTTTTTCCTTTTTAGTAGCCTAAGGTCTAGCCATAAGACTTTCTTGTTGACTATTCTTAGAGAACTAGAAAAGGAACCCTCACCATTAGAAATTTGAAACTCCTTTTTACTCAACTTGAAGTTCCACATAGTGATCATAACCTCAAGCACTTAGTAGGTGGGGTCATTATGACGGAGCCCAAGGAGAGTTCCCATAGGACAGTTTGACCTTAGCGTTGGCCCTAGGTGTTGGTCTGGAGCCAAGGTACTCACCTCACTCACAATCACTCACAAATACAAACTCAAAATTTCTTGACTTTGATCCCTTAATCCTTTGGGAGACTCATGTAGTTGGTCCCCTAAACCCACTGGCTCTAGGCTTGGGTTTAGCTAAGACCAGTACATAGAAGATCCAAATGAGGTTTCCATTGATCAATAGCTCATTTATGGTGGTTGGCACCCCAATTCTACCAAAAATACTCAACTTGGTATTTTTTTTCCACTAAACTCCCCCAAATTACCTAAGTACCCTTGAAACCCTAAATTTGGCAAAAATTCCCAAATTTACTCAAAATACCCAGATTTTTTCAAAAATCATTTCAAACCTTTTGAAAATATCCAAATTACCCAAAATCACCAAAAAAATTGCCAAATTACCAAAATGCCCCTCCTTAGCCCAAAATTTCAAAAATTCCAAAAAATCCAAAAAATTTCAAAAACCTTCAAAATATTCCCAATTTTATTTTTCTCAACTATCACATGATCTAATTTGACCAATTTGACAAAAATACTCAACTTGAAATTTTGNAGAACAAGAAGACTCGCCAGGTATGCTTTTTATAGTTTACAATATTGTCTTTCCTGTAATTTCATACTGTACTTTTTATGCTTATGAAACTTGCATGCTAAACAACAATATCATCCTGCATGAAAACCAAAACTGTTAGGATAGCCACAAAACCAAAACCAAAATCCAAAGCCAAAATTAAAAAGAACTAAGATAAAAATCACCTTCACAACATTCAAAATATAAAACAACTCAAAATTTAATCACAAAAATCACAAAAAATCACAACTAAAAATAAATTAAGAAGTCTCTATCGAATGATCGGGAATCCCTCAGAGGAGGTAACCTACGGTTGCTAACGAGGCTTTCCGCGGTCTAAATGAAAGTATGGAACTCATTAAGTTGAGTTCAGTAAATTCATTTAGACTAAGTAAATCCAATAGAAAATAGTGATACTGGAACGAGGGAACCGTAGGATCCTAACTGGTGTCACTCTAATCAACTTTAACATGCCGCATAATATTTAAAAAACTACAACCATAAGGTCACCTGATTTGACATCATAACCTGACAAATTAAAAAACTTAATCTCATCACAATGAGGAGCTTGGAACTTGCATTATGGGTAGCGCGATCATCTTCAACAACAAAACATGTCTCCATCAGCTAAACCATTCTTTAACCAATCCATAGGACTTCGAGGTTGTTTTCTTTTGCAACATAAATCCTCAGCTTTATCTTTAGGCCTTTGTATAACCCTACTCTACAATATAAGCCCTAACTAGCCTTAGGATTCCGAGGTTGTCATTCGTTACGACCTAAATCCTCATATCTTCCAGGTTATTTGTGTGATCGTTTCACACAAGTATAAGCCCTAATTAATAAAATTTGCCGGATGAAACATTTAAATATTTTTCCTCAAAACTGAAGCCAAACAATTGGATAGATTGAGAAGTCACTGAGGTTCTCCTCTGGATCCATGACATCCCCTAGTTCTTCTTCCTATGGATTCCAAAAACAAAATGTTCCAAATTCAAGCTATTCCCATTTCACACCTTTTTATCGGATTTTGTTGAAAATTCCTATCCTTTTGACCTCCTTGAAGATAATATTTCCTGATTTTTATCGAGAGTTTTTTTGAGCGACTTCAGTCATTTAAGATGTAATTAACTATAGGGGCTTGCCCTTATAGGAAGTTTTTTCGAACCCAACTTAATATAAACCATATTTAATTCTTCATATTTAATAGAGGAAATTGTCAGCAAATAAAACGGTTTCGCAGACCAAACGAATTTCATATATTTCTTAGTTTATTTGATCAAGCCTCATCTTCAAGTCTTGTGTTTATCCTTCGGGATAGATATAGGGTTTGAGGTACAACGCTCTTTCACTTGAACTATGGAAAATATGGGGTCAATTTGATTTCATATTTTTCTAAACTATATATACATATGTAAATTAAATGTCCTTTCAAACCGGGCGACGAGATTTTGATTTTGTTGACTGACAACTTCTTACAGGCAACTCCTTAACCAAAAATAGTGCCAACAGCTTCTGGCGACTCCACTGGGGAATAAATTTTCTCCCATTTAAATAAAGAATATTATCTTCACACATCGGTAATGTGTCCATGTCTCCCTTGAACCAAATTACCCTTCTTTCATTAACATACTTTACCCATTTCTGTCTTGGGAAAGTACGACAAACTTTTTAGAATTCAGAACTGTCTGTTTAATTACCTTTGAACAGAAGGGTTTAGGAGGCCATTAAGAACTCTTTAAATCTTCATGTGGGGTGGGACCCCTAATAGGTGTGTTAGTGGACCAGTTCCACCTAGGCATTGTGTGTTGCTAAATGGGTCTCGCACTGAGTCCTAAACACTTCACATCTCCCTTTCAAGTTTGATTTGTTATTTTGTAGATTAAATTAAATTGTGTTGTGCNTTGTTGACCTCACTTTTGGTTGAGGCCTAGTTTTTTCTTTTTAGTAGCCTAAGGTCTAGCCATAAGACTTTCCTGTTGACTATTATTAGAGAACTAGAAAAGGAACCCTCACCATTAGAAATTTGAAACTCCTTTTTACTCAACTTGAAGTTCCACATAGTGATCATAACCTCTAGCACTTAGTAGGCGGGGTCATTATGGCGGAGCCCAAGGAGAGTTCCCATAGGATAGTCTGGAGCCAAGGTACTCACCTCACTCACAATCACTCACAAATACAAACCCAAAATTTCTTGACTTTGATCCCTTAATCCTTTGGGAGACTCATGTAGTTGGTCCCCTAAACCCACTGACTCTAGGCTTGGGTTTAGCTAAGACCAGTACATAGAAGATCCAAATGAGGTTTCCATTGATTGATAGCTCATTTATGGTGGTTGGCACCCCAATTCTACCAAAAATACTCAACTTGGTATTTTTTCCACTAAACTCTCCCAAATTACCTAAGTACCCTTGAAACCCTAAATTTGGCAAAAATTCCCAAATTTACCCAAAATACCCAGATTTTTTCAAAAATCATTTCAAACCTTTTGAAAATATCCAAATTACCCAAAATCACCAAAAAAATTGCTAAATTACCAAAATGCCCCTCCTCAGCCCAAAATTTCAAAAATTGCAAAAAATCCAAAAAATTTTAAAAACCTTCAAAATATTCCTAATTTTATTTTTCTCAACTATCACATGATCTAATTTGACCAATTTGACAAAAATACTCAACTTGAAATTTTGGCATGTTGTTGCCTCTATCTTGGGGAACATTCTCTGATTTTTCCGAAGTCAGAGGAGACCCCTAGACAAAGATCCATATTTTTCAAGTTTATGTCTATTATTTGCATAAATTAATCATAATAATTAGCATGTTNAAAATTTTGGCATGTTGTTGCCTCTGTCTTGGGGAACATTCTCTGATTTTTCCGAAGTCAGAGGAGACCCCTAGAAAAAGATCCATATTTTTCAAGTTTATGTCTATTATTTGCATAAATTAATCATAATAATTAGCATGTTGCTCAGAAAATTTCAAGAAAAATTTGGAAAGTTTATTATGGCCAGAGAAACCTTTGGAAAATTTTTCATGATCTAAATCATTAAGAACATACCTAATTGCAAAAAAACCCAAAACACAAAGAAAATTAATTTGGGAAAAAATAAACATCTAAATGAATTGATTTTGATTCAACATTATGCTTTAAAGTTCAAAGAACTTCCCATAAAATTTTCAAAATATTTGGAGCTCATTTGATAACTCAAATTGATTTTCTAAGTTAAATGATATTTTTGACACTAAAATGATTTTTAGTAATTAAAATATAACTCAAAAAATTATAAAAATTAGTTTTGAGAGTTTTTTGTGATAAGAGAAATTTTCTAAAAATAAATTTGTAATTAAAATAAATTTTTCATTTTCAAGCATTTCCTTAATATTTAAATAATTAAAAAATGACAAAAATCACAAAAATAATAAAATTCATGGAAATGTTCTAAATTGTTTGTTAAGAACTTAGGAATAATTGAAATATTATTCTCGATTTTCTAAGTGAAGATATTGAATTTTGAAGCTTAAAATAAATTTTCAAGGCAAAAAATGAATTTTCACTAAAATAATTCTAACAATGAGAAAAATAAAAAAAATTATGAAATTTATTTCTCTGGTTTCCTTAACCTTGGAGAGATTTAATAAAAATATGAAACTTAATTTTCAATATTTAAAAATTTTATAATTAATAAATACTCCAGAACTTGAAATAATTCTAATATATAAAATAAACTCAAAAAATCATGAANATTTTAGTAATTAAAATATAACTCAAAAAATTATAAAAATTAGTTTTGAGAGTTTTCTGTGATAAGAGAAATTTTCTAAAAATAAATTTGTGATTAAAATAAATTTTTCATTTTCAAACATTTTCTTAATATTTAAATAATTAAAAAATGACAAAAATCACAAAAATAATAAAATTCATGAAAATGTTCTAAATTGTTTGTTAAGAGCTTAGGAATAATTGAAATATTTGTCTCGATTTTCTAAGTGAAGATATTGAATTTTGAAGCTTAAAATAATTTTTAAAGGCAAAAAATGGATTTTCACTAAAATAATTCTAACAATGAGAAAAATAAAAAAAATTATGAAATTTACTTCTCTGGTTTCCTTAACCTTGGAGAGATTTAATAAAAATATGAAACTTAATTTTCAATTTTAAAATATTTTATAATTAATAAATACTCCAGAACTTGAAATAATTCTAATATATAAAATAAACTCAAAAAATCATGAAATTTGGTCTAAAAGTTCCTCTAGTCTAAGTCTACCTCGAATAAAATTTTTAAGGGATTAGACTTTACCTTCGTCAAGTTAGGGATTTTTCCTTAAAAAATCCTATCTCTTGCATATAAATAATTATATAAATTAAATTAAATTTTGAAAAATCACATTTTTCTCCTCTGATGTCTTAATTGACCCATGAGTGAGGTGGGATGCAAATTCTAAAGTTTTTTGAATTAAATTTGATGAATTATGAAGTAATAGAGCCTTAGGGGTAAAAATGTAATTTTGGAAATTTGGTTTTAATTAACATTTAGGCTTAAGTCAAAAGGGGAAATGGGTAATCTTCGATCCTAATTAACATATTTGGATGATTGAAACACAAGAGATTAATTGATAGAAACCAATCTCAGTTTTATTAATTAAAGGATAAATTTGTAATTTTCTTAGATTATTAAAATTTGGAAGTCTAGTCAATTAAATGATCCTAGACTTAAGGGTATGATTTTGGGTGTTGATAACTCACTAATTTAACACCCCTATTTGATGTTCAAATGACTTTCAAAAATGAATCATCATCACTTAAATTCAATATCTTCAAAATATAACTAAGACATCTATTAAAAGTTTAAAGGGCTTAGTAGTGACCTAGGCTAAAAAAAATTTCGTTAAATGAGGATTAGAAAAGTGAACATAGTTAAAAATAGAACACCTTTGAAATAGTACAAGCCAAAATTAAAAAGTTGGCTAAGTGTCTTAACAACACTAACTTACCCCTTTAAGGGTCTTCACATGTATAATTCTCAAATTAAATTATAAGTGATAATTACTCTACTCTTAAGGATAATTGAAACATTTACATGATGAGTTATTAAGTAACATAATAAGTTTAAAAAGAGATCTATATTTTTCACCAGGCAGTGAGAGGGAAGCATGGACCTGCTTCTTTCTCCAGATCTGTTGGATACCTCAGAGGTCTACTAAACTTAATATGTTTTGCTTAACAAAAATCATCCTTAATCAAATTAATAGGGACCCACCAAGATATGACCTAGGGTTGGGTAGATCACTAAAACCTTAATTTTCTGCTTTATATAAAATGCTCTCACATGCATTTTGAGTTTCAAGTGGTGGAACAAGAAGACTCGTCAGGTATGCTTTTTATAATTTACAATATTGTCTTTCTTGTAATTTCATATTGTACTTTTTATGCTTATGAAACTTGCATGCTAAACAACAATATCATCCTGCATGAAAACCAAAACTGTTAGGATAGTCACAAAACCAAAACCAAAATCCAAAGCCAAAATTAAAACAACCAAGATAAAAATCACCTTCACAACATTCAAAATATAAAACAACTCAAAATTTAATCACAAAAATCACAACTAAAAATAAATTAAGAAGTCTCTATCGGATGATCGGGAATCCCTCAGAGGAGGTAACTTACGGTTGCTAACGAGGCTTCCCATGGTCTAAATGAAAGTATGGAACTCATTAAGTTGAGTTTAGTAAATTCATTTAGACTAAGTAAATCCAATAGAAAATAGTGATACCGGAACAAGGGAACCGTAGGATCCTAACTAGTGTCGCACTAATCAACTTTAACATGCCGCATAATATTTAAAGAACTACAACCATAAGGTCACCTGATTTGACATCATAACCTGACAAATTAAAAAACTTAAACTCATCACAATGAGGAGCTTGGAACTTGCATTATGGGTAGCACGATCATCTTCAACAACAAAATATGTCTCCATCAGCTAAACCATTCTTTAACCAATCCATAGGACTTCGAGGTTGTTTTCTTTTGCAACATAAATCCTCAGCTTTATCTTTAGGCCTTTGTATAACCCTACTCTACAATATAAGCCCTAACTAGCCTTAGGATTCTGAAATTGTCATTCATTACGACCTAAATCCTCATATCTTCCAGGTTATTTGTGTGATCGTTTCACACAAGTATAAGCCCTAATGAATAAAATTTGTCGGGTGAAACATTTAAATATTTCTCCTCAAAACTGAAGCCAAACAATTGGATAGATTGAGAAGTCACTGAGGTTCTCCTCTGGATCCATGACATCCCTTAGTTCTTCTTCCTATGGATTCCAAAAACAAAATGTTCCAAATTCAAGTTATTCCCATTTCACACCTTTTTATCGAATTTTGTTGAAAATTTCTATCCTTTTGAACTCCTTGAAGATAATATTTCCTGATTTTTATCGAGAGTTTTTTTGAGCGACTTCAGTCATTTAAGATGTAATTAACTATAGGGGCTTGCCCTTATAGGAAGTTTTTCCCGAACCCAACTTTATATAAACCCTATTTAATTCTTCATATTTAATAGAGGAAATTGTCAGCAAATAAAACGGTTTCGCAGACCAAACAAATTTCATATATTTCTTAGTTTATTTGATCAAGCCTCGTCTTCAAGTCTTGTGTTTATCCTTCAGGATAGATATAGGGTTTGAGGTACATCGCTCTTTCACTTAAACTATGAAAAATATGGGGTCAATTTGATTTAATTTTTTTCTAAACTATATATACATATGTAAATTAAATGTCCTTTCAAAGCGGGCGACGAGATTTTGATTTCGTTGACTGACAACTTCTTACGGGCAACTCCTTAACCAAAAATAGTGCCAACAGCTTCTGGTGACTCCACTAGGGAATAAATTTTCTCCCATTTAAATAAATAATATTATCTTCACACATCGGTAATGTGTCCATGTCTCCCTTAGACCAAATTACCCTTCTTTCATTGACATACTTTACCCATTTCTGTCTTGGGAAAGTACGACCAACTTTTTAGAATTCAGAACTGTCTGTGTAATCACCTTTGAACAGAAGGGCTTAGGAGGCCATTAAGAACTCTTTAAATCTTCATGTGGGGTCGGACCCCTAATAGGTGTGTTAGTGGACTAGTTCCACCTAGGCATTGTGTGTTGCTAAATGGGTCCCGCACTGGGTCCTAAACACTTCACATCTCCCTTTCAAGTTTGATTTGTTATTTTGTAGATTAAATTAAATTGTGTTGTGCCACGCATGCTTCAAAATTAATTAAAATTTTCTACTTTTAAATTACCTTTTTACTAAAATTTTTAAAATCTCCACAAACTAAGACTTACCGGGTCTACAGATCAACCTCTATTAATTTTCAGTGCTTGCACTAAGATTACATGGTTTTGGCCATATAGCTAACCCCAGAACTTTCTATTTTAAAGCTGCTGCAATAGCCTTCACAACGCTGACTTTTCTTGCAACTTGCCAACAAGCCATGAAGCCAGCAATGTCGCTCCTGACATTAAGTTCGGAGCCGAATTTGAAGATCTCGAGGTCATCCTCGGGAAGGCCCCGTTCGTCATAATGAAAGTCACCGCTCCAGAAGTTCAGGAGCCTTCTGCTGAATTCAACTTAAATTGTCTACAAGACNACAATAGCCTTCACAACGCTGACTTTTTCTTGCAACTTGCCAACAAGCCATGAAGCCAACAATGTCGCTCCTGCCATTAAGTTTGGAGCCAAATTTGAAGATCTTGAGGTCATCCTCGGGAAGGCCCCGTTTGTCATAATGAAAGTCACCGCTCCAGAAGTTCAGGAGCCTTCTGCTGAATTCAACTTAAATTGTCTACAAGACTTCCCTTCTTATAAGAAGACCAAGACTACTGTTGCCACTATGAAACCTATTAAGTTTGCTATCCTTGCTGCTGCTAAAGAGAAAGAAGTAATGATAATTGATGATCCGAACGAGGGATTAGCTGTCCCACCATCAGTATTCAAAATTGGATCGAGTTCAAGAACTGCACCACTAACCTGAACTCAAAATAGAAACCGTAACAAGAGATTCTGAAGGGCCACTAAAGCCCAGGCTTCTGAGGAGATACTCGTTAAGGAAGATCCTCACCAAGAGGAATCAAGATTACTGGAAATATATCACTTCTACCGAGAAGTAGATTCCATCCTTTAATGGATACCGATGTATACAAGAGTATCCAAAAAGTTTTCGCCACATTACCAACACTTCATGGACAGGGTATGGAGAAAAAGAAACATACTCCTGTCACCCGAGTAAGTTCAGTTTTTCAGAGACTAGCTGTCAAAGAGGGCTGCTCAGTTAACGAATTACTTAAACAAGTGGGACATGCAATTTCCCCTCGTATGAAGAAAAAAATTTTAAGGGACGTCAAATCTGCCTGAAAATCTCAGAAGTCAATTGAAAGTCCGCCTGCTTGTATTCCCATCTGGTTCTGCTTGAGAAGCAGAGTCGACACTACTATTGTCACCACAGATTCTACCGCTACCAGGACCACAGGCCGTCGACCGGTTAAGTCAAGATCGGGTCTGAGAATCCTACCAATCACCCACTTCAAAGACATTCCTAAAATTTTGAAGGAAAAGATAAAGAAATTGCCCAGTACTGTAGTCAGTCTGCACCATGGGGAGCATACTTCCCTTCGACATACTGATGTTTTTGCTAGGACACTCTGTCCTCAGACATCATCATCAAAGAAAAAGGTGTGGACACCCAAGGTCGATGCACCGATACAGTCCAGTAAGCCCGCAAGGCAAGAGCATGGAATGAAGCTAGGGTCCGAAGTATCTGACATTGTTGCAGCAATTGCCAGTGAGATGGAAGAGCAAGAGGAGGACGTACAGTAGAGTCCTCCAGATCTTAAGATAATCAAAGAATCAATAATCAAAGAAAAAGTTGAAAAGCTCAGAGTCAAGGTTTTTGAGTTAGCCCGAGAACACAGATTTTTACTTGATGATGATGATAAAGATTTTGACTAAATGATTACCTCAAAGAGGATTTCATGGATGTCCTTGTCATTGAAACCAGAGCCGCTACATCTGCGCCCAAGGCTCAACCTCTCGTCAAAGAGAACGTGGTAGATGAGCTGCGTAGGGCTATCCTCCTAAGGGATGAGCAAGTCAACCAACTGGAGAAAATGATAGAAGAAATGGCCGTGGTCATGCCACCATGACCACCATTCAAGGGAAATCATAAGCATCACAACTAGCCTCTCTAGAGATTAACCAACCAGAAATCATACACATCACAGACAAAAGAATAGAAGTTGGATCAACAAGTAGAGATGAGTAACAAAAGAAGGATTTTCCATCGAGCGCCATGCCAGAGAAGAAATTTAAGAAAATGGTTGAACAAGTTTGGGAAGCCTTAACCCAATCTAAGGGTGGTGCATTGATTCCAAAGGGTAGACCCTACCTGGAAGAATTTGATGTCGTACCCTTCCCCAAGGGTTTCATGACCCCAAACTTTAAGATATTTGATGGGACTGGAAATTCCAGACAACACATAGCACATTTTTGAGCCAGTTGTGGCAACACAAGAAATAACAAAGCTTTACTCTTCCAACAGTTTGTCAGCAGCCTATCAGGGATTGCTTTCAATTGATATGCTGATTTACCCAACATAATAGTTAAGACATTTGTCGAGCCGGAACAATTAATTGTGAAGAGATTTGTCGGAGCGCAACACCTTGTCTCTATAGAAAGCCCAACGAGAATTTGGTGGATTTCATTTTGAGGTGGAGAAACCTTAGCATGAAATGTGAACCCCAGCTACAGGAACATCATACAATTGAGATCTTACTCAAAAGCATTCATGGAACAGTAGCTTTCATGCTCAAGGGGCTTTATATATGCTTAAAAATATAATTATTTAATGTTGCTGCTAAAAGAATTAATTCCTCAACAACTGTACCAAAACTTAATAAAAGTTATAGATTCGATAAATATGGATGTAATAAATATTCAATAATTATAAAGTCACACTTATCAACGCAAGCGTATCACTCAAGTAATATAGGGCTCTAATGGAGTCTTAGATATCAATCCCACAGGGAGTAATAATATCGCACAAGTAATATAGGGCTCTAATGGAGTACTAGATATCAATCCCACAGGGAGTGGTTTAGAACTCCACTCAAGTAATATATGGCTCTAATGGAGTCCTAGATAACGATCCCATAGGGAGTAATATTAGAACTACAAATTAAGATTTTAGAAAAGCAATACTTTAATTGCAACAACGAAATTCAATTTGCTTATCTGTCACTAATAGGAAATTGAAATGAATATGTAATTTTAATAACTTTTAAATAACTAATTATACTAATGAGGTTTTTAATGTGATATTCAATATATAAGAAAGCAGCCTTCTCCTTGTCAAGAAATTGTAGTGAATCGATAAAGTGAATCAGTTCAACTTGTATTATGTCAAATAGGAGCACACCTATTCTTTACCCTTTGGTCCAGACATAAAGAACATTGACTAATCCTACGCTTGTTTACTGAATCTGCGACTAAACTGGGAGGATACTGGATCTCACTTCAGAGCTCCCATCTTCCCTTTGCTTGGGGGCTAACATCTACACTTCAGCACCCAAACGATAGGACCGAATTAAGGATTTTAGTCTGTCATCCGATAATATTATTTCTCTATTTATTTGCACCCAACTTCCAAGGGCTTTGACCTCCCTGACACCCGATAATAATATTTCCCTATTTATTTGCACCCAACTTCCAAGGGCTTTGACCTCCCTGAATCTGATAATATTATTTCCCTATTTATTTGCACCCAACCCTTAAATGTAATATTCACTTTAGTTGTAAAACTCAACATATTTTAACAAATCAATTGGCCAAATTAAAAGTAAATTAAGATCGAAGTGAAAAGATCATCACAATTTCTTAAACATTTTCATGGCTTCACCAATTCAAATTATCATTTGACAAATCTCAAGACTAGGAGAAAGACGGAGAAAACTACTTAGATCTCATGGGGAAAACACAACAGAACTCAGAATTCATATATAAAAGCAAAGTCATACAAACTACAATAATAAATAAACTTATCTCTAATTTTTCCCCAAAGAAAATTCCTCGAAGTTCCTCAAAATCTCTTCCTTTCCTTACAGCACATAGAATTCCTCTTCAAAGCGGCAAGGAGGAAGAAATCTCTCACTTTCCCTCCACTCTTACAATATCTCAAAGAGTTTCTCACAATTTAGACTCTCTACACTTATTTCACACTTCAATTTTGAGTCTCTCCCTCCTCTATTTTTGGCCAAAGTCTTCTCTTTAAAGATGTGGATGTGTTTTCCCAAGAGTTGCCTAAGCACCCCTCCAAAATTCATCCTTATCCAATGCCTAATTGGACATAACCACCGAGCTCGCCATCGGCGGCCTCGAGGGTGACGTCGGCGGGCCTTCTAAGTGAATTAATTCTAGAGTCTCGAGAAAATTTTGTCGTCGGCGCCGTTGGGCTCGCTGTCGGCGCCCTAGTTCAATTCTTCACATTTTGGTCCTTTTCGCTCTAAATTCATTCCTTTTTGCATCTTTTTGCTCCAATGACCCTAATTCATCATTCCTGCAACAAAACATCAAAAATACCTTTCTTTAAAGTGCAATATCATCAAAAATAGTATAAAATAGGTATGAAAATCTCAACATAGTTTCCTTTGGTCAGGGACTCACCATCAAATCCTTCGAGAAGCTACTCAGTAAAGTCAGAAGTCTTCAAGAGGAAATCAAACATATGGATTCTTATAAGAAATCCAAGGCAACCAGAGTACTTGAAAATAAGTCAGGAATAGTAGCAACTATTGATAAAAGGGAAACAACCAATGAGGATATATCCAAAAAATCCTCACCAATCTTCATCACAGCATGCTCAGAAACAGAGTAGCCGGTCCAACCAACAACCGCCTTAAAAATGATCACCTCAAATAGGGAATAAGAGAATATCTTTGACAGAACGACAGAAAATGGTGTTTTCTTTCAAGGATGAAGCCATATCCAAAATGTTCAGAAGTCTGAGTTCAGACTACCAGATCCAAAGAAACCCGAAGAGGTCGATAAGAAAGATCAACCAAATTATTGTCGATACCACAGGTTGCTTGGGCACACTATAGAAGAATGATTCATCTTTAAGGATTGGCTCAAGAAGAACCTTAGAGAAGGGAATATAACAATCCCAAAAGAATATTTAAAAGAACCTGAAAAAGGTTCCATAAATATGATTTTGGCTGAGCCAATCTCTCCGACTGATCCATATGCTGGAGAAGATGGATGGAGTACGACTTGGAACAAGCTCAAGAGGGTCCTAAACCAAATACATGATTCATCGAAACAATCTTCCGCATACACTGTAAAAGGCAAATGGAATGAAGTTTGGAGCAATTCATCTAAGAAAATATTGAATCAAATCCAGAACGCATCAAAACAAGCCTTCATTCAGAGTCTTCAGCCTGCCAAACCCGAGAAGAAGATTTCATCAGGAGATTCGTCATTGTCAAAGACAAAGAAGAAGAAGAACACTACTGCAAAAATTGTTAGCATGGGGGGTAGGATAGAGGCTGTCTCTACTAGATTAGTTGTTTTAGATTCGAGAAAGAAAATCCTCAAACCCCTAACTTCGTATGATTATCTTTTTGCCCCTTTGGGGTCTTATGAATATAGTGATTGTGATTTCAGCTACGTTTTAACTATTTTTGATGATAACATAATTGATATTAACCAATCTAGCTTCGATCTCGATTCTCAAAATGATCCTCAAATTATACTTGAAAAGAAATTGACAATACCGCTTACGATAGCACCAGGAGTGAGGAAAAAATTCTCGAGCATCACGGTGCACCACTTGCCATCAACTTAGATCTTTTTGATAAATAAGAAATACCAAAAGATTCAACAATGGTACCTCAAGAATAAGAAATTACATAAGTGAACTTAACGAGCGGGAGAGTGTTACCCCTGAGAACAGCTTCAGCAGATAAAGGAAAACAGATATTAACTCGAGAAGAGCTACCTCCACCTCCACCAGTAGAAGAACCACACAACCAAGAGAAAATTGGAGGATCATATAAAGTGAATTACAATGTGCTAACTCATCTTAGGAAGTTTTCGGCCAGATTAAGCATTTACGATGCTTTGATCCTATCAAAGGAGATGAGAGTCTCTGGTTACAACTTTACTTGACCTAGAGGTTTGCTTAGCCCAGTTGGCCAGTACATCCTCAGATGAAGTTTGTTCATTGAAAGAAAAACCTGGGGTAACCTTCACAAATGAAGACTTGTTGCTCGGTATCGCCGACCACAATCATCCACTTTACATCTCTGCTAGCATTTGCAGATTTGTGTTGTCCAGAGTTTTAGTAGATCCGGGAGCATCCTTAAACTTGATGAGTCTACAGACATTAGCCTATTTGAAAATTGAAGCTCAGAAGCGTACGACCAATAAAATGGTGCTAAGAGGATTCAACCAAAATGGAGAGAGAGCCTTTGGATCCATTACATTGCTTATGAAGGTTAAATAACTAGCAATAACTGCCAAGTTTCATATCATCGACATCGAGACCTCTTTGAACGCTCTACTGGGTTGACCGTGGATTCACGAACACAACATGGTTCCATCTTCTCTACACTAGTGCATTAAGTACTACAAAGAAGGACAAGAACATTTCATCAAGGGAGATCTACAACCGTTTTTAGCTCATGAAGTTGGTATTCATGAAGATGCTGCCTACTACACGCCTTCAAAGAAAATTGTCTTCTCTCGTGAAATTGCCACAAATAAAAGTGAAGATTCTGAAAAATCATAAAGAGGAATCCATTCAACTCCGCTTCAGCGATCTTCCACCACTCCTTTACAACAAGTTGGTGGAGGTTCTTTTAGTTCGCGCACCCGAGGTCGAGGTCGGAGACATGGACGTGGGAGTATCAACTTAATCATTGAACCGACTAGGCCAACAAGTGATCTCAAATTTTTTTTATGTAAGGAATTATGAAATTGACACCACTATAGCGCCAAAAACTTGATCCTTATATGAAAAGTAAGTTGTGTAATATATATATAGTTATAGGCAATTAATAATGGGATTCTACGCAAATATATGTATCGTTATCAAGTAATAAAGGGCTTTCTATTTAAGCCCTAAATATCGATCCTATTGGGAAGGTGTAAATTGACAATGATAAGTTTTACTAGGAAATTTACAGAAAATCAAACGAAATCACTGTCACTAATTTCGAATGTTGAGATGTTAACAAAACTAAAGTACTTAACTATTAGCAAAACAGAAATGCAAAGTTTAAGAAGTAAATACTAATCTACTAACTATGTTTATGTAATGAAGATTTCTTATGTGAAAAGAATCCTTCCCACTACGATGAGGTTCTGATGAAATGAGATGAGATAATTGTTTATAATATGTATTGTGGCAAATAGAGGCAATTATAATTCTCTACCTTGATATAGTGCATAGAAAATCATTGTCTAATCCTAAGTTTAGTCTCTAAATCCGTGGCTAGGCTAGAAGGATACCGACTCCCACTCCAGAGCTCCCACTTCCCTTCGCTTGAAGGCTAACTCTCGCTTTAGTTTTTAAACACTAAGACTGAATTAGCAATTTTAGTCTGCCACCCTAAAGATTCTCCAATTCTACACCCAAAAAATAATATTTTCCTATTTATTTGCACTTAAATCCATGAATGAATTTCTCCTCCATGAAATCAAATGTGATCGTCACTCTATTATAGAACTCATACTCCATTTCCCGGATCATATGTTTCACAACATATTTTAACTTGTTATAGAACTCATACTCCATTTCCCGGATCATATGTTTCACAACATATTTTAACAATTCAATTGGACAGATTTAAAAACTAAATTAAGTTCGGAGTTGAAAAATCATCACAATTTATTTTATATTTTAATTATGCCACATTGAAAAGTAAATTAAATTCGGAGTTGAAAAATCATCACAATTTATTTTATATTTTAATATTGGCACATAGTAAATTAAGAGTGGAGTTGAAAAACCATCACAATTTATTTTAAATTTTAACATTGGCAAAATTAAGTTTGGAGTTAAAAAATCATCACAATTTATTTTATATTTTAATATTGGCACATCAATATTATCTCNGGGAGGAAGATAGAGGGAACTACTCAGATTTCATGAGAAAGACACAATAAAACACAAATTTCATATATAAAAGAAAGTTCATACAACAATAATAAACAAATGAAACTTATCTGAAAATCTTTCTCAAAGCAAATCCCTTGTAGTCTTTCCTTAGAAATGCACAAAGAAGATATCTCTCACTTTTCTCCTTCTCCAACACTCTTACAGAAAGTTTCACACTAAATCTTATCACACAAATTCTAAACTTAAAAAAAATCACTAATGGACTCCAATATGGTGGTGAAATGAAGGTGGATTATGAAGAATGGCAAAAATTGAGCGTGGTGGAACGTTTTGGAGCAAAAAGAAGTCCATTTCTTGATGAATTTTGGCCTCTATCGACACTAAAAAGTTGGGGGAGTTGCCCGTAAGAAGCTGTCGGTCGCCGGAATCGAAATCCCGTCGTCCGCTTTAGAAGGACTTTTAATTTACATATATATTTAAGTTTTAAGAAAAATTTGAAATCAAACTGACCCCATACTTTTCACAGTTTAAATGAAAGAGCGCTCTACCTCGAATCATGTATCTATCCCGATAGATAAACACAAGACTTGAGGATGAGGCTCGATCAAATAAATTAAGAAATATATGACATCCGTCGAAAACCATTTTATTTGCCGACAAGTTCCCCCATTTAATCTAAAGAATTAAATAGGATTTATTTTAGACTGGGTTCGGAAAAGCTTCTTATAGAAATCTCAACGCTCCCAACGACAGGCTTTTCAACACTAGTAGGGCTCCTTTCAAACAACACCTTTGACTAGGAGAATTCTTTGATAGACTTCAAGTTGAACTCTACAATAGGCTCCACGGTCTTCTCTATTTCAAATTTCATCACTGTGACGGCAACCTTTCCAAACTAGACTCCAATATCATCGAAATCCTGTCCAAACTTAATAACTGCCAGGTCAGGCAGTTCATTCCTGTTGACAGCGAACTCCAATCCAGAAGTAAAAGAAAATACCAACCTTGTCAAATACATTATCCCTGTCACTTGAAGAATTTTCGGAAGTCAGCGATGTCCCGTGCCTTGCAGTTTCGACAGAACTACTCAAATTGACGCACTTGTCTTATGAACTGGGCATATCCTTTATTATTTTAATTTTCAAATTTAATAATTATTTGTGATTAAAGCATTGAAGAGTTGCAATTAACAAATTAAACAAGCGCGAAGGGATGCAAAAATTTGGCTTGATTCACAGAAAAGCAAACCAAACACGAAGGAGATGAAGAAATGCAAAGTTTAGAACCCAGTGTTGGACCAACTTCACAACACACAACGCACAACGCACAACGCACAAGCGNTGCATTCTACCTCAAATTCTGTAACTATCCCGAGGGATAAACCCAAGACTTGAGGATGAGGCTTGGTCAAATAAACTAAGAAATATATGACATCCGTTTGATCTGCGAAAACTATTTTGTTTGTCGACAAGTTCCTCTATTTAATACAAAGAATTAAATAGGTTTTATATTAGGCTGGGTTCAAAAAAGTTTCCTATTAGGGCAAGCCCCTATAATTAATTATATCTTAAATGACTGCAGTCTCTTAAGAAAACTCTCGATAAAAATCGGAGAATACTATCTTCAAAGAGGTCAAAAGGATAAGACTTTTCAACAAAATCGGACAAAAGAGTATCAAATGGGAAAGACTCAAATTTAGAACAATCTTGAGGAATCCAAATGAGGGAGAACTAGGGGAGGTCATAGATCCAGAGGCGAACCTCGGTGACTTCCGAGTCTATCCTATGGTTTGGCTTCACTTTTGAGGAAAAATATTTATGTGTTTCATCCTGCCAATTTTATTTGTTAGAGCTTACATTCATGTGAAACGATCACATAAATAACCTGGAAGATGTGAGGGTTCATGTCGTATCAAACGACAACCTCAGAACCTAAAATGAGTTAGGGCTTAAATCATACAACAGAGTTATGCGAATGCCTAAAGGAAAGGTAGAAGATTTATGTTGCGCTAGGCAAAAAACCTCAAAATCCTATGGATTGTTGTTTTAATTTCTAAGAAAGGAATGATTTAGCTGGGGAAGACATGTTCTGCTGTTGAAGATGATCGTGCTGCCCACCGCGCTAGCTCTAAGCCCCTCGTCGTGATGAGTTTAAGTTTTTTAGGGTGACAGGTTATGATGTCAAATCAAGTGGCCCTATAATTGTAGTCCTTCAAATATTTTATAAATAACATGTTGAAGTTGTACAGTGTAAAGCATAACAGTAGAGTATGTAGCACAGGGCAAGCAGTAGAGTATGCAGTTAAGAAAGCAGCACAACATGCAGTGTAAGAAAAAAAAGGTAAAAAGAGTACAACCGGTAAGTGATTTGCAAGAAAGTAACATACTGTAAACATAAAACAAACATGTATACCTGGGAGGTCCGCTGTTCCTTAGGTGTAATTGATGCAACAGGTACAAGCAACAAAACTTAAGGAAATAGGTTGAAATGCTTTATATAAACGAAAACAAAGAGGCATCATCCAGAAATCTCAAGAAAGATAGTCAAAAGACTCACGACAAGAGAAATGCAAGGAAATCAACAAATCAACAAGTCAATTAAAATCGTAGAAAACACGAGAAAATCTAAGAAAAAGAGACCAAGAGTGCTTTGTCCAAAAATTTTGAGAAAAACGTATGAAAAAGTCTGAAAAGAGGGGACTGCAAGCACTCGGGTCGGGGCTAGGCTCAACTATATATTAGTACTCGAGGATCGTCGAAGGCTACTCGGTCACCCGAATCTATAAAGCCCACCATTCAACTAGAAGGATGTCCTATCGAGCCTAATTCAGGAGGGTACTCCTTGGCTTAAACAGGAGATCAACATGTGGACAACTGATGTTTAAAATGTATTTAAAATTTATATTTTCAGCATGCACATAGGTTTCAAACATGCAAAAAGTGGGTTGTATTAATTTTGTTTGTAGCGAAAAATGTAATTTTGTTTTAGAAAAAAAGGTGTATTTTTTCCTATGAAATTTGTTTTTATTAATCCTGAAAAGTAGTTGTCTACGAGTCGATCGCGCTGTCGGGCATAAGACTGCCAACAACTTAAGAAGGTTCGGGTCAACTCCCGTAGTCTTGTGTCGATGAATGGTACTGTCATCCTACAGCTCACCGCGTTCCAGAATCGGATCCTGATGTCGTAGGATGACATATCATTCTGCTCTATCTCCGGTGTGCCTTTGTCATCACCTCCCTACACCCCAAAACAAAACCGACTACTTGTGACCTTGCTTGATGGTTTCACGAATAGCAAAAGGCTATACGTGGACACTTTTGTATCAGACATAAACATTGAAAACCGAACCAAGAAGCAAGGAAAAAAAAGAAAAATAATGGGGTGAGAGAGAGGATAGACTGATTCACCTAAAACATTGAAAGAATGAAAGATGAATCAGCCCCAAAGTTTGTGACAAAAAGATTCGAGAAGGAAGACCTGAAGATCCCCGAGTCAATCCAGAAGGATATCACTTTCTCATTTTTTTTTGAATCAACCCCAAATTAAAAGGACCTCCTAGCTCTAGTATCCAAACCTCAATGACATCTTTTATGAAATTAACTTATTCCAACCAAATGCTTTTCCAAAATGAGACTTAGAAATGTCCCAAACCTCAAAAAGAAAGTGATCTCGGGGGAAACTACCACTAATATTTTTAAACTCATACAAAATCAAAATTCTCCAACTTTCAAATTAATAAATAGCCTCTTACATCAAATAAGCATATAGTCTTCCCATACAACCAAATAAATGCTCACGGCCAGGGTCAATGCGAAGAGATCAACAACAGCTAAGGCTCTCGGCCAAAGCAACCCACAAGGGAGGCAACTATTGAAGCTCACGGCAGCAAGGGACACCTGCTAAGGCCCATGAACAAAGGCAACCCAAGGAACAACAGGTAAGGCTCATGGCTAAAGCAAGAAATAGGGCCAAAAGAGACTCACGGGCAAGACAACCCAAATCAAATATATGAGGATATTTGATATACATAAGAGAGTTCTAAATATAATCATAATTTCAATCCATCTACAACCATCCCAGTAGTTCAATCCCAACGAGCAAAATTAAATCACACCAAACAACCTCCAATAGATCTCACGAGTAAGGACTGCAAGAGGTGCAAATCTCAATGGTGAGCTAACGGGTAGGACCAAAGGGGAAGGCTAACTCAACCACACCACAAACCCACGACAAGGAACCAAACAACCATCAAAACTGCAGACTTTCGAGCTTCCAAACCAATCCATCAAAACCAGCTAACAGTTCTCAAATAAGGACAACATAGTACGCCAAAACAGGCTCTTGGGTAGGAGCTAAAGCCAACAAAAATCATAACCAAGTCCACCTCTCGGGTAGGGGCNGAAACTGCAGACTTTTGAGCTTCCAAACCAATCCATCAAAACCAGCTAACAGTTCTCAAATAAGGACAACATAGTAAGCCAAAACAGGCTCTTGGGTAGGAGCTAAAGCCAACAAAAATCATAACCAAATCCACCTCTCGGGTAGGGGCAATATAAAGAAAAACTGAGCTCCCAGCCAGAGCCAAACCAAGCCATAATCGAGGCCCAAACTCAGGCTGCGACTAAAGCTAGAAGACATTTCTATGCCCTCAAGTCATCAAAATATAGGACAACCATGTGTTCCAACCAAGAATAACTACAGAACTCCTCCAAATCAAAGTAAATTCCTCCACAATGTGTATATTTAAGCCAAAAACACTAACAAGATGCTAAAACCGAACCCAGCAGGGGCTAAAAACCGAACCCAACACGGGCTAAAAACCGAACCAGATGACCTACCAACAAGCCCACATGTAGGACTAAGAACAAACCAAATCAAACTCCCAAACTACCTCTCGGGTAGGAGTTAAGCCAAACAAACCGAAAACCAACAAGGGCCAAAATGAAAATTCTCAAAGCTAGTAAAAGAGCTTCAACACCTCAATGAAAGTTAAGACCCAAGCCTCAATAAAAATCAACATCCCATGCTCCTAAAATGCAAACCGAGCACCAACAAAAAACACAAAACCGAGCCATTCAAGGCCAAAGGATAGTTCACGTGCCTGGAAAACATCAACATATGGAGCCAAAATAGATTTTAAACTATAACAGTGTCATGAAAAGCCTTTTTAGGCCACCAATATAGTCATTCTAAGCATGAATTAACTTCCCTCAAACATCCAAACATGAAATATGCCCCCCTTCGAGGAGTAAGACCAAATTATTAAAGCAAACTATACCATCTTTTCCAAATCGAAGTGAATTTCTTCATAACATGCATTTGAAGCAAGTGAAAGTTATAAGATGTCAAAACCGAACCCCCAACATGCATGAAAGGCCAAATAAACTCTCCAATATCTCATGATAAATAAAAATAGATGAAAAGCCTCATAATACATATCCCAACATGCTTGCAAGAGGAGCTAAAATTTTCTCAAAGCCATGTTTCAACCCTCCTAATTACTTCCAATATAAATATGCTACAATAAATAGAAACATGCCATAGCTTCACATCTTTAAGCAAGTAATCAAGTCTAGCTCCTAGAACATGCTTACATTTCCATCTCTAGATGCTTGAGTACCAAGTATTTCAAAGAAAGCATAAGTGTAATATCACATAAGCATGATGTCTTGTCCACTACACTGAGCAAAGGGGCTCGACAGAGAGAAAACCGAAGGAAGACAAGGCACAAAGAAAAAAAGGGGGAGAAGAGATACCTTTCTAGTGTGAATTTAAAGCACTAATCTGTAAAAATAGATTCAAGAAGATGCTGCCACAGAAATCCCTCCTTCCTAAAATCTTCCAACAACAAAGATCTCCACCTCCCTTCCCCTTAGGAAAATTTTTCAACAACCACCCAAAAGAATGAAAACCTTATTTATAGGCAGAGAAGAGAGGGGGAAAGAATGAAAACCACCAACCCTTCTCGGTGCTCAAATCGGGTCAAGGAAAAAGAAAAAAAAAATGATGCACCCCTCTGCATACAGGAGACGAGGCAACCAAAGAGCTCAGGACCAAGTGGCGAGCCGAGTGGCAACGAGAGAGGTATCGGGAAGAAGAGAAGATTGCCACTCAAGTGTTCCAGGGAGCAAGCTCATCAAAGTCAACCTACCAAGAAAGGAAAATTGCAACTCATGGAGGCAGGCGCAGCTTCAGGAAGGTGAGTCGCGGCCAGAAAGTGTCGAGCAAGGACAAACGAGAGGTCAACTCTCTCTCATGTGGAAGAGAAGGGGCTCGGTCGGCTCGGCTAGGGCTCGCAATCGAAGAAGGGGAGAGCAAGATAGGCGAATGAGAGAGGGAAAGGGAGGCAGGGCTTGAGTTTGAGACCTAGGGATTAAAGGGAAAAAGATAAGGATTAGTTTTTATTAATATATATATATATATATACTAAATTTAATGCAATTTACTCGTGCGTGGGGCCCTAGCAAAATGGGTGTCCTCCCTAGGCAAAATTGACACTCCGGACGCGCCGGTGCAGTCCATTTTGTCATCCGGGGTTGCTCGGATGATGTCGTCGACAATCGGGTAAAAAACACATCAAAATTCAAATTTAATAAAATTTTAGCCTGCGATCGATCATCCATAAATTTATTTAAGTTCTCGACAAATAACAACGCAAGTAATGTGAATTGTGGTGATCGAACGTGTCGACTAAACGAATCGCGAAGTTTGTGTGCGCGACGATGCAAATTGTGCAAAAGGCCACCCTAAGGCTTAATGATCCTATAGGAACTCCTTTTGAGTTCCCTCATGTTAGTTTCAACCTCCTACTTGCTAGAGGTCAAGAACCGCAAGCTGAACTTCAAATGAGTATAGAGGCAGTTTGGATTGCTAAAATGAGGCGGGTCCTATTTCTAAGGCTCTAAGATTGTCAAAGGAAGGCTAGATCCTAAATCTTAAGAGGAAGACTAGACCTAACTAAAAATGAGGTCAACATCCTCAAATAAAGCCCAAGGTCGGTTCTCCAAGAGGTGCCTCCAAAAACTCTTAAGAAATCATCCAAATACATCAAACCTTCTAGAAACGAGGGTTGGACCACCTTTGGTGTCGTCGGCGATGAGTAAAAATTTCACCTGTTCTGTTGTTTTGTGCTGTCGGTACTACCCTTGGCGCGGACGACGCTGAGTACTTCATCAAAAACGTCATTTTGACTCCAAATTCCATCATTTTTGCTTTTTTTTGCTTTAAGTCCTAAAAATCAACAACCTGCAATAAAACATCAAAATACCTTCTATTAAGGTGCAATATCAACAAAATAAGGGTAAAATATGGGTCTAAAAATGCTTATATTTTCGGTGTATCAAAATCTCCAAACTTACATGTTACTTATCCTCAAGTAACTCCTCTACTACATAAAAATATGACTTGNATATATTAAATTTAATGCAATTTACTCGTGCGTGGGGCCCTAGCAAAATGGGTGTCCTCCCAAGGCAAAATCGACATTCCAGACGCGCTGGTGCAGTCCGTTTTGTCATCCGGGGTTGCTCGGACGATGTCGTCGACAATCGGGTCAAAAACACATCAAAATTCAAATTAATAAAATTTCAACCTGCGATTGATCATCCCAAAATTTATTTAAGTTCTCGACAAATAACAGCGCAAGTAATGTGAATTGTGGTGATCGAACATGTCGACTAAACGAATCGCGAAGTTTGTGTGCGCGACGATGCAAATTGTGCAAAAGGCCACCCTAAGGCTTAATGATCCTATAGGAACTCCTTTTGAGTTCCCTCATGTTAGTTTCAACCTCTTACGTGCTAGAGGTCAAGAACCGCAAGCTGAACTTCAAATGAGTATAGAGGCAGTTTGGATTTCTAAAATGAGGCAGGTCCTATTTCTAAGGCTCTAAGATTGTCAAAGGAAGGCTAGATCCTAAATCCTAAGAGGAAGACTAGACTTAACTAAAAATGAGGTCAACATCCTCAAATAAAGCCCAAGGTCGGTTCTCCAAGAGGTGCCTCCAAAAACTCTTAAAAAATCATCCAAATACATCAAACCTTCTAGAAACGGGGGCTGGACCACCTTTGGCGTCGTCGGCGATGAGTAAAAATTTCACCTGTTATGTTGTTTTGTGCTGTCGGTACTGCCCTTGGCGCGGACGACACTGAGTTCTTCATCAAAAACGTCACTTTGACTCCAAATTCCATCATTTTTGCTTTTTTTGCTTTAAGTCCTAAAAATCAACAACCTGCAAGAAAGCATCAAAATACCTTCTATTAAGGTGCAATATCAACAAAATAAGTGAAAATATGGGTCTAAAAATGCATATATTTTTGATGTATCAAAATCTCCAAACTTACATGTTACTTATCCTCAAGTAACTCCTCTACTACATAAAAATATGACTTGTGGTAATGAATTTAACTTCTAGACTTTCATATTTAAGTTCTCTAAATGTAATAGTATAACTTAAGAAAAATTCAAAATAACTCCAGTTAATACTAAAGGTGCTAAGATATTTAGTAATTAAGTCTAAGATTTCTGATCCTCTATTTCTTTCAAGAAAAATTGTAATTTATTATATTAAAGTCACTTACAAAATTCATATGAAAAAGAACTTCATAAAGCTTTATTAATCATTAAGCTGATACTCAAATAAAAAGTTTACAAAATGTGTCGAAGTCTTTTTCCTTAAGTTGATTTAAGTGAAGCCAATTTNGAAAATTCATATGAAAAAGAACTTCATAAAGCTTTATTAGTCATTAAGCAGATACTCAAATAAAAAGTTTACAAAATGTGTCGAAGTCTTTTTCCTTAAGTTGATTTAAGTGAAGCCAATTTTTAATTAGGCATCTCCTCAAGCTTTCTCCCCGAATCTTTTTTTTTAATTTTTAGGATTATTTTTAATGCCTTTTTTTTTTCTTTCTTCATCTCTATTTTTTTTTATGTATGTGAGGATTACTATATCTAGATAACCTTTAATGATTTTGAACTTCACTATCCTCTACTTAAAGTTAAAAACTTTTTTCATTTTTCACTTAACNTAATTTTTAGGATTATTTTTAATGACTTTTTTTTTTCTTTCTTCATCTCTATTTTTTTTATGTATGTGAGGATTACTATATCTACATAACCTTTAATGATTTTGAACTTCACTATCCTCTACTTAAAGTTAAAAACTTTTTTCATTTTTCACTTAACAAATTTATATTAACTTAAAAGTTACATAAAGTTTAATTCTTTTCATTTTACATGAATCTTTTAAGATTTTGAATACTTCAAAAATACAAATTCCTTTACTTAAAATAGAAAAAACATAGTCTTATTCTCTTTTACCAAATATCTTATTCTCTAGAATTAACCTTTATTATTGAAATTTTTTTTACTTAAATTCACTATATATTTAGAAACATAAATATAGTCATCCAAAGTTAACCCCTAATACCAAAGGTCATTTTAAATTTAAAATTTTTGAAAATATAGTTAAGTGAGGACAAATAAAATTAAGTTCACTCTTTTCTTTTTTTAAAATAATTTTTCTCCCCCCCAAACTTAATTTTTTTTAAAAAAATTTACATGAAGAACTGTAAAAATAAAAGGGTGAAAAAAACATTAAATACATAAAGAAAATTCATACCTGTTGAAGATTTTAATTTTTACAAATAAACTTTGAAATACTGCAGGTGCTAATATGAAAAACTACAATGCTTAAAATAATAAATTGCACATAATATATATAAAATTTGCTGAGAAAGAGTTAATTACAATACATATAATAAAGTGCTGTAACTAACAACAAAACTAAACTAAATTCTAAAAATGAAAATAATTTTACACATTACAGTTTCACATTACAATGTAATAACAGAGTTTCAGCTATATCACAAAACAAACAATAAAATCTTAAAGTACAGCACAAACAAACAAACAAACAAAAAGATCACCAGTCATCATCTTCTTCATCATTAACATCTAACTTCTGCTATTGATATGGAGTATAAA
>JXCR01081795.1:0-17477 GCA_002079205.1 Phalaenopsis hybrid cultivar
ATCCTGGACTTAGGGGTATAACTTTTGAAGTCAATAATTAATCAATTTAATACCCCTATCTTAATTTTTAAATAAAATCAAAATTATGAATCAAGACCACCTAAGGTTTAACCCTTTTCAAAACTAGTTAAGACACTCACCTAAGTCTTAAGGGTTTAGTGGTGACTTAGGGTAAACAAAAAATTGATTAAACAAGGATTAGAGAAATAAACATAATTAAATAAAACATCCTTGAAACACCACTAAGCCCAATTAGGATTAAGAATTTGGCTAAGCGATCAAATTACACTGACTTGCCTATTTAAGGCTCTTCACCCACATACATTTCAAACTAAATGATAAGTGATAATTACCCTATTCTTAGGGATAATTGAGACATCAAAGTTCATTGAGTAATAAGGGTATTTATAGGATGAACTATTAAGCAACATAATAAGTTTAAATGGACTCGAGACTTTTCACCAGTTGGTGAGAGGGAGGCATGGACCTGCTTCCCCCCTAACTTGTTGGATACCTTAAAGGCTTATTAAACTTAATATTCTTCGCACAATGAAATCATCTTTAATTAAACCCTTAAGGACTCACCAAGATATGACACATGATTAGGAAACTTACCAAAAATTTACCTTTCCTACTCTTCTTAAACTGCCTTTACATGCATTTTAAGTTTCAGGTGGTGGAACGAGAAGACTCGCCAGGTACACTTTTATAGTTTTCAGCAATGTCTTTCTTGCTGTACTTTTATACCTGCAAATTTGCATGCTAAAAAATAATGTCAGCCTGTAACCATCAGCATAGCCACATAACCATAACCATAACCCAAAACCAAAACTAAAATCAACCAAGATAAAATTCACACCACAACATGCAGATCATTAAATCAATTGTGGCTACGGTGTTTGAGCAGAGCCAAAGCACAAAATATTGTCAAAGAGGTACATGACAGATTGTGTAGTGCTCACCAGTCAGAGCCGAAAATGAAAATGAAGATCAAAAGACTATGATATTATTGGCCAACAATGATGTCCGATTGTATGGATACAGCCAGAAAATGTCACCAATGCCAAGTGTATGGGGTGGTCTTACACCAGCCTCCGAATGTGCTACACCCAACTGTTGCCTCGTGGCCATTCGACTGTTGGAGAACCAACATAATAGGTCCGATAGACCCTCCATCTTCCAAAGGACGCAGGTTTATACTTACTGCTACAGATTACTTCTCCGAATGGGTAGAGGCGGTACCATTATGCGAGGTTACAACACAGCACATCCTTCAATTTTTGAAAAGCAAAATTGTCTACTGTTTAAGAGTATCGCGAAGAATAAATTCCGACAAAGGGATAGCTTTCAGAAGAACAAAGATCAATAATTTCATCAAAATACATGGGATAGAATGGAGATATTCTACGATTTACTATCCTAGAGTAAATGGTGTGGCTGAAGCCTTCAACAAAACACTAGTACAAATTTTGAAGAAAAGACTGGATGAAAACAAAAGGGAATGGCACAACAAACTTTTAGGAGCCTTGTGGGCCTACCGGACGACTTTTAGGACTAACACTTAATGTACGCCGTATATGCTCATGAACGGATCCGAGGTCATGCTGCCGCTAGAAATCCAAACATCGTCTCTGAGAGTTGTTGTTGTCAACCAACTCACAAGAGGAGAAAGTGCAAGACTCAGACTTGAAGAACTGGAGAGTCTCGAGGGAAAACGAGTAGTTGCACAACAACATTTGGAGCTTTACTAGGCAAAGATGGTACAAGCCCATGAAAAATTGGTCCACCCAAGGGCATTCAAAGTTGGTGACCTCGTAGTTGTGCTCAAAAGGCCTATTCTTGCACACCGCAAAATAGGTGGAAAATTTGAGCCAACATGGGAGGGACAATTTGTTGTTGAAAAGGTCTAAACAGGAGGAGCCTACCAGTTAGTGGACTACTAGGTCGAAAGACCCATGTTACCGATAAATGGAATACCTGAAAACCTATTACACAACCTAATTCCGCTTGCCTTTGCTTGCTTTGAAACTTTGAAACTTTGATTTTTTTAAGGTTATCTATGTGGCCAAACGTATATGACCTGGTCCAAATTTTATAATTAACCTCAATTTAATGAAAATTTTGAAAAAATATTTTAAACATCAAATTTTCTCCTTTCTACTTTTGAGTATAATGTTCCACAAAATTAAATTCATACATGAATAAACAATTCATTTCACTAAAATATGTTAAAATTTGCTTGAATAAATACTTTGTTTTGTTCTTGTTCATGCCAAGTTTCGGGCCACTGACATTTTTTCTGTCGTCTACAGAAAAATGTCGGGGTAGATGCTGATCTTTGCTTTCCAACATGGTTGGAGCCTCGCACTAAATGAGGAGATGGCGCCGCAGGGTGGTACCATGGACTTCAATATGGATTTTAATCAGGTTGACATGGAATATGAAGGTCCTTTCATGAATGTAGTCAGCTGTAGGGAGAAAGAGGGATTGCCTTCACTGCTGAGGGTGACCGCCAAAGATAATGTGTCACACAAAGGCAAGAATGTGATAATAGAGCAAGATCCGATGGAAGGGCTCTACCGTCTACCCTCCATGGTAGCTACACTAGTTGGAGGCCTAGTAGCCGCCAATAAAAAATGAATGTCAAGTACTTTACTTTGCAGGACAAAACACAGGAACGCCAGCCACAAGAAGCAGGGGCTTTTCTACGATAAGATTGCAGAAGTCAGAGAGAGACAAACAACTTACTCACCCTTATTCCTCAGGAGCATATTTATGATCCAGATATGAAAGAAACTTCTGCTAGCCTACCTACTATGGATGAAGAACCTGGGTTCTTCATAAAGCCAGATACACCTTCAGCTTCAGATGTTTTATGCAACGGTTGTCTGAAGTGCAACGCTGAAATACCGGACGGGACATTAGCCACGGGGACATTTATAGAATACCTGAATGGCAATGTTCTATATTTACAATGCTTTAGTACATTGGAAGAGTATACCTCTAGAACCGACGGGTCTCAGACTTCAGATTTTATGATGGATGAGCCATATGTCCCACTAGGGACATATCAGTATGTACCATGGAGCCCAGGGTCGTACATCCCGCTAGATGCTGAGTCTTCGTGTTCCAGATCAACCAGTGCCAGTTTGGGTTCCTGCCAATGTTCAGAGGGAGGAACGCCCACGATAGCTACCGACCCCTAGTACGATGGAGTACTATAAAATAAGCAAAGAAAATAAAATAGAATTTGAATTTTACGAAGAAGTTCAAGGAAAATTCATCAACATACTGGATGGGTTAGAACTGTACATCAGAGTCTTCTTAGAGACTGACAAACAAAGTATTATTGACTACAATTTTGACCTAAGGGATAGAGGTCAAGCAGGTTTACTTATGGAAAGGACCAATTCCGAGCCAAGGAAATGGATGTAAGGAAAAGGGAGGATTACTATTCAGTGTGGCTGCTGCTACAACTTCACAAATGACAGATAGGGTAATCCACCTGGGATCCTCAGAAACGATCAAGTAGATCCAATACTACCAATGATAAAGTGGATGATCAAAAGAATAGTCAGATGGAGCATACTGCCAGCTACCTGAATCCTAACCAGCTGCATCATCAACATATATGATAAGGGATACAGCATACCTCCTCACATGGATCATTATGATTTTGTAAGACCCTTCTGCACGGTCTCATTTCCAAGCAAGAGCAATATATTAGTTGGGAAAGAAATTGATATCGTCGTCGCTGGTGAGTTCAGAGGCTCTGTGGAGATTCCTCTACTAGTCGATTCAGTCTTGGTTCTTAAAGGCAACGGTGCAGATGTCGCCAAACATTGCTTTCCAGGGGTACGACACCATAGGGTGTCCGTGACCCTCCACAGGATGGACGACAACAAATGCCATATGGATTTCAGCCAGACCCGGAACTGGAAGAGCTACTGCCGTACGAGCTATGAGAGGATTGTACTTCTAAGTACATGTCAAGGGAACTCTTTTCCTGGTGCATGGCTTAGAAGGTCTACTCGATCAGGAGCTCGTCATACCTAGTACAGATGGTCAGAGGGTTCACTTTTTTTTTTTTGAAAGCAACATGATATGTATCTGATATGTTCACAATATATTCATGGCATGAGATGATCTGGATGTACTCCAACATGGACTATATATTGTACATTATTTTTTGAGGTGTTAGCCTATGTTTGATTTGTAACATCTTTATTGAAGCAGATTAATGGAAATTTCTATCAAGAATGTGCCTTTTTGTCAGTTTCCTTCTTTTGCAATGGATAGAAGCCACGAACCACGCGTTGTTTCAGAATTTCAATGAACAAAGAATGAAACAACGAACTTTTAACAATAAAATAAAATTGAAAATAAAATAATTACAAATGAATAAATAACAAAACATATTTATTTTGAAAAACAACCAATTAAAATTAAAAATTTTAAGACATATTTTTGAAATATTAAATGTGATGAAAAACAATTAGAAATGAAAATGAATTTATCGAGTGGATTGTCTCATTTTTGGAGTTTCTTACTCTTTGTGCGCCCAACACAACCATCTTTATCTGCATTAACTCTCTTCACATGCCTGCGGAATTTCACATTCTATAGAAAACCCCACAAAGCTCTACAAATCTTCTTCAACAAAATCAACCTTTTCACTGACACATTTCTACAAATTCAACATCACAAACTCTCTACACTACTTTCATATGACTCTTGGGGTCAGTACCCAAATTTTGACTTCCCATATCTGAGGATCAGTGTCAGGCTTCATTCAATGGATGTTAAGGCTTCTGATTCCTTCAAATTTCAAATTATCCGAAGATCGGTGTGAGGCCCCCTTCAATGGATTTTAAGGCTTCTGATTCCTTGAAATTTCAAATTATCCGAAGATCGGTGTGAGGCCCACTTCAACGGATGTTAAGGCTTCCGACTCCTTCAAATTTCAAATTATTTGAAGATTGGTGTGAGGCCCCCTTCAATGGATGTTAAGGCTTCTGATTCCTTCAAATTTCAAATTTTACAAAGATCGGTGTGAGGCACCCTTCAATGGATGTTAAGGCGTCCGATTTCTTCACATATTCTATTCACATATTCCCCACAAATTTACATGTGTGAATCTGCATAATTTCTGCAAAAGCACACATATTTTCTTGTTACCTCTTGAGTTGGATGTGAGTCTTGGTGCTTTTCTTCTCAATGTAACACACATATTTCCTTGTCACTGCTTGGGTTGGATGTTAGTCCTGGTGCTTTCCTTCTCAATGTAACACATATTTTCTCGTTACCTCTTGAGTTGGATGTGAGTCCTAGTGCTTTCCTTCTCAATGTAACACACATATTTTCTTGTTACCTTTCGAGTTGGATGTGAGTCCTGGTGCCACACATATTTCCTTGTCACTTCTTATGTTGGATGTGAATCCTCTTCCTAATGTGACACACATATTTTCTCGTTACCTCTTAAGTTGGATGTGAGTCCTGGTGCTTTCCTTCTTAATGTAACACACATATTTTCCTATTAGCTCTTGAGTTGGATGCGAGTTCTGGTGCTTTCATTCTTAATGTAACACACATGTTTTCTCGTTATTTCTTGAGTTGGATGTGAGTCTTGGTGCTTTCCTTCTCAATGTAACACACATATTTTCTTGTCACCACTTGGGTTGGATGTGAGTCCTAGTGCTTTCCTTCCTAACGTGACGCACATATTTCCTTATCACTGCTTGGGTTGGATATGAGTCCTGGTGCTTTCCTTCCTAACGCGACACACATAATTTCTCGTTACCTCCTGAGTTGGATGTGAGTCCTGGTGCTTTCCTTCTCAATGTAACACACATATTTTATTATCACCTCTTAGGATGGATGTGAGTCCTAGTGCTTTCCTTCCAAACGTGAGGCACATATTTTATTATTACCTATTGAGTTGGATATTATTCCAGCACTTCCCTCCTCAATGTAGCATATCTTTTCTTTTGGAGTCGGATGTGAGCCTCTGTGTTTTCTATCTCGATTCGGCCCTCCTACACAATCATATTCTCATCTTTTGAAGTAAGTTCCAAGATCACCTTAAATGGATTATGGCATCTGATTTTTATTTCGGGATTGATACCCAAATTTTAATTCCTACCTCGGGATCAGCACCTATTTACTGACTCCCATCCTTTATAAATACCTGAGATTTCATAACATAAAATTCACTCTCTGATCCCCAGTGAGAGTCCCTACTCCTTGATTTCAATCAAACGATCGTCTGCTAATTTTCCAGCAAAAGCAAAACACACACACAAATTTACACATAGTTTCGGGTCTATTGACCTAGGAGTTTTTATCAATTTTTGTTGATCTCGTCAGTCAACGTCAATACGCGTGGTGTGCTTACCTAGCACACCCTACCTATTGAGGGTCCATTTACTGACCTCACTTTTGGTTAGGTTTTGTTTTTCCTCTTTAGTAGCCTACGATCTAGCCATAAGAATTTTCTATTGAATATTCCTAGAAAACTAGACATGGAACCCTCACCATTAGAAATTCTACACTCTTCTTTACTCAGCTTGAAGTTCCACATATTGGTCCTAACCTCTAGCACTTAGTAGGTGGGGTCAATATAAAGAAACTCAAGATGAGTTACCCTTAGGACTGCTGGACCTTAGGGTTGACCTTGAGTGTTGGTTAATGGCTAAGGCACTCACTTGCAATAATTTATACTCACAATCACTCACTATCCTAAATTCAAAATTTCTAGGCTTTGGTCCTTTTATACTTTTGGGAGACTCATGTAGGTGGTCCCCTAAACCAACTAGCCTTAGGCTAGGGTTTGGATAAGACCACTGCATAGAAGACCCAAAATGGGGTTTTCCATTGGTCCATGGCTTATTGATGGTGGTTGTCACTTCAACTCTACCAAGACACCACCTAGCCTTTTGCCCCTAAATTCCCCCGAATTACCTAGATACCCTTGGGGCCCCAAAATTTTGCCAAATTTTCCTAATCTATCCAAAATACCCAACATGATTCAAAAACCATTTCAAATACTTTGGAAACACCCAAAACTACCCAAAATCACCAAAATTGGCCAAATTACCAAAATACCCCTCCTTACCCCAAAATTCCAAAAATTTCAAAAAATCCCAAAAAATCCCAAATCCTCCTAAATGATCCCAATTTCATTTTTGTCAACCATCGCATGACTCAATTTGGCTAATTTGACCACCTTTGACCAAAACCCCAAAATTGCTCATATTTTCCAAAAATTACCTCAAATGTCTATCCAATTGGTCTCAATTTTTCCCGATTTTAATTCTAAACTGAAATTGACTCTTGATGTGACCAATATAGACCAAATCCTAGCCTAATTGGCCCATCATTTGAACCTAATTTTGAACTAAACCAAAAACCCAATTTTGGCCCTATGGATTGGTTCCACCAAATTGAACCCATAGCCTGCTCAATTGGCCGCAATTTGTGTTGAAAAATCTTCATAACATCCCCATAAATCAAGATTGACCTTAAATTGGCCTTGGTGAGACCTCAATTTCATTTGATTTCAACCTAAGTCCAAAATCCCCAAATTTGCCCCAAATTGGGCATGTCTCAAAATCTCACCAAATTGATGGCCTTAGCCCCCAACATTTCCACTCCATACTTTCGTGAAAAATCTTCACAACATTTCCCTTGACCATTTGAACCATTCAATTTGGACATAGAACAAGGCTAGCCCAACCTAGACCCATGTCTAGCCCAACATGCCCAAATTGACCAAATTTCAAAAATCCCTTAAGTTGACCTACCAATAGAACTCAAAATCACTTCGACCCTTCACCAAAAATCTTCATAACAATCATCTGCATATAATTAACCAAGTAGTTGGGTCAAATGACATGGCTAACCTAGCCCAAACCCAAACTTTGACACTTGAACCCATGCATTAAACATGACCAAACCACCTTAAAGCAATCAATTTAACTCCACCTCAGCCATTAGTTAGACCCTAAGACTGAGCCAAAACCCATCTAACCACCTAAAGTAAGCCATGGACCAAAATCCCTCCGAATTAAGGGATCTTATTTCCAAAAATGCACAAGCTTAAGATACCGTTACCAAAACTAAACCCCATTACATTAAATTGCTTTGATAGATTCCCCTTGATGCCCTGAGCTCCTAGCCACCTCCCCTTAGTCACTGAAGAAGCCCAAACCAAGGGCCACCCCACTTGAATTTCACCCAAATCAAATCTAGAGGCCAGCTTAGCCATATGAAGTTGTAGAGCTCCTCTACCCTCCACTTAAGCACCACAATGCACCCAAACATTTACCCTAAGAGCCACCCCATGGCCATTTTTATAAAAACTCACCTCCACTGCCATGGCAGGTGTGCTAAAATTTTCTCATAGAGAGCTTCCCAAATCACTCACAGAGCATCTTTGAGATCTCCACAGCCCATTCCAATCACTCCATTGCCTTGATTCCCCCCGCGTAACCCTAATTTTAAGCTTGAAATTAGGGCAAGAACAGGACATCCCTGAAAACTCCACCAAACTTCAATTGCTTGTGCCCACACCTTCACAATAGTAAGAGAAAACAAAGCCCCAACTAATTACCCTTTGAAATAGCCTCTACAATAGCTCTAGACCAACACCCAAAATTGGCCTTGATCAAAATCATACCTAGGCCTTACACCAAGACCAGAGGCTCAATCCCTAGCCTCCTTAGATCCCAAAGAGTGTGCCAAGTCCCTCTGATTGAAGCTTTACTTCTCAGAGCCACGGTATAAAACTTCTCTTACTCTCGAGCCTATTTGAACTCTCCATTTGTTTTAAGTTTATTTCATGGATATGTTCCTCTAGTCTAGACGAGCATTTAAAAAAAATTCATCTAATATGGATAAGAAATGAAAGTGATCTTAAGGATAGAGAATTGACGGTTCTCGGGCTAGGCTATCGGGGATGATGATAGAGTGTCGTTCGATCGCACATGTATCGGATGGATGGTCGAGATCAAGCCGGACAACGCTTCGGAACATAAACTAAAGGGCTGAGTCAGCGCTGAGGTGGACAACGACGTTGAATGGGAGTGCGTCACATGGAGCTTCAGAGTCTTCGTAGGTTGAGGTGGCTTCATGCATTTAAATAGATAAATAGGGATTTAATTAATTCAGAAAATGATCCCTAACTTAAAAAATTCATATCTTGGTGTAGAAAAATCTGAAAAATAAAATAAAAATATCCTCTTGCTTAGTGAAGAGAGGAGAACAATTTGGAGTCCATTTGATGCATATTTTATTTTTATTTAATTAAACACTAAATTGAATGTTTTGATTCTCCATGCATGTACTAATCACGCCATGGTTTGAAATTTTAGCATGTTGTTGTATCTGTCTTAGAGAACATTCCCTGATTTTTCAAAGTCAGAGAAGGTCCCTAAAGAGAGAGTCATATTTTTCAATTTTATATGCATTACTTGCTTAAATTAATCATGGAAATTAGCATGTTGCTTAATAAAATCCAAAAAAAATTTGGAAGGTTTATGATGATCAGAGAGCCCTAGGGAAAATTTCTCATGAGTCATGTCATTTAAAATGCACTTAATCTTTACAAAACCTAAATCACTAAAATAATTAATTTTAAAAAATACAAACAACAAAATGACTTTATTTTTTATCTTCACTATTTTTTAGGATCCAGAGAACAATTAGATTAATTTTCTTGATTTTCTAAAAAAAAGAAACTAAATTTCAAAGCTAAAGAATAATTTTTAAAGGCCAAAAATGAATTTTCTCTAAAAATAATTCCAATAAATCAAATAAAATTAAAAAAATATATATAAAATCTTCTTCTCTGAGTTCTTGGACCTCAAGAGGAATTTTAAAAAATATGAAACTTAATTTTCCACTTTTAAAATATTTTAAAATTAATAAATACCCTAGAATTTAAAATAATTCTTAAAATTCAAATAAAACTCAAAAAATCATGAAATTCCGTCCAAAGGCTCCTGTAGTATACATCTAACTTCAATAAAAATTTCAATGGATTAGGGTTTACCCTGGTCAAGTTAGGAATTTCCTTTGAAAAATCCTATTTTTGCATGGCAATAATTATATAAATTATATTAAATCTTGAAAAATCACATTTTTTCCTCTGATGTCTTAAATGACCCATGAATGAGGTAGGATAAAAATTTCAAAGTCATTTAGATTAAATTTGATGAATTATGAAGTGTTAGAGCCTTAAGGGAAATTGTGTAATTTTGGAAATTTAGCCTTAATTAACATTTAGGCTTATTTCAAGAAGGGAAATAGGTAACCTCTGATCTTAATTTGGATGTTTGAAACATGAGAGTGACTTATATATGCTTAAAAATATAAGTAATTAATACTGTTGTTAAAAGATTTAATTCCTCAACAATTATACCAAAACTTAATAATAGTTATTAGTTCGATGAAGATGTATGTATAAAAATATTCAATAATTGTAAAGTAACACTTATAAACGTCAATATACGTATCACTCAAGAAATATAGGGCTCTAATAGATTCCTAAATATCAATCCCTCAAGGAGTAATATTAGAACTACGAACTAAGACTTTAGAAAAGCAATACATTAATCACAACAATGGAATTCAATTTGATTATTTGTCACTGATAGGCAATAGAAATAAATATGTAATTTTAATAACTACTAAATAACTAAATATATTAATGATGATTTGAATGTGATATTCAATATGTAAGAAAGCATCATTCTCCTTGTCAAGAAATTATAGTGAATGGATAAAGTGAATTAGTTCAATTGTATTGCTTCTCCTTGTCAAGAAATTATAGTGAATGGATAAAGTGAATTAGTTCAAATTATATTGTGGAATCATTCTCCTTGTCAAGAAATTATAGTGAATGGATAAAGTGAATCAGTTCAAATTATATTGCGCCAAATAGGAGCATACCTATTCTTTACCCTTTGGTCCGGGCATAAAAAACATTGACTAATCATTTGGTCCAGGCATAAAGAACATTGACTAATCCTATGCTTGGTTACTGATTCTGCGGCTAAATATTCTTTACCCTTTGGTCCAAGCATAAAGAACATTGACTAATCCTACACCTTGTCAAGAAATTATAGTGAATGGATAAAGTGAATCAGTTCAAATTATATTGTGCCAAATGATATATAAGAAAGCATCCTTCTCTTTGTCAAGAAATTATAGTGAATGGATAAAATGAATTAGTTCAATTTATATTATTGTCAAGAAATTATAGTGAATGGATAAAATGAATTAGTTCAATTTATATTGTGCCAATAGTTTCTCCCTGTCAAGAAATTATAGTGAATGGATAAAGTGAATTGGTTCAAATTATATTGTGCCAAATAGGCACCTATTCTTTACCCTTTGGTCCTGACATAAAGAACATTGACTAATCCTACGCTTGTTTACTGACTATTCTTTACCCTTTGGTCCAGGCATAAAAAACATTGACTAATCCTACACTTGTTTACTGAATCTGCGTGTTACCCTTTGGTCCAGGCATAAAGAACATTGATTAATCCTACGCTTGTTTACTGAATCTGCATCGGTCCAGGCATAACAAACATTGAACAATCCTATGCTTGGTTACTGATTCTGCAGCTAGGCGAATAAAGTGAATCAGTTCAAATTGTATTGTGCCAAATAGGAGCATACCTATTCTTTACCCTTTGAGGCATAAAGAACATTGACTAATCCGTCACTTGTTTACTAAATCTGCGGCTAGGCTGGGAGGTTACCGACTCTCACTTCAGAGCTCCCACATTCCACACTCGCATGAGGGCTAACATCTACACTTCAGCACCCAAACAACAAAACCAAATTGGGGATTTTAATCTGTCACTCTAAAATCTCCAATTCTACGCGCTTTGACCTCCCTGAATCTTGGATGTAATTTTCACTTTAGTTGTAAAACTCAAAATATTTTAACAAATCAATTGACCAGATTGAAAGTATATTAAGATCGAAGTGAAAAGATCATCACAATTTCTTTAACATTTTTGTGACTCAACCAATTGAAATAACCATTTCACAAATCTCAAAATAAGGAGAAAAACAGATAAAACTACTCAGATCTCATGGGGAAAACACAACAAAACTCAGAATTCATAAATAAAATCAAAGTCGTACAAACTACAATAATAAATAAACTTATCTCTAATTTCTCCCCAAGCAAACTCCTCGAATTTCTTCTGAATCTCTTCCTTTCTTTACATCACACAGAATTCTGCTTTGAAGCGGCAAGGAGGAAGAAATCTCTCACTTTCCCTCCACTCTTACAATCTATCAAAGAATTCCTCACAATTTTGACACTCTAGTAAATTATCTATACACTAATGGAACCTCTCAAACCTCCAGGACCTCCAGGACCTCTCTAATTTTCGGCCAAAATCTTCTTTTAAAGTTGTGGATGAGCTTTCCCAATAGTTGCCTAAGCACTCCTCCAAAATTTGTCCTCATCCAAAGCTTATTTGGACATAACCGCCGAGCTCGCCGAGGGCGGCCTCAAGGGCGCCGTCGGCGGACCTTCTAAGTGAATTAATTCTGGAGTCTTGGGAAAATCTCGCTGTCGGCGCTGCTGGTGTCGCCGTCGGCGTCGTTGGTCTTGTCGTCGGCGACCTAGTTCAAATCTTTACATTTTGGTTCTTTTCACTCCAAATTCGCTCCATCTTACATCTTTTTGTTCCAATGATCGTAATTCATCATTCCTGCAAAAAATCATCAAAAATGCATTTTCTTTAAAATGCAATATCATAGTGACTGTTCATCAAAAATTCATTTGGTAAAAATAAAATGAATTTTGACCAAATTCAAATCAAAAATACTTTTCATCAAAAATTTGTCATTCCAGTATAAAATAGGTATGAAAATCTCAACATATTTTCCTTTGGTCAAAATCCTTGTCCTCAAGTAATTTTAGTACTATATAACAATTATGTTCTATTATAGTAAAGTTTTAATTCAAAAATACTATAAGTTTGATTTAGATAAATATCATAGTGAGATTTTTAGAAAAATTCAAGTAATTGAATTAACTCTGTAGCTACAAGATTATCTAGTCATCAAGTTTAAGAGTTCTAGTCTTCTATTCAAAGAATGACTATATGTTGTAATATTAAGTCACTTAGAGTATTCAAATGATAGGAACTTCATGACAACATTATTAGTAAAACATCTATTCCATAAATATAAGTTCAGGAATGTATTTAGGTATTCCCTTTTGGTAGGTCCAATGAAGCCAATTTTTTATTAAGCATATCCTCAAGCTTCTCCTCACTTTCATATATATTTTTTTTCTTTCTTTCTTTTCTCTTTTTTCATTTGGATTGTTTTAGATCATATATATTTTTCTTTTCTTTTAAGGGGTTTTTGTCAATCCTTTCTTTTTCCTTTCTCAAGTGAGGATTACTACATCTGGATAGCCTTTAATGATTTTGAACATCACCTTTATTTCCCTAAATTTGAAACTCAAATCATTCCCTTATCTTATAAATATTTCATAGCTTTTACATCATAGAGCCCCAATCTTTTCTTCTCAAATGAATTTCCAGATTCTTAATACTTCAAAATATAGTTTCTTTTACTTTAAATAGTTAACTATAATCTTATTCTCTTACACTAAATATCTCAAGTTATAAAATTAATTTTCATTACAAAAATATTTCTTTAAATCTACCATAATATTTAAATAGCTACAAAAATAATTTTCATTACAAAAATATTTCTTTAAATCTACCATAATATTTAAAATATCTATAAAAAAATATAGTTATCTGAATTAAATTCACTACATGAAATCATATAAATAATTTTGGAAAATATTGAAATAGAGGACGTTCTCTGAATTAAATTCACTACATAAAATCATATTAATATTTTTTTAAAATATTTAAATTGAATTGAATTAAATTCACTACATAAAATCATATTAATAATTTTTGAAAATATTGAAATAGAGGACAAAATTTTTTTCTTCCCTCCCCCAAACTTAAGTTTTTAAATATGAAATGATACAAGTGGAAAGAAAAATTCTAAATATAAATCATACCTTAGTATTTTAGGCATTTTCATCATTCTGAAATTTTTGCAGTCCTTCTCAAAATTTCTACTTAACCTGGTTTGTAACATTAGGAGCTTTCTACACATATAAATCATTAAAGAAATTGCTAGGTAATGAAATTTTGAAATAAGTACAAAACTTAAACATTAAACAAATACAATATTTCCTGACACAACCACAATACTAAGCAAAACAATCACAATTAAAATGTAAAATAAAAATCACATTACAATACAATTCACAAAGTACTAATCAACATCTATTATACTACACATGCAAATTTTAACTACCAAATTAACAAAAATTAAAAATTATCCAATTACAATATAACAATAAAAATGAAAGTACAAACACACACAAACTCCCGTTTCTATTACAAAAGATTATAAAAATAAAAGTACAAGTACATCAATTACATTCAAATATCAAAATCCCAAACTATATCTTTGTCTCCTTGATCAACAGGTGGATCAGGCTGATGCTGAGTATATCGAGGGAACTCAGCAAAAGTAACATCAGGCTCACCTATGTAGTGTTAATAAGCTATCTCAAAATTTGAATGCCTCTTAAGGTACTCACTATCATAATCATGTCAACATTTTAAACCTCCAATCCTTTCATTTATCAATTCTATACATTTTTGCTGTAAGGTCAACTCATTCATTAAGGCAGTTAAAGTTAAGGTAGGGGAACTAGAAGGTGGAAGGTCATAACTTGTAGAGGGGACATCTCTACTCGTAGAAGGCTCTTTACTCCTACCTTTAGTTCCCCATTTCTCATGGGATTCATAAGTTTTCAAATTGGCTTTGCTAATGGGTTTCATAGGGTAAACCCATTTTTCATCTCCAGCTTCCACCCCAGAAAGTTGGCAAAGTTCATAAATAAGGCCAGGATGTCCTAGACCTCCACTTGTTTCACTCATTTCCGTAGTCAATACATTCTTAAAATTAATTCTCCCCACATTTATATTTATGTTATTCTGAATACAGAAATTTTGAATAGCTCTATCTCTAGTTACCTCACTATGGTGATAAGTCAATAATAGAGTAGAGGAAATAAAATAGTGCCACGCCTTAGAGGTGGATTTAACATGGAAGCAGAAAAATTTACCTGTTCTCGTTGCTTTATCTTCCATGTTCCTTTCCCATCAGTGAGAAAGTTGATCACTTCATACAGGGGGCCTACCATCGTACTGAAGGATTCATAATGGCAGTTATAAGAGTCTAAGACTTCATAAAAGGTGTTAATGCGGGCGGCATTAAATTCAACAGGAAATCTTCGCACTTGAACTATTCCATCTTCAGAATAGATTACGTTGGCATAGAATTCTCCTCCTGGACTCTCAAAAACTCGATCTTTTATACACTTTTTTCCTTTAAATACTAAAGTAAATCTTGATTGAGCCATCACATTGATGAAGAGAGACTCGTAGAACTCATTTCGTCTCTTTTATCGTTGAGTCATTTTAATCTAATCAAACTATAGAAACATTCCAAAATATACTGCAAATACACAAATAATGGCTTCCAAAAGTAATTCTAAGAGTTCGACACTAAGTTCCATGAATTTCTTCATAATATTTATTTCACATTCTCAAATTTTTTGGATCTCCTCAATGTGGAAGAAATCCATGGTAAAAATTAAATATTTTTTACTTGGAGTGAAGCTCTTACCTAAAGATAATCAAATCCGATGTCTAAAAACCTTGAAATCACCTCCAAATCCAAGATCTCTGAAGCCCTAGGTCAAAAATTACATTTTTAGGAGGAAGGGGATGATGAATAGTGGCGGTTGACTCATCAAAATCGCGGTTAAATGTATTTTTTTCACGACCACACCGTCGGTGGGGTTGATGGCGTCGTCATTGCGCTCTATTAAAAATTAAACATAACTCTCGGGAAAATCCACAGTCGGTGGCATCAAGGGCATCGTCGGCGTGCTCTATTGATTTTGGTTCAATTCCAGGTTTTTTGCAATTTCGATCAATTTCAAGCCTTAACGACATCTGTTCAATCATTATAGGCATAATTTTAAGTTATAAAATGATGTACTTATCACGAATAAACTTTCACAACACAAAACATCACATTTATATATAAATTCCAAGAGGTATAATATACGTTACACAACACACCTAAATTTGATATTTTCTCAAACTCAACACATTAATTCAGCGTCGCAATCGAAGTCACAACACTCAAAACGCTGAAAAAAAAACATGTTATGCTTACTCTCAACTATACAGAGATCTAAAAGCATAATTCTAAAGCAAAGCAAATGCAAAGTTCAAATCAAATTTCATAGATAGATAGATAGGTAGTAATATAAATCTACTATTCTTCAGATTCAGTACTAGATTTTCCTCTGAGATCACCCATTGATTACACATGAACGAAAAGGTTGTAGAAGGGGCCGGAATGGAAATTCTTTAGTAGAATCCTCTTCTATCAATTTCATCCTTCTCGTCAGCCGTGTCAAACTATCTATAATATGTCCAGAGTGATCGAAATATTCTTTCATCCTCCAGTCTAGATGATCGAAGAAATCAGAGATATTATTAATTGCATTCATAAATTTCTCCAATTTCTTGATTCTGTGCATGGTCACCAGGGTCTTATCAGGAACTAAGGGTTGAAATGGAAGTGAATTTTAAGATGATTGATTTATCATATTAGTCATGTCATTTTCATTCTAAAAATTTGGGAATCTCTTAGTTGAATCCAAAGGCTTCCAAGGTAGAAGTACCTTTTCCCAAAACTGACTTCACAATTATTGATCCAATATAGATCGACGGTCCCTTTTGGACGCAACATTCAAAATAGTACTTTCTATAGAAACTTTGTCGATCTTCATTGTCAGTAACAGTTTCACTGAAATGAAGAAGTGCCAATTTTTCAAAACAGGATTTAGGAGTGTCATAGAAAAACTAACATACCCGTTTTCTCTCATTTCCCAGTCTTTAGCTTTATCCGTTAAATATTGGTAAATCTTGTTCATCTGGTTTCTTATCGGGACGAAGTTGGAATAGTGGAAGACAGGAATGTTCTTGATCATGTATAATTCATTGATCTGTGCAGGAGTGAAAGTTATCCATTTACCTCGCACACATAAACAACTCTCTGGTTGATTCAATGTCAATTTACATACAATTCCTTTACCACAGGAACAACCACGATGGCGGTAGTATAGCACAACACTTCCAATCTTCGCGGCACTATCGTCTCTTCAATTAGCATCGAGGGATTATTCAATCCACAATTTATGAATCCTCTTTCCTTGATTAATCTTTTCTTCGCCAGTACCTTGTTGAAAATTCACTCCACTTCTGCACTAATAAACTTTCGTCGATTGAACACTCACATTCTCGGATTATCAAGGGAATTGGATG
>JXCR01081801.1:6382-26324 GCA_002079205.1 Phalaenopsis hybrid cultivar
TAAATATTTAAGAATAAAGAAGATTTTTATGAGAGTGATAATTATAAGAAGATCAAATACATGAGTCTTACATACAGATCGGTAGTAATGGATCAATGACCTAGAAATGTTTTGATCTCAAAGAATCAAAAAGGATTCTATTTAAGGTGGCGATTGACATTATTTTAAAAATATGGATATGTAGGTTTTGTTAGAGGCACATGACTGTACTTAGGGTCTGTTTAAGACAGCTTTCGGCCTGCTTTGTATTTCAGAACATCACCACAGTTTCGTTTGGAGAATAAATTTCTTTCTATTTTTTAGTAATTTATGTGGTGACAAGCTATTTTTTTCAACTTGATCTGTTAAAGTGCGGTGGTCGTAATAAAGCTACTGTCTGATTTTTTTTTATTTTTTTTAATATAAATTCCACCTCAACTTTCTAAGAAGTTGGTATTTCCACCATAGCTTTTCAACCATCTTTATAAAAGCTGCAACCACCCCAAACTCCTTCGATTTGGTTTATTGAAAAAAAAAAACAAAAAAGAAAAACATTTGGGCATGCCTTTGGGGAGGTGCAGGTGTAGGGTTTTTGTTTTTTTGGATAAGAGCTCTAATGCAATAGTTCATGGGCACAAGTTATTGGTGGGATTTTTGTCTATGTCAAACTTGTGATTTATGTGGGCGTTGTTTTTATCTGTCAAAAGGGTTGGTAAGTGTGTCTGCATATTTGATATAGTTTTATAGATTTCAATTTGTTTGAGTTTATTGTCTATGGAATTAAAATAATTAAATTATGATTAAGTTAAATTTTGATTAAAACTAATCCTATGCCAACCTTATTTATGAACGAATGCTGTGTCTATAAATAATGGTCTAAAGTATGTAATGCATAACCTTCAATTTGAACAAGAGTTTCCCACCAATTTTTACTCTTATGAGTGCAAATTAGATGCCTGATTCATTAAATCATTGTATAAGTGTAACAACCTAGTTAAGGGGAAACATCTCATTTGGCCATGGGGTTTTTTTTTTCTGTGCTTCGGCAGTTTCGTTCATTATTAATTTCTTTTAGGTAATTTGTTATTATTAGTTTAGTACTCTTTATTTTGGTCAAAAAGTCATACATCATACATCAATTTATGTGTAAATAATTCATTTGCTTATTGATTTTATTTGTTGCCATATTCTTGTTTAAATTTGTAAATTTTTACTAATTTTCTTACCAATTTGGCGTAAAGAATACTATTGATTATTTGCATTAGGAAAAGGTGGCTTAATTAGTTAGTAATTTTCGAATATTTAAATTTTCTTAGCATGAAAGCATGCTACACATGCTTTTAGTTGCATTTGGAAACTCTATTATCAAATTGGTGCCAGTCTTAGATTTAACGAACTGTTAGAAAGCAATATTTATCAGAGAAACATTACCGGTTGTGAATTGGATGAAATTTTAAGAACTTATTACAATTAATTGACTAATCTGTTGAACAAATAAAATCAAATATGTGATGGCATCACTATTGTTAAATTAAGAATTGTTAACTTGGAAGCCAATAAGGTTCATGCATGTGAACCTGATGTGGGTTCCAATCACAATGGCTGAATCAATTCATTTTGAATGATATTTGTGGTAGCAGATAAATAAATCTTTTAGATAATTCACGATCTTTATCAACGAAGTTTTTGGAAATCATAGATGACAAATTTTTGATATAAATGATGTTGATAAGAGTAAAGTGAAAGTGTTTATATGTGATGGTAAAATTAATCTTAGTTTTAATGTTCGATTATTAGATGTAGATGATCTTTAAGATAACTGTTAAAATGAAACTACTTGATCAAGCTAAAATTTATTAAATGAGTATCAAGAGGTAAAGAGAGAGGTGAGGAATGGAACCTACAATAACTTCACAGTTGAAATAAAAGAATTTATTGAAAAGCAAATTTTGGCTTTTATCATATCGTGAAAGATTTCTGAGGAGTGGAGGAAGAGTATTTTGGTCCCCATTTTTAAGAATAAAGGGGATGCACAAGAGTGTGCAAGTTATAGATGAATTAAGTTGATGTGTCATATTTTAAAATTATGGGAGAGGGTAATTAAACATAGGTTAAGACGTATTACAAAGGTTTGTCGTAATCAAATTGGATTTATGTCGGGCAGGTCTACCCTGGAAGCTATAAATTTATCGAGAAGTTTGATGGAGAAGTTCAGAGATAACAAGGAGAGTCTACATTTGATTTTTATTGATTTAGAAAAAACTTACGATAATGTTTCAAGAGATATCCTTTGGAGAGTTCTTGAGAAGAAAGGTGTTGATATGACTTATATTCAAGTCCCAAGAGATATCCTTTGGAGAGTTCTTGAGAAGAAAGATGTTGATATGATTTATATTCAAGTCATTAAAGATATGTATACTAGAGTTCCTGAGAAGAAAGGTGTTGATATGACTTATATTCAAGTCACATTTGGAGAGTTCTCGAGAAGAAATGTGTTGATATGACTTATATTCAAGTCATTAAAGATATGCACTAGAGCTCTTACTTTTGTTCGAACTGAAGGAGGATTGACCAAATATTTTCCTATTTCTGTTGGATTACGTCAGGGATCAGCTTTAAGCCCATATCTTTTTGCTTTAGTTATGGATAGTTTTACTGGACATTTACAGGAGGATGTACCTTGGTGTATGCTTTTTGTTGATGATATCCTTCTTGTGGATAGGACGAGAGAAAAAACCTAGGAAAAAACTTGAATTATGGAGGTTTACATTGGAGTCTAAAGGCCTTCATTTGAGTAGAACTAAAATTGCATACATGAAATGTAATTTTAGTAGTAGTAGCTCTAGTGACGGGTGATCAAATTATTAAAAGGTGTGAACAATTAAATATCTTGGGTCTATTGTTTAAAGCGATGGTGATATAGATAGGGATGTTAATAGTAGAATTCTAGTTGGTTGGTTGAAGTGAAGGAATGTTTTGGGCCTTTTGTGTGATAGAAGAGTACCGCTTAGACTGAAAGGAAAATTTTATAAGACGGTGGTGATACCTTCAATGCTTTATGGCACTGAATGTTGGCCTTTAAATGAGAAGCATAATACTAAGTTAAGTGTTGTCGAGATGAGAATGATTAGGTGGATGAGTGGCTTTACACTTAGAGACAAAATGCGAAATGAATATATCCGTGATAGGGTTGGTGTGGCTCCTGTGACAGATAAAATTAGAGAAAGTCGTCTTAGATGGTTTGGTCACATTAAGCGTCAACTATCTTATGATCCGATTAGGAAAGTAGATGTTTTAGATTCGACTTATGTTAAGAAAGGCAGAGTTAGACCTAGGAAGATTTGGGCTTATTTTATAAAAATTGATCTTAATTTAGTAGAACTAAATAGGACGTAATGGAGAAAAAGGATTCATGTAGCCGACCCCACGTAGTGGGATTAAGGCTTTGTTGTTGTTATTGTTGAAAAAGGATTCATGTAGCCGACCCCACGTAGTGGGATTAAGGCTTTGTTGTTGTTGTTGTTTGTTGTTTCATATCGTGAAAGACTAGTTGATGAATTTAAATCTCTAAACTAAGGCATTAAATATTCTAATGAATAAATAAATAAAATTGAAGATATTTAGTTGCATTTTGAGATCATGAAAATCCAAACATCACACATTTTAGGTTTAAGTCTAGATTGAGACCTGAAAACCTCATGGATATGGCATCTCACACATTTTATCACTTGTGCGTGCTTTTCAATTTGTATTGTACTTTGAACAAATGCTAAAATTGTTTATGCCTACAAGTTATACAACATATTCAAAGAGTTCAGTTCATTATTTTATCAAAGTAATCAAGTATAATTTATTATACTTGCATTGTCTAAAAGTAGTAAAATTACAATAAATAAGGATGCTAAAGTAAAATTAACTATATCTACATTTGGTTCTATGATTTTTGTAGATGCATGTTTTAAGCCTAATCAAACGCTTCATTCTATAGTGTGTCCTAGTAGAAATTTGCATATTTTGTTAGAGTCTAAAGATGATGAAATTTATGATTTCCATATTTTTTATGATCATATGAAGAAATTAATGATTTTGAGGATATTTTATTGAATAAACTTTTAATGTCAGTTATTGCATCATAATTATTTTGGGGTTGAATTTGATTCGATCCGAAAAACTTCTTAAAATAATTTTCAAACATGAGAAGAAGTTTAGCAGTAGATCTAAATCAATTATAACTTGCATGAAGTTGAAATGTAAACCTCGTGCATTAGTATATTAAGTAGTTTGGTTAGATAAAAAATGCTATATTTAATTCAATTGGCTAATTATAGATAGAATAATGTGAATCTGTTGTGCATAAATGTTCCTCATGTCATTTTAGGTAGAAATTGATTGTCAATTTTTGATGTTACTCAATTTTGATGATTTGATAACATATAAGCTTTTAAAACAAATTTGAGAAAACTAGGATTGAAACCTAAAATACCTTGGGAAAACTAAATCTATACAATAATACAATGCTACCAATTAGCTAAAGTTCTTGAGCATTTGAGTAAACAAGCACTTGAAAAGAATGCAAGCAAAAAGGTGTGTTCTATATGCTTTAGCATTTTTGAAATTGAATAATGTGAAACTTGAAGTTGGAATGATTTTAAAAATATTTTTCTTGATAAACTTTCTAATCAATTACCACCACTTGAAACTTATTCATGCTTTTGAGTTAGTTCTTGGATCTTCATTACCTAATTTGTCGCATATAATAAAGCCATCAAAATATGTTGAGTTAAAAGGATAACTAGGTGAGTTGCTTTTTGGGTTAAAAAGATAAGTTGGTGATACCGATACTAGCGGGATTTATTGGAACACAAAAGCAAATTTTTATTATTATAGAAGTAGGGTTACAAAGTGACACAATGAAAAGGGAGAAACAACAACAGACCAATCTCTTGCTTGGGCCCGAACGAGGAGATTCGAGAGTAGGGTGGCGTCAACAATGTAGTGGGGTATGGGGAAGAGGTGGTGGCGGTGAGATGGGTCCGGAAGGGGATTTTGGGGCCCGATAGCTGGGTTGAAGTACTGGTTGGAGGGTTGGACAAAAAGGATTGGCTGCCAAATTGAGCACCAAGGTGTTAGCGTGTAGGTCGAACAACTGACAGCAGGGTAGGTTGCAGGCAAGGGGCGACAAGGAGTTAAGAGTGCAGTTCGGGTATGGACATCAAGCGTAGGCGATAGGAAAGGGCAACCGGGTGTGAGGATGAATTATGGGGAGGTCGAGGGTGTAGGAGAGGGGAGGAGAAGGGTTAGGTGAGGGTAAAAGAAAAGTTACAACACAACCTCAGAATAGGATACAACTCGAGCACCGCCACTTCCTTGGATACAACCCTAAAAGAGGGAGAACAGACCACACGGGGCTTTGAAATCTGCAAACAACAACATTATATAGTCTCCTACTGGAGGAGAAAAGGAAAGCAGTAGGAAAAGACACTCTCACACAGAAGGAAGGGTGATACTACTCTAAAGAATACAAGTCTTTCCAAAAGGGGAAAAACACACAAGGAGGGGCGGTAGTCCCGCCCCCTGCACAGAGCTCTCAAAGCTCCGCTCACCAAATCCCATGAACTTGCTGCTTGGATCGGTCTTTGCTTTGCCAAAAAAGTTGCAAGCCGATTTAGTTGGTTGGTGGTTTTATTAGCGCTACTCATCAGGGGTGGCTTTTAGCACCCCACATCAGTCTCCCTGGGTTGGGGAAGCTTCAATCTCATTTGTTGAAGCTTTCAGCTCTTCAAAGTACAGTATCAGGTCTGCGATGTTGAATGTGGCTGAAACGTTGTAGTCTCCAGGGAGGTCGATCTTGTAAGTGTTGTCATTCAGCTTTTAAAGTACTCTGAAAGGTTCATTTGTGATTCAAATCTCGATTGTTAGCCAAGGGCTTCACTCAGTCATATATGATTGACTATCAAGAAACCTTTACACATGTTTTTAAACTTAATATGATTCGGGTTCTACTCTCTCTTGCAGTAAACTGAGAATAATATCTATACCAAGTTGATGTCAAAAATACATTCTTAAATGACGATCTTGATGAAAAAGTTTGCATAATTGTACATCTGGGCTTGAAAAATTGGTCGAATAACAAGTTAACTTGCAACTTGAAGCTCTTATATGATTTGAAGCAATCTCCTCATACTTGGTCTGGCAACTTTGTCAAACAATAATTACAAACGGATATGATTGTGTGTCAAGCTAATCATACCTTATTTGTTAGATCCAATCTTAAAGGTAAAATTATTATTCTCATTGTATATGAACATGATATTAACTTGATAAGTGACGATTTAGAGGAAATCATTAGACTAAATAAGTTGTTTACAATAGAATTTGAGATCAAGGCCCTTAGGACTCTTTGATATTTTCTAGAAATCTTGGTGGATCGGTTTAAGAAGGGAATTATCATATATCCCAAAGGGAATACACCTTAGACTTATTAAGTGAAATTGACATTTTTGGGAATAAACCTATTGACATATTTATGGATTCCAACAAAAGGTCGGACAAAAGTGAAGAAAACGGTTCAATTGACAAAAGAAGATATCAAAGACTTTTGGGCAAGCTACTCTCCTATCACACACAAGGCTTGATATTGCATGCTCAGTTAGTTTAATAAGTTAGTATGTGAATAATCCAAGTGAAGATTATTTGGAAACTGTGAATAGAATTCTGAGATACTTGAAGGTGAACCTTGTACATGATTTGTTCTTCAAAAGATCTGAAAATCGTGAGATTGAGGTATACACAAATGCTAGTTGGGCATTAGAGGCAACTGATAGAAAATCAACCACTGAATGCTATTCATATGTCGGTGACAATCTCCTCGGTTGGAGAAGTAAAAAATAAGCTCTCTTGGAGTAGTGTAGAATTTGAATGTCATGTTTTTGCACAAGGAATACGTGAGAGAATATGGATTTAAAGGCTATTTATGGAACATAAGGTTAAGACAAGGCATAATGAAGATATTCAGTGATAGCCAAGCAGCTATTAGTATAGCAAAAAGTTATGTGTACCATAATAGAACAAAACACATCGAGATTGTCCGATACTTTTTTTAAAAGTGTTAACAATGGAATTATTTAGCTAAAATATATTTCAACACCACTTCAAATTGTTGATTTACTCACCAAAGCACTACTAAGGGTCGGTCAAGATGAATTAAAGCTCAAGTTTGGCAGATTGTCACCATTGAAGTAAACATTTCAACACTATAATATTTTTGGGTCTCCCACCAGAGTGTGCTTTGGCTGATTTTCTTCTTAATAGCTTAGAGCACTCAATTATTGGAACTGATTTTTTTAAACATAAAAAAGAGAAATAAAAATCTTTTCTCAAATTTTTGCCATAGTAAGACATGATGTTTTTTTGACATGCATTAGGAAAGCCTTTGAGGTTTTACAAGATGAAAAATTTTTGAATTTGAAGAAGACTTTATTGTTACTTCATTTGTAATTTTTCAAAACTTTGTTGTGTCTTCGGATGGATTATCTATAGAATATGAAAATGTTAAAATAATTAATAATTGACTAAAATCTACTTGCATGTGCAATTTTTAGAGTTCTCATGATTTGGTTATTTTTTATAAATTTCTCATTGAAGGCTTAAGAATGGTCATGGATCCAATTATAAGTTGTAAAAGTGGGAAATTTAAATGAACTGAATTTGTCGATCTTAAAGAGAAACTCAACATAGCATCTGTATTTAAATTGTTTGATTTTAATTAAGAGTTTGAGGTTTCTTGTTTGTATTTGAAGTGTAATTTTGAATAATGATTTTGAGGAGTGGAGTTAATTAGGACAATCCATTGTATTCTATAGTGAAGCTAAATGAGGTTAAGTAAAAAATATTTAGGATATGATAGAAATTCTATGTTGTCATGCATGCTCTTTGATATTAGAGACATGGTTTGTTATCTTAGGAGTTTTTATTATATTCTGATCATTAAGTTTTGAAGTATTTGAATTTTCAATTGAAGTTGAGACAAACATTCTAGGTGTATTTTTTTTCCTACATGAATCTTTTTTTTTCCTTGAACACTATTGAATTTGATAATAAACCTATTGATGTTTTGAGTTGAGCTTTTGTTTTTTTACATAGAATGCTAGTTAAGGTTATTAGGTTTGATCTTATGAAAGGATAATATGTTATTTGGATTATGGTTGGGATTTATCAAAACTTAAAATATTTATTCATTTTTTTCTTAGAAAAGATTACATGATTAAAAACAATTATTTTGTTAAAGGTTCTCTTCTTTGTAATCCTAAGTTCATCAGTATGGGATTTCTTTATTTTAGAATTGCATGTTCAGAACATTTTGACAACTATAGGACTTGTAATAACTCAAGATAGGTATTTCTGACTAAATTGAAAGAGATGTAGCACAATTGTTTACTATTGCGCGACTCGCCTTATCTACGAAAGGCAAAAATTAAAACATAAGACTGCATAAACTCCTACTGAATTCATATAAAACTTGAAAGGATAATGGTATGGACTATGGACTTTGTATTTGGTTTCATCATGAGTGCTAAGAAAAAATTATTTTATTTTTAGTAGGTTAAATCATATTTCAAAATTATTATTTCATACCAAGTCTTAAAATTATTGTTGCATGTTACATTTTTAAATTATATTTTAATGAAAGAGCTAAAATATATTGTTTACCAAAAAATTGTTTGTTTTGAGAGGCAAAATTAACATGATAATTATAGAAAATTCTTTGGAAAAACATGAGAATATATCTTAAAATATTCAATCATTTAGGAAATATTTGCCATCAGAGGTTGTTTTTCGTACTTGCATGACACTCAAAGTCCATTGGTGCACTGGATTGAAGGAATAAATGTGTAATTTTATGAAATCTTTCTACATTAATATATCTTTGTTATACATTTCTTTAATAAGTTTGTTATACATTTCTTTCCCTCGTTTAATATATCTTTGTCCCATAAAATTCAATTTCAATTAACCTTTAAATTAAAGTTTTATTTGATACACTTGGAAATTAAATCTATCATCAAACCCAACATAATCCACAACTTTTGTTTAAATAATTCTTGAAGTTCCTATTGAAATAACAAATAGTCGCAAATTGAACTGCAAAAATCTTTTGTACATGACTTGTAAACTATACTACATATAGCCGCAAATTGCAATAAAGTTTATCGTAGGAAGGTCGAAATGTCACACGAGTAGTCAGATTTGTAGGCATGAATTAGTTCTTGTACCAGTAAGGTGAACTACTATTAAATAGAGAATCGACGACTAATACCTGAAACCTTGATTTGCAACATTTAAACTAGGAATCTACCGAAAATCCTACCTGTTTAAATATAAATCTAACCACATAAACCAACCTAACAATGAGAAGTCATATTACTAGAGAATGTATCCAATCTCATATATTTTACAGTAAACATGCCCGCAGTATTAAAAATTAAAAATAAAGTAAAATTTTTAAAGGCAAATTTGTTTATATATTATTTTTCAATTGAGTTTTTTGTCGAGTGCAATGATATAGATCACAAATTGATGTAGAAATAAGTTGAAATATTTATATTATAATGATGGTCAGAGCAATTTCTATTGAAGATTAGATAGCGAAAAATAGAACGAGTTAGTTTGAGAATGAATAATATTGGTAGAACATATGATAATAAGATACAACAACAATAACAATAAGAAGCCTTTATCCCTATATGAATCCTTTTTCTCTATTGTGCCCTATTGAGTGCCTTATTTTTATTTAATTCTAATAAATTAAAGCCATTTTGTATACAATATGTCCAAGCTCTTTTAGGTCTACCTCTATCTTTGTTATCATAAATCAAATTTAAAACATCTAATCTCCTAAATGGGTCATCAGATGATCGACATTTAATGTGACCAAACCATCTAAGGCGACTCTCTGTAGCCTTTTCTACCATTGGAGCTACTACAACCCTTTCACATATATATTTGTTTCACATTTTGTCTCTAAATGTAAAGCCACTCATCCACCCGAGCATTATCATCTCAGCAATAAGCCCGATGCATTCCTCAACTTCAAAAAATTAAATTTTGCTAATAACATCCTATCTATATCATCATCACTTTGAACAGTAGACTCCAGCATTATCATCTCAGCAATACTTAGTATAATTTTATGCTTCTCGTTTACAGGACAACATTTTGTGCCACAAAGCATTGCAGGTTTCACTACCATTTTATAAGATTTTTTGTTAAATTTAAGCGGTACTTTTCTATCACACAATAAGCTCGATGCATTCCTCCACTTTAACTAGCTTGAATTCTGCTAATAACTTCCTCATCAATATCACCACCACTTTGAATAATAGACTCGATATATTTAAAAAGATCAGTCCTTTTAATAACTTGATCACTCATTGTTATAACACCACTATTAGATCTACTACTATTTAAATTACATTCCATGTATTCAGTTTTATATTTACCCGAACGAAGGCCTTTAGACTAACCTTCATAATTCAAGTTTTTCCTGAACTCTCTCTAGTCTTATTCATAAGAAAGATATCATCAGCGAAAAACATACAGTAAGGTACATTCTCCTTTAAATGTCCAGTATGGACATCCATAACTATGGCAAATAGATATGGCCTTAAAGCCAATCATTGATGTAATCCAATCGAAAAGGGAAAATCTTTTGTCGATCCTCTGTGTTTGAACATAAGTAACAACTCTAATATACATATTTTCTAGAACTCTCCAAAGTACTTCTCTTGGAACCTTATCAAAGCTTTATCCTCTCTGCACTTCTTCATCAAACCTCATAATAAATGCATAGGTTCTTAATAGACTTTGCGAAATGAATCCAAATTGATTTTGAGAAAATTTTGTATCATGTCATAACTTGTGCTCAGTTATTCTCTCATATAATTCTAATTTATGACCTATTGCATCAATTTTATTCTTAAAAATATGAACCAATAGATTCTTTCTCCACTCTTCTGAAATCTTTTTTAGTTTTTACAGTAATATTAAAAAGTTTAGTAATTCAAGAAATTCCGAGACCTCCTAATTTATATTTGTATTGACATACTATCAGGTTCCACTGCTTTATCACATTTCATTTTCCTTAAAGTCTCAATAACTTTTGTTTCATCGACGGTAGAAATAAAAGTTATGTTATTATTTGTGCTGTTAGGTTTAGTGAAGGTGACTGTATTTTGACAATCATCAATGGATTAGAAGGAAATTATAACATGAATAGAATTGAAAAATATTTATGTAAAAAAACTTGATCTCAGATTCAACAATTAGCATATGCAAATGAAGAGCTGTCTTTTTATTTTAATGTAACATCTATAAAAGTGCTAAATTTTTAAGTAAAACAATTTTAATGTATTTAACAATCAGGATCGATTCATGTAGTCCACTTAGTCTAGCGCTTGAGAGTATTATTCTTAACCATAAGGTTGTGCTCAATGCCCAACACATATGGGTCTGTATGCGAGTTAATAATCATAAAAGAAAAGAAAATAATTAAGGCCGACAAAATGAGTTGCTTTGCCACAATTCATTTTCTTTGAAGTCTACAAATTTGGTTTTATCGGCGGTAGAAATAAAATATGTTGTTATTATTTACGATATTAAGTTCACTAAGGTCGATCGTATTACTACAATCTTCAAAGAATTAGAAGGAAATTATAACATTAATAGAAGTGAAAAGATATTTTTGTAAGATGAGCTTATCATCTGATTCAACAATTAGGATATGCAAATGAAGAGCTGACTTTTTATTTAATGTAACATTTATGGAAGTATAAAATTTTTAAGTAAAATAATTTTATCGCCTAATTCAACAATCAGGACAGAATTATGTAAGCCCATTTTGTCTAGCGCTTGAGATTCTTATCCTTAACCGTAAGGTTTTGTATTCAAGGCCTAGCACATATGGGTCTGTATGTAAGTTAATAATAATAAAAGAACAAAAAATAATCAAGTCCGATAAATTAAGAGTTGTCTTTTTTTCTTGTACTACTCACAGATAGAAAAAAATCTTTCAAGGTATAACTCATGTTGTGAATGTCAAGATCGAAGAAAGTCATAAAACAAATAAAACACATTTTCTAAGAATTTGATGTTCAAGCCAACTATGTTAAGGTATTTGTTGTGGCACAAAAGAGTATTAAGATTTTTTTTGTATTGAATAGTTGAAAAACATATTAGTATAAAAATATAAAGTGGTTGTTGGCTCTCTTTCACCGATATAGATTTTTTATTTGAAAATTGGTCAATGATTGTTGCATCCTCTTGTCAAGGCTCGTTAGTTGGATGATTCATTACATCATTGTTTTATATAATTGTTCTAAGACGCGCATCTTAACTTTGTTGTCATATTTGATATTTTTATTCCATTCTCCAAAGAAATGTTGATTTTTCTATATTCTCCACTGCAGTGCTAATGGATGATCACAAGGAAAACGAAGCCATCTCTGAGCTCTCGAGAGCATTATCTTTCAAACCCGACCTTCAGCTCCTTCACCTGCGCGCTGCTTTCTATGATTCAATTGGCAATACAGAAGCCGCATTACGAGATTGCGAGGCAGCACTATGCATCGAGCCCGATCATGCTGATACACGCGAACTCTACTGCAAAGCTCGTGCACGAGCCGCAGAGCAACAGTAGCAGCACATTTTCCATGTTTTACTTGTTTGAAAAATGCATTTTTTGGATGCATTAAGCATGGAGCCAGCCGAAGTGGTGAGGAAAGCGGTATGTATATATCTTAACAGTGAGTCCATTCGGGTTTCATGTCCGAGCTTATACGCTGTAGAGAATTTGCACGCAAATGCTGCTTATTGCTGCCATCAAAATTGAACTTTTTTTCATAGGGCGGCTTATTTCTTTTCAGAACGTTTGTATACAGTTTTTTCCATGTTCAAAATTGAATGGGGTACCACATTTTTCCCGGCTCAATTGCTGAATTATTTTTTCAATGATAAAGAATTTTTATTGGTTTCAGGTTGAGGAAGTATTTTAACCATTACTAGATTCCTGCGCCGAAAATAGTTTTAGTTCATTTACATAGATACCATCCAATTCTTATCTATTCAAATGTCTGAACACCTAAACATCACCTTTTACATTTGTACCACCCAAATCTTTCTCATCACGTTAACTTGAAAAAAAAAAAATGAAATACTACACTTCGTTCATGGTAAGGTGTAATGTTTGTAAAAATTGAAGTATTGCTGTTATGTATGTAAATAATAGGAATCGATTGGTTGTATGTAATCTTCCAAATATTTCAAATTCCTTATTGTTTGTCACTACTGTATCTTTTGGCCTTAACGGTGTACTTCGGAAATTCAATGGAACGTTGTAAGTGAAAATGTGCGCTCAAACTTCAGGACAGTTTTTCGAAGGGAAAAAATGGCTGTCCTATGAAGATTCAACCACTATATCCTTTAGTTTTTGTGGGTCCCCCGTTCAATAGAATTATATGATACGAATATATTATGAAGGCTTAAAATAAATATATTCAAAAATTGTTCTTTATTAATATTTTGATACCGTTAAGGATGAGAATAGAAGATAAATTTAGTTTGCTTGAACTCGACCGAGAAGCACGAAGATCCACGAACTAGGAAAGTAGATAAACGTCAAAATGGAAGGATTAGAAGAAATAGATTTCAAATATAAAGTAAGCTTTAGTTCACCATCCTTTGTTTTTTTTTTCTTATTGCTTTTTGAGTAAAAAATGTGACTCGACTGTTTAGAAAAAGGTCCAAGCATTGAAAAAAAGTTATTTTGTAAGGTAGATTAAATGCTTAGTTAATTTTCGGTTAAATTTTATTTAGATCTATGATTGAGTATTCTTGGGGGTTTATGCTCAAATAGTTAATTTATCTATCTTATCTAAAAGATCAATCTTATTTATGGAGAAAGGCCGTACAACTACTTTGGGAAAGGAGAAGTGACACTAGTCGTGGCCCGTTGGTAGAGCAGTCTCTTTCAAGGTCGTAAGTCCCCTCAGGTCACGAGTTTGATTCCCCCTCTAGTCAGTTTGCAGATAGTGAGGGCGGTCGTCGGATAGTTAGGCACGTGAGGGTGGCTGGGAGATCGTATGATAGCCTCCGATCATTTCTTATATATATATATATATATATATATATATATATATATATATATATTTATTTATATATATGTATATATAGAATTGCAGCTTGTTTGCTAGTAGTGTATAACTATTATAGGGAAGGATAAATTAAACTTATTAACATCCCATGATTCCATAGAAAAGATTTATTAGTTAATTGTCTTTAAGTAATATTTTTGCTTTGATTGTAATATAAAAACCTTTTTATTGTTAATTGTTGGAATCTAGTCCACGAGCTCCCCGAAGATAAAAGGCCTTAGGGATAAAATTTATTAGAATCTTTGAGAGTGGGACCTATATATGCTAGCGGTGTAAATGAGTTGAGTAAAGTTCAACTCACAATTAACTCAAACTTGGATGGTTAGTTTGATAACAACCTCTAAATTGAGCTTAAGCTCAAGTTGCACCAACATATTGAGCTCAAATTTAGGTCATTGATCAAATGGCGCTCTGAAGTTCGACTTGTGAATATAATGCATCCAATGAAGAATGACAAAGAATTCATGATTGATGATTGGAGCAGGTTGAAGAACATTTTCATATCAGCAAAGAAGTCACAATGGAAGTTCGTTGGACCAGCATAATTTTTAAGAAGAAGTTTTGATGGGGATAGGATTTTGGTATGAGTTGAGCTTTGTTTTACCAATTCAAATTTAAAACTTTTTTTTTTCAAGAAAGCTAAACCTGAAGGGCAATATGCATGATCTGAATTCGCGGCTACTTTGTGGGAAACTATACCCTCTACCACTATGTCAAAAGTAAGTACGCACTTCTAAAATTATTGAGTAAAAGTGTGACTTAATACTTGTTCAACATACAACAAATGCATTTATAGAATGATTTTTGGAGCATATTGAATCTATAAAATAAACTTGACATTTGGATTTACTAATTACATAATTTAAAGTTTTTTATTCTTAAGCTTATTAAATTGGAGTTTAATTTGACTTGAAACATAAGGCTGTTTGAGCCTAAGATTTTGTTATGTAAATCCTTCAATTCTAGCTTATTCAATCAATATGCGAGCTTAATTTAAGGTTAGAATCTATAGATTTGATTATTCCAACACTCAAGGTTGTTAAAGTCGAATAAAGCTAGTTCAATTCTCAAGCTAAGCGAGTTTTTGGGCATTTTTATTTGATTGGATGTATTAGCCTTACTATGTTTCATTGACCTTGTCTTGATGTATGCTAAGATGATGAATATATTTTGACTTGGTTGCTCATGCTAGTAGAATTATGACTAAAAAATTATGGTTTGATGATGCAAAATAAGTATATTAAACCAAGCATAGTTACAAATCCAAGCTTGAAACTTCGCTCCATTTTGGTCTAAATCAAATTAAGGTTATTTAGTAGTTTCTAATAATTTATGATGATTTATAGTTGAACCTTGATCTTATTTTATTAATTGATGGTAGGGCTTCATTTATACACCAATACTAAAAATTTTAATATGTAAAAAAGTAATATCAAACTGATTCCATTCATAATAAAACTATTAAACTATGAAGAACATAGAAAACTACAGACATTTTTTTTTAGCAATTTGCTAAATTTTTAATTAATTTTTTTTATATCATACACACAATACATACACAGATATGCACACGTCGCATGAACAACCTGTCTTTTTTTGGTATTTAAGTTTATTTTAGATACTAGGGGTGTTAGTTTGATGAATAAAAAAAAAATTTATGACGCATAATAATATCTTTCAAACTTTGCTTATTTTCTTTTGTTGATAAGCATTACTCCTTATGAACGAATTTTATTGGCATATGAATTTTTATATATGTTCTCTCCTACTCTCTCTCTCTCTTCTCTCTCTCTCTCTCTCTCTCTCTCTCTCTCTCTCTCTCTCTCTCTCTATATATATATATATATATATATCTTTATTTCTTTTTTTTTCTATCCTCTAAAAATATTTGTAATAATATTTTTCATTCCTTTATATATCATATTAATCAATAAAACCACTTTTTAAGACAGCTCTACTTGCCTTCATCTCCTGAAGCAAACATTATAAAGCATTGAAAAGGTAACATCCTTCTTTCTTTATCAAAAGTAAAGTTTCAGGTAATCTTAAAGTCTTCATTGGAAGACCATAAAAGACTTGTTGCTTTATCTTACAACACAGAGAAGGTTAACTTATTGAATTTATTATATAGAAGGTAACATGCCAACAAACCATAAATGCCTTAATTCTTCATCTATCCATGAAGAGGAAGTTTAATTTCATGAATTTACTATACAAAGAGGGTAACATGTCTTAAGTGAAAAACAANTGTAACATGCCAAAAAACCATAAATACCTTAATTCTTGATCCATCCATGAAGAGGAAGTTTAATTTCATGAATTTACTATACAAAGAGGGTAACATGTCTTAAGTGAAAAACAAAGATATGTGTGTGTGTGTGTGCGTGTGTGTGTGTGTGCGCGCGCGCGAATGACCTGGCTCATTGGTGCGGCCTCTGACGTAAGTTCTTCGGGTCGGGGGTTTGAATCCCGTGGCGCGAGCTCTTCGAATCAGATACAAGCACACCTGGATCCATTGGCTTCCAAGGGAGAAGCACGTTTATTCTCAAAGGAGTGAATAAGATGACTGATCTATCAATATATTCATATCGTTCTCCTCCCCAAATCATGTGCAGTTGCAATAAGCTTCTGGGTCCATTGGCTTCCAAGGGAGAAGCACTTTTTCCCAATTTTCATAAAGCACTTGNATATACATACATATATATGTATATATACTGTGCACGCACGTGCGCATGAATAACCCAGGTGTGCTTGTATCTGATCCGAAGAGCTCGCACCACGAGATTCGAACCCCTGACCGGAAGAACTTTTACATCAGAGGCCGCACCAAAGAGGAAAGAAATGTCAAATATAAGATAAGGAGACAAAGGTTAGAAATTTTTTTACTGAACCTAACTTAATCTAAATTCATATTGCCTATTTTTATGCAGAGAGCATAAGGAATATTAAAAAAAAACATTTGAGAAAAAAATTACATAAATTTTTATATAATGAAATGCAATTTAATATTTATAGAAAATAAAAATATACAAAAAAATTATGTGCAAAAGGTAATTGTATTTTATAGTAAATAAATAAATCAATATTGAAAAATCAATTTTTATTTTGGCTTTATTTCAATGCTGAAGCCTAAATATCAAACATTTAACAAATAACACATACAAAGTTCCGCAATAAAATAAATTAAATCCAAAACAAACACATAACATATAAAAACAATTATAACTACAAATTCTGTACTAAAATGAGTTCAAACATCTTCTTCACTTTCATCTTCTTAAATGTTTCCCATGGATTGATAGTGTACATACAAGCTGTTAAAAGGTCAGTGAGAAAATTCGTCAGTTGAATCTTCTTCAACACAAGCATTTTTCTTAAACATGAGCACTAAACCTTCTTCAATACGTACAGTGTGTTCGAAGTGTTCCTTCATCCTCCAATCCAGGTTGTCAAGCATTTCAGAAATATTTTCAATTGAATGTATAAGATTTTGTACATCTTTTTCCAACTTTTTAATCCTATTCAAAAGTGCATTTGAACGAAAGTAAGGTTGATTAGGCGATGAATTTTGAGATGATTGATCCATCAATATGTTCATATCGTTCTCCTCCCCAATTCTTGTGCAGTTGCAATAAGCTTCTGGGTCCATTGGCTTCCTAGGGAGAAACACTTTTTCCCAATTTTCATAAAGCACTTGCGACTAGCTGTACAACAGGAATATGGTAGATGGATGTCACAGTCCATAAGTTGATCCATTGATGATTAAACCCAAAATAGACTTAACTATTAAAGCACCAAGATCAATAGATCTTCCGGTTTGAATACAATAATTCAAAATCTCATTTTCTTTCGTCACTTTACTGGTTTTCATAGTAGGAAGTAGTTTTGATGCAATAAAGAAATGTTATTCCTTCAATGTGGAATTCAATAATGATGAAAAAAAACTTACATTTCTGTTATTTCTAGTCTCCCAATTTGTATCTTCATCAGTAAGGTATCAATAAAGTTCATTCATGTTGTCTCTCGTAGGGACAAAATTCTCATAATGATAAATAGGAACATTTTCAATCATAAACATGTCGTTTATTCTCAAAGGAGTGAATCGTACCCACCTGCCTCAAACATAGACGACTCCTTGGTTAATTCTATGAATATTAGCGTAAAACTCCTTCACCACAAGAATTGCTACCGCGACAGTAGTATAGAAAAGTACTTCCCAATATCTCTATACAATAATCTCCTCCACTTGAGTATTCGGTGTGTTCAATCATCGATTCACAAAGCCTCGTTCCTTGATTAATCTCTTCTTCACAAGAACTCCATCGTATAACTTATGCGCATCGAAACTGACGAAATTCCTCCTGTTGAAAATTTCATATCTAGCAGTTTCCTTAGAGAGGGAAGCCATATAATTTGAAAAATGGTGACTTTCCCTTCGTTTCCACTCGTAAATAACTTTAAATTTTAGTTTTTTAGAGTTATTAGGAAAAAAAACCCGCCAAAAACCATCAAAAAATGCCTTTTGAATTGTCCAAAGTCGATCCCGTCGCCGCAGAGCTTTTGGCGCCAGTTCAGATTTCTGCACCGTTTCATTTTAAATCTGAATGACTCTTAAATTTTCCATAAAATTAAGTATCTAAAGATGCTTTAAAGTACTTTCTCAATATGTAGGTCTCTCAAGTACACAAAATTCATTAAAAAAAAACATATATGTATGTATATATATATATATATATATATATATATATATATATATATATATATATATNAAAACAAACATAAATATGAGTTGTCTCCTACAAAACACTTGGTTTAATGTCGTCAGCCCGACATTCCCAGTCTTTACTCTGAGTGACCCAACATTGCAGTCTCTTTAAAAACTGGTCTTTGGCCATCAAAATATGTTTTATGTCTGTGCCCATTAACTTTAAATTTCTTTTTAGTCTTGGGATCTTCAATATTAACAACTCCATAGGGGTAGACTTTTATATTTGTGAATGACATTGTCTACCTAAACTTCAGTTTTCTATGAAATAATTTTAATCTTGTATTATATAATAAAACTTCCTGTCCGTACTCAAATTCCTTTTTTATTATCTTCTGATCATGACATTCTTTCATTTTATTCTTATATATCCTAGCATTATCACGAGCTTCATTCTTAATCTTTTGATGCTCATTCAATTGCAATAATTTTTTCTCACCTTCATCTTTTGAATTAAAATTAAACTCCTTAATCACCCAATAAGCATTATGCTCCAATTCTACTAGTAAGTGACAAGTCTTCCAAAAAATTAATCAATATGAAAGCATTCTTATATGTGTCTTATAAACTATCATATAAGCCCATAATACAGTATCTAATCTAGTATATCAATCCATTTTATTAGGATTTATAGTTTTTTCCAAAATTTTCTTAATTTCATGGTTAGATACTTCTGCTAGACCACTAGTCTGGGGATAAAAAAGCAGTTGCAATCCTATGTATAATATTGAGTTTTTCTACTTTTTTTTCAATTTGTTTGTTCCGAAAGTGAGATCCTTCATCAGATGATTATTCTCGGTATTCCATATCTTGTAAAAATATTTTGATTACAAATTTTGAAACACTACGAGTATCACATTTAGATAAAGTGATTGCTTCAATCCACTTTAATACATAGTCTACTGCAATTTATATAATATATATATATATATATATATATATATATATATATATATATATATATATATATATATATATATATATATATATA
>JXCR01081801.1:26427-40261 GCA_002079205.1 Phalaenopsis hybrid cultivar
TATATATATATATATATATATATATATATATATATATATATATATATATATATATATATATATTCAAAGAACGCACAAATTGTCCCGTAAAATCTAATCCTCAAACATAAAAAATTTCAACTTTCAAAGTAAAATTTAAAGGCATTTCATTTCTTTTTAAAATATTGTCTACTCTCTGACACCGATCAAAAATTTTAATATATGTATTAACATCTCTAAATAGATTAGACCAATAAAATCTAGTTTGTAAAATTTTGTGAACAGTTCTTTCAATCCAAAGGACCTCCAAGTTCAGAATCATGACATTTTTGGATAATTTCTTCAATTTCTTTATAAGGCACACATCTTCGCATAACTAAATCTTTACATTGTTTGTACAAATATGGGTCATCTCAAAAGTAAAATTTTGCATCGTGGATAAACTTTTTTTCTTGTTATTTTGTCAACCCATATGATAAAATACCACTAATGTAGTTTACAATATCAGCACGGTATTTCCCATCCTTTAATAGCATAAAGTTGTTCATTAGAAAAAATTTCATTAATTTCTTTTTCAAGATCAGATGTTTCTTCTTGTTCCAGTCAAGATAAATGATCATCAATTTGATAATCAAATCCTTTCATATCGACTGTCACAAAATCAAATTCCTGCATCAGAAGTACCCATCTAATTAATTTTGATTTTGCATCCTTCTTTTGCATCAAATATTTTATAATCGAGTGGTTTGTATGCACAAAAAATCTAGATCCAATTACATATGACCTAAACTTATCAAAAACATAAATAATGACTAATAACTCTCTTTTAGTAGTGATATGATTAGTTTGAGAATCATGGAGAGTTTTACTAGCATAATATATAAATTTAAAAATTTTGTCATATCTCTGCCCTAAAACAACTTCAATTGCATAATCACTAGCATCACACATTAATTTGATCGATTTCTCCCAATCAAGTGAAACAATTATAGGAGTACTGATCAATTTTTCCTTCAATGATTCAAAGGCATTAAGGCACTTTTGATTGAAATCAAATTCTGTCTCTTTTTCCAAAAGTTGACATAATGGCTTTGTAATTTTTAAAAAATCTTTGTCATATCGCCTGTAAAAACCACTATGTCCTAAAAAACTCCTAACTCCTCTTACAGTAGTAGGTAGAGGTAGGTTAGATATAACTTAAATTTTTGCTGAATCTACTTTAATGTCATTTTCTAAAATTTTATGCCCAAGTACAATTCCTCCTATAACCATGAATTGACATTTTTTCTAGTTTAATATTAGATTCATCTTTTCACATCGTTTTTGAACTTTCTCTAAATGATTTATACATTTAAAATGAAGTTTCAAACACAGAAAAATCATCTATAAAGACTTGTATCCCCTTTTCAATTAAATCACTGAAAATCGATATCATAAACTTTGAAGTATCGTAGGCGTGCTACATAAATCAAAGAAAATTCATCGAAAAGCAAAAGTACCATAAGGACTAGTAAACGTTGTCTTCTCTTGATCCTCTAGAGCAATTGATATTTGATGATAGTCGGTATATCCATCTAAAAAATAAAATATTTGTACCTAGTAAGCTTATCCAACATCTGGTCCAAAAAGGGTAAAGGAAAGTGATCTTTCCTAGTGGTCAAATTTAATTTTTGATAATCTATGCAGATTCACCATCCAGTGACATGTCTTGTTAGTATTAATTCATTATTTTGATTTGTCACTAAATTCAAACCTCCTTTCTTAGGAACACAGTGAATTGGACTTACCCAAGCACTGTTTAAAATAGGATATATTATTGTCGCATCTAACTATTTTATAATCTCTTTTTTAACAACTTCTTTCATCATCAGGTTTATTCTCCTTGCAGGATCAGCTTTTCATTCATGATGTTCTTCCAATAAAATTTTGTACATATAAATCAAAAGACTGATTCCTTTAATAACAACTAATGTCCATTCAAAGGCTTTCTTCTATCTTCTTAAAGTTTCCAACAACTTTTATTCTTATGATTTAGTTAATTCTGAGGATATGATAGCAGGTAATGTGGATAAATCTCCTAAAAAGACATATTTTAAATGTATAGGAAGTGTTTTCATTTCTAGTTCAAGAGGTTTCTCAATCGATGAAATCAAATTTATATTATTAACTGTAGGACCTAACAATTCAAATTGTTCCTGAACATAATCCAATTCTTCATTACTCACTTCCATATATTCATCTTGAATTATATCCTCATCCTCATACTCTAAGTATTCTTCTTCATTTTTCTTTTCAAATGTATGTGTGAAATATTCATTGCTTAAATAGTCATTAATTTTCATTCTGAAGCATTCATCCTCTCTTCCTTTTGTTGGGCATCTCATTGACTTTGCAATATTAAATGTGACCTCTTGATAGCTAATTGTCATCTTCAATTGTTCTTTCTGCACATTTATCAAAGCTCTTCCAGTGGCAAGAAATAGTCTTTCTAAAATGATAGGAATTTCTTTAACTTCCTCCATATCTAACATAATAAATTCCACAGGAAAGATAAATTTATCTTTTACCTAAACATCTTTTATAACTCCTTTGGGATAAGTAATCGAATGATCAGCTAACTAAAGAGTTACAGTAGTAGGTGAAATTTCTTCTAAACCCAATCTCTTGAAAATCGATAGAGGCATAAAATTAATACTAGCTCTCAAATCATATAAAGTTTTTCCAAAAAATCTTTCGCCAATAACACAAGGAATAGTAAAACTACCAGGATTTTTAAGTTTTTCAGGAAGCTTTTTTTGAATTATAGCGCTACACTACTCACTAAGTGCATCTGTAAACTTCCTTTTTTATGAAGTATATCATTCATAAACTTCACATACCTTGACATTTGTTCCAAGACTTCAACAAATGGAATGTTTATTATCAATTTCCTCAATATTTCTAAAAAAATTATAAATTTGTAATCTTTCTTTTTCTACTTCAATCTTTGAGTAAATGGAAGTGGTGGTCTTTCTACAGTAATTTTCATTGGTTAATAGGATATTCTGACTCAAAATGAAAATTTTCATTAGATTTTTCATTTTCCACCCCTTTTTTTCAACTTCAACTTCTTTTTGAACTTTTGTTTCCAATTCTTTTCCACTTCTCAGTTGAATAGCCTTCATTTGCTCTTTGTTCTGATCTTTAGAATTAACTTCAACATTACTAGGTAATGTTCCTGGAGGTCAATTGCTAAGTGCAGTAGCAATATATCTTAATTGATTTTCCATGTTTTTAATTACTGCACTTTGACTTTGTAATTGACTTCCCATTTACAATATTAATTCTGCCATTGACAATTTCTTCTGCTTACTCTACAAATTGCTATTGAAATCTGGAGGGTAATAAAATTTGTAGTTTGAATTCCCTTGATTGTGGAGTTTCCTAATGGGTTCGCAGCATTGTTCCCCCTTTACGGATTTACAACATTAGACTTATTGTTACTCCAACTGAAACTTGGATGATTCTTCCAACTATGACTATAATAATTAACATAAGGATTATTAGAACGATTACTTATTACATTTAAGATCTCATAAGAAGATAAAGATTTTATCATTTGTCTCAATGAGTTTTCCTCAAGCACAGGTGGTGTCTGAGAATATCTCATTCCATATTAATTTATCTTCTTTGATATAACAACAATTTAGGCAACCAATATAGATAGTGCTTCAAAATCATGAATATTAGCCACTCTTTTTAGATTTACCCTTTCAGCGGGTCATTGAAATTATTAGTAGTCATCTCATCAATTATTGAATATGTTTTATCAAATTGTTTTGACAGTAATAATACACCAACAGCAACATCAATTATTGATCTAAGAGATCCAACCAATCCATTATAAAAAGCTTGAATTATTAACCAATCTGACCAAGTATGGTGTGGATAATTCCTAAGGAGATCTTTAAATCTTTCCCAGACTTTATAAATTGATTCCCCTTCAAACTGACAAAAAGATGTAATATCGTTTCTAAGTTTAGCAATTTTTTAATGTGGGAAATATTTAGATAAATTTTTTTGTGATAAGTTTCCCCTAGTTCAGATAGATCCAGATGCTAACGAGTTTAACCATATCTTAGCTTTATCTCTTAATGAAAAAGACAAAAAGTCAAATTCTGATGGCATCATTCAACACTCCATCATATTTAAATGTAGTACACAATTCTAGAAAACTAGCAAGGTGGAAATTAGAATCTTAAGTTGGTGTTCTCCCAAACTAATTGTTTTGTACCATTTAGATAATAGTAGGTTTAAGCTCAAAAGAATTGGCAGCTACAGCAGGCTTTTGCATACTCAAATGAATTTCATCTGCTGTAGGATTAACATAATCCTAAAGGTCTCTGACGATGTTCATTTTTATTCACAACATTACTTGAGTTGTAAGCCATTTTGCTAAAATTATCTATCTTTTTTTGTTGTTTTCAAAATTTTCTAATTATTATTTTTAATTCTGCATCGTAAGGTACTAATTCTTCAGATCTTAAATTACAAATAAAAAAATAAAATAAACAAATAAAATAAGCAAACATAATAAAATATGAAAATATTCAAATTAAACTACAAATAGTTTTTTTAGTTCAAATAAAATGATTTTAACTATAAAGAAATTTATTAATACTTTGCGTTACTTCCCCGACAACGGTGTCAAAAACTTTATGCGATGGGTTTTTGTGTGTTACTTTTGTAAATATTTTTCAATAATACAAAATACACACTGCAGTTATAAAAATAAATATGCAATGTAAACCCAACAAAAATAACTTTAATAAAAATAATTTTATCTTTTAAGAAACTTTAAACTACCAAAAACCCTAATAATAATGCAAGTATACGTTTCACTCAAGTAATAAAGGGCTCTAATGTAGTCTTAGATATCAATCTCACAGGGACGTTGGAAATGCTTATAGATAAATTCTTATGACTATAACATAAAACACAATCAACCGGACCAAATTGCGGATTTTAATATGTCACCTTAAAATCCCCAATTCTGCACTAACAAAGTATATTTACCTATTTATTTGCATTCAACCCCATAGATGACATCATCTCCCATGGAATTGAATGTGATTCTCACTAAGTTGTAGAAATCATAACTCTTTTAGATCATATGTTTCTCAACATATATTAACGTTTCTATTGGCTAGATCGAAAAATAAATGAAGATTAGAGTTTGAATCATCACAAATTATTGACATTTAAAACCGTATAAAACAAAGTCAATTCTTCACAAAACTAAATCTCATTGTAGGGAGAAAGATAAAAAAGACAACTCAGAATTCATGAGAAGAAAAAAACAAAACACGGATTTTATATATAAATATAAGTTTACAAAAATAAAGAAATAAAAAACAAAACTTATCTCAAAATCCTTCCCAAGCAAATCCCTAGAAGTTCTCTTCAAGAACTTTACCTCTACAAGCACTCTCAATTCTCTCTTAAAAGTGTAATAAAGAAGAAATCTCTCATCTTCCCTCTCATTTTACAAGCCTAGAAGAAAATCTCCAAGCTCTTGAATTTCTCTCTCTCTCTCTCACGCTTCAATTGCCTCTTTCAATCCCCTCTTCATGCCACACTCATGCCCTAGACTTCTTTTTCTATTATTAGAGGCTGCCTCTCTCCAAATAAATTTCAAAATTCCCTCCAAAATTCAACCATTTTGAATTCCAAAAGATATGTCTATTGATCCAAGAGATATCCAATTCATAAAAGAACCTTCCAAAGTGTCTAGATACATTGAATCACTCCATAGGGTGTTTAGAACATGTGGACCCTTCAAAATTCATGAAAAATTCGTCTTGAACCACCTTAATTCATAAAAAGTCGTCTTTGGAGCCTCAGGGGCTGTTCCTAGCGCTTCAGGCGCCAAGTTGCTTATGACAGCGTTGTTTTGGGTTTTGGCACTTCAGGCGCTAACTCTCTGTAAAAACGGAGCTTCAAGCGTCAATTCTGGCACTTCTTTATAATCTCTCTATAAAGTGGCACTTCAAGCATAAGTTCTGGTGCCTCAGGTGCCAGAATCACAAAATTTGCTGTTTTGGCTCCGAATTTTATACTTTTTGCTACTTTTTATCCAAATGCCTAAAATTGATATACCTGCAATAAAAAAAGAAATTACCCTTCTTTAAATTACAATATCACCAAAAATTAGCATTAAATGTATACTTAAAACAACATAATATTTTGGTGTATCATATAACTGCAACAAAAACATGAAAATACCCTTATTTAAAGTGCAATATTACCAAAATAAGCATAAAATGTATACATAAACTAGTGCATTATTTTGGTATATCAAGTCCCATGAGAATAATAGGTACTCCTCCAAGGATCTAATTATTCAACTTGTTTATCAAAATGAATTAAAAGTGTTTAAATGCCATTTTAGTATCAATTATAATTCTTGATTAATAAATCATTCTTTTCACTAATGCCCATTGTTCTATCCTTAAGAAATCCCACAGATTCTCTAATTGATGTTATTTAATATATCTTTCATAAACCTCAAATATATTTAAAATAATTTCAGTGGATTTAGCCAACTTAATATTTCTTAACTTTTATCTTCTAAAGATATTTTAAGGGGTTTTATTGAAGAATCATGAAAAAATTTTATCACTTAAGTTCCACTAAACATCCTCTAATTTTTTTATTCTTAAATTTTATTATGCCAACCTCAACCATCTTCTCAAGGCCTTTTACTTTTTTACTTTGCCTACTTTTCTTTTTTTTTTCCTTATTCTTTTTATTTTTCTCCTTAGAGTTAATATATCTGGTTAGCAATATTTTTCTCTTTTAATTTTAAATTTGATGAAGGGTAGCGTTCCTTAAGAACTAAATCTCAACAATAATAATTTAATGTCACATCTTTGAGTTATCTTGTCTGTTAAAAATTAAGTTTGCATTAATTTTTTTTTAAATGAATATAAAAAGAATTAAAGACATCTTTAACTTGCCATGTAATATTTAAATTGCACCTTTTAATTAATCTATAGATTTCCTTAAGTAAAGTTTAAAATTGGTAAGGTTTTGAAATCTTTTTATTAAATCATTAAGGTTAATCTTTCCTAAATGATATTTATCCTCTTTTAAAAGACTATGATAAGAAGTTTGAATAATTTAATATTCCTAACATGAATTACCTTGTCAGTGTTGAATCCGTTTCTAAGTTATGTGAACTACTTTCATGTTTGTAAAAAGGTACACTTTTCTCCTCAAAACTTGTTTTTTTTTCCAACACATGAATGACATAAATTATTAGTAACTGGATAAAACATATGAGTGCAGATAAAGTAAATGCAGGCGTAGTTTGATAATCTCATAGTACACTAAGTAAAATATGTAATAATGCATAAATCAGAAGAGGTATAACAGAATATAGCAAAAGCAAAATTCAGAGTTCTCGCATCTTATCCCAGCTAAAGGACTAACTACTTTGTAGAGGAAAAAGACGTAAAGCTGCACTAAATGAAAATTTAAAGCACATTTAAATTTACATTTCAAAGGAAAATTTGAAACAATAGTAGAAAAGAAAGCCATCCTCAACACAACAGATAACACTTGGGTTGCCTCTGAAACACCAAAATAATGTGTTGTTTTAAGTATATATTTAATGCTTATTTTTTGGTGATATTGCACTTTAAAGAAGGGTATTTTTATGTTTTCATTGCAGGTATATCATTTTAAGCATTTGAAGCAAAAGTAGCAAAATTGACGAAATTTGGAGCTAAAACAACAAATTTTGAGATTCTGGCACCTGAAGCACCAGAACTTGTGTCTGAAACTCCGCTTTACAGAGACCTGACTCCTAAAGTGCCAAAATTGGCACTTGAAGCACCATTTTACAAAGAGCTGGAGCATGAAGCGCCAAATTTGGTGTTTGAAGCTCCATAATCCAGAATAGCGCTATCTTAAGCAAGTTGGTGCCTGAAGTGCTAGAACCAGCGCCTGAGGCACCAGAGATGACTTTTTGCAAATTAAGACGATTCAGGACAAATTTTGCTCAAATTTTGAAGGGATCACTTGTTCTAAATGCCCCATGGAGTGATTTAATGCATCTAGATACTTTGAAAGATTCTTTTATGAAGGGATGTGTCTCTTAAATCAATAGACATATCTTTTGAAATTCAAAAGAGTTAACTTTTGGATAGAATTTTGGAGAAAATTTTGAATTCCTTTTAGAGGGAAGCAGCCTCTAATAAAAGAGAGGGAAGTCTAGGGCTTAAAAAGGGGGGCTGAAGAGAGGCGTGAGGGAGAGTTCGAAGAAGGCAAGCGAGAGAGAGAGAGAGAGAAAGTCAAGGGCTTGGAGATTTTCTTCAAGGATTATAATAGGAGAGGGAAGGTCAAATATTTCTTATTCATTACACTTCTAAGAGAGAATTTTGAGTTCTTGTAAAGAGGGAAAGTGCTTGAAGAGGATTTGCTTGGGATGGAGTGCGAGATATGTTGTGTTTTTTATTTCTTTCTTTTTATAAACTTATTTTTATATCTGAAATCTATATTTTGTTGTTTCCTTCTCATGAATTCTGAATAGTCTACTTTATTCTTCTCGCTACTTTGAGATATGGTTACGTGAAGAATTAATTTTTTATACGGTTTTAAATGTCAATAATTTGTGATGATTCAAACTTTGATCTTCATTTACTTTTCAATCTGGCCAATTGAAATGTTAAAATATGTTGAGAAACATATGTTCTGAAAGGGCTATGATTTCTATAACATAGTAAGAATCACATTTAATTCCATGGGAGAGGATGTCATCCATGGGGTTGAGTGCAAAGAAATAGGAAAATATACTTTGTTGGATGTAAAATTAGAGATTTTAAGATAATAAATTAAAATCCCCAATTTAGTCCAGGTGATTGAAAACTAATGCAAGATTTTTAGCCCTCAGGCGAGGGAGTAGTGGGAGTTCTGGAGTGGCAGCCATCATCCTCCCAGCTTAATCACAGAATTAGGGACTCAACTCTGGATTATTCAATGTTTTTTATGCACTTGAAAGAGGATAAAGAATATTATTGCTCATATTTGGCATAAATAATTTTTATATATTTTCAAATGATTTTAATTTCTTCATAATTCATATTCTCATTGTAAAGGGGAAGGATGCTTTCTTAAATTTCAACTCTTCGTCACAAAAAATTTATTAAGTTTTCGTAAGTTTAATTTTGAAAGTTTAGCAATTAGTTTAATTAACTTAGTTCTTTTAACTATATTTTATTTAGCATTCACTCAATTACTTTAGATTCAAATTTTGCACTTTAGTTTTGAGTTTAAATTATGATTTATATTATAATCATAAGAATTTACCTATAGGCTTTTCCAATTTTCCTATGGGATCGATATTTAGCCTTTTATTACTTGAGAGATATGAATAATTGAGTTATTATTAGGGGATTTGGCAGTATAAAGATTTTTAAAAGATATTTTTTTTCATTAAAGTTATTTTTGTTGACTTTATATTGCCTATTTATTATAACAGTTGTGTGTATTTTGTAATATTGAAAAATATTTCCAAAATAAAACACACAAATCTGCCGCATCAGCCTTCCAAGATAGTGATTGGTTTAACTTCCTCAGTCATAATAAGTCTCCTAAATCCATCCTAAACTTGGTCTCCAGGATCAAATTTCCAATTCATTAATCCCGAATCACTCATCTCAAATTCAGGTTATCCTAGATCCTCTCTGACATCCTAGAACAATGTTGTTCTTTTAAACTCTTTGCACACATACTAATCTTGTCTTATCCCAAAATTGAGGTTTTGCAGTAATGACTCATTTCCAATCAGATAGTCATCAGTGCTCACAAGGATTAGACTAAGACGTTATCATAATAGTTCTTAGTTTATTGGCTGGACTTCTATTACAGGAAGAGCAACATCATCATTAAGCAGATTATCCAAAAATTCATCTATTATTGTTTTCTCTTCAAGCGTTACTTCATCTGATCTAAGAGATTGGTTTTGTAATACCTGTGCCACCACTTCTACTTTTTTGGTTTTGAACTTTTCTAGAGGATTTTGGGAAAGGTTCATTGATTTTAAAACATCAAATGTAACTTCTTGATTATTTTCTCTCAAAATTACATTCCCCTCCTGGACATCAATAATAGCCTTAAAAGTGGCTAAGAAAGGTCTCCCAAAAATCACATGTTCTTTTATCCTCATTCAGATCCAATATCACAAAATCGACATGAAAGGTGAACATCGCCACTGTGACAGGTGATATGTTTTTTATGTTTAATTTCTTTTACATTTAGCACATATTTTTAAATAAAATTGGATTTTAAAGAATGATATTTTTATGTTTATCTTGCAGGTATAACACTTGGAGGCGCCTAGGCTCCAGTTTCCACCTAGAAAACAAAGAACACGGTGCATAGGCATTGTAGACTGGCACTTAGGCACCCGAACCATCCTGAGGTTGTTTCTACATGCCCAAGGAGTTATTTGATGAATCTAGAAGGTTGGAAAGACACTTTTCAGCATTTCTAAGTCCTAAAATTCTCCAGGAAGGCCAAGAGGTCGTAGATATGAGTAGAAAATGTAGATTTTTACTTTTTATGAGGAGAATGGTGAGGGGATTTTGAGAGATATCTGTAAGGGTCTGTATTAGCATTGCATGGAACAATAGAAGACTTTGTTGGAGGGATTTTTATCTTTCTATCAGAGGGAAAAAGGTAAGTATTGTGTTTTTTATTATCTCATACTTGTTGTAAACACTTATCTAGTGTATTTGCTCTAATTTAATGAAGCTTTCTCTTGTGTGTGACACCTGCTTTGTGAAGTAGAATTTTTGTGCATTTCTTTAGTAATGAATTGGATGAATGTTTAGGATGTTAAGATGCATGTTAGAATAGGTTTTTCATATCATAGTGACAGTTCTTACTTCATATTTCATTTATTAATCAATATGACCATTGATATCTTAAAATTTGTTGTAAACCCATAAGAATTGGGAGGGATATGGCTTTAACAACTAAGAGGAACCGCATTGAAATTATGGGTAAGGAAAAAGTAATCCTAAAATTCAATGCAATATTAGTAAGATATTCATTGATGGGTGCAAATTGGTGTTTTTAGGGCGACAAACCAGACTTCTAACCAATTTCATATAGAGTTTCATACATTAAATCTAATATTAAGCTAATTAGAGGGCTATTAGAAGAAGGAGACTCTAGGGTGACAGGCTAGAAGTGTCGCCGTGATAATCTATTTATTTTAAGTAATCAACCATAGGTTAACTGAGCTACATTATACTCAGAAGATGGTAACTTAAATTTTTGCTCCTATTGCCACTGACAAAATTTGATTCTAAGCATCTCATTCATACATATTATCTAGGTCATCACAAGAGAAAGGTAGTTTTTAAATTTCAAAATTCACCAAACCAATTTATCTAGTTAGGTTGAACTTTAGATTTAGGTTTGTATTTAGGAGTAGTTGTTAAAAAAACACCCTTAATTGACATTCCAAGCTAAGACTCGATAGTAGTAGACTAGAACTTAGCCTAACGGATTTCTTATCTCATTTCCTTGTGGGATCAATATTCGGGACTCCATTAGAGCCATATATTACTTGAATGAAACATATATTTGCATAGAACTCGTAGTCTGTAAACTATAAATCAAATTTTAAACTCTATAACATATTCATTTTGCACATTAGTCGCCTAATAAAATTGGGTCAAGTTTTTTGCCAGGAAACTAAATAACTGTGTAACTGTGAATGGGTCAACAAGTAAGTTTTTAGTAATTTCTAAATGACGAGCCATAGATTGATCTACTAATTGAAGTATTAAATCGACAGGCTTAGTTACTCCTATTATATTTTCTTAAAAATATTAGAGGCGTGAGGTTGACACTGACTACTAAGTCACATAGTGCTTGCCATGAAACTCAGTTCCTATGGTGTAGCAAATAGTGAAACTACCTAGATCTTTTTTGGGCTTCTACAGCCTCTAAGGGAATGGAGGTAGAAGTCTCCCAGTTTGGTCAATTTGCATTATAGAGGCAACTTTTCTTATGTTAGACTTCACAAAGGTACTCTCGTTCTCATGGATTGCTCCTTTTTTTTCCAGTCCTCACCCCCACTACCTTGCACTGCTCAGATTCACCTCACTATTATCAGTCAGTTCCTCATGGGGCCTATTGTTCATGATTTTTTATGGCAACACCTTGTCTCTTTAATGTATCCCCCATTTAAATTATTAATTCTTTGATGGACGATTTTTTTTGGGCAGGCTAAGAATTGGCTTAGAATCCTGGTGGTTATTTCTGTCTTTGGGGGATATTTCCTTAGTTTGACCAGTTTCCTATAGAGTTTTTCTAAGGGTTTCCCCATTGTTGGTGATTGTTGGTCCATTAGAAGTCAGGGTGGTTGCACTAACCTGGGTAGTAGGTGTTTGAATTGAGATTATGGCTATTCATTCCTTTAGCATTAACAGTCTCTTAAGTTGGCATGCTTGGATCTACCACAGGTCTATGCATCAATCCATCTTGGGTGGAAGTCATTACACATAATTGATCCACAGATTATCTAACTTCTAAGAAATAGGAGTCACTTAAGTTACAAGGATAACTAATACATCATATTCATGTACGCTAGCTACTTTCTGGATTGTGACTCTCTCATCAGACCATTGACAATTATTTATGGTCATTTATTCTATGAGTTGGTAAGCTCCATCATAAGGTTTGGAAATCAATGAACTTTATGCAGCAGCATCTATGATGAACCTCGGGGAACCTACTAATTAATTGTAAAAGGTTTGAATGATTAACCAACCATGCAGGATATGGTGTGGGCACCTCCTAAACAGTTCATTAAATCTATCCCATGCCTTATAAATGGATTCTCCATCAACTTGGGTGAATGAGGTAGTATCATTTCTAAGCTTGGCAGTCTTAAATAGAAGAAATCATATTTTACTAGAAACTTTTTGGCTAGTTCATTCTACGTTGTGATTGATCCTGGAGTAAAGGAGCTAAGCCACACCTTAGCTTTGTCACTCAGAGAGAAAGAGAAAGCCTCAGCCTAATGGCATCACTAGAGACATTGTTGTACATAAAAGTGGTACAACATTCAAGAAATTTGGCTAATTAAAGATTTGGGTCCTCAGAAGATAGTCCCCAAACTGATTATTTTGGACAATCTATATTATGAGAGGTCTTAACGCAAAATTGTTGGCCTCGACAATGGGGTAATTGATGCTCATATGGATTTCCTCAATAGAGGAGTTGGAATAGTCTCTAAATGGTTTCATGATGGGGGTGTTGGGATCAACAACTCAATGGATATTTTAGCGAGTGAATGTGCTCTCCTAAGACGTTCGAAGATGCGATTGATCTTAGGGTCAAAAGGAGAGAGGTCAGCCTTGGCTCCCCTATGCATAAAAAGACACAGTAAATAAAATTATGCAATAGTTAGTTACACCGACCCACACAAGTTAGTGAAAAAACACACAATATGAAAAAAGGAAAATGATACAAATTTTTTTTTTGTCCTTTTGCTTTATATATATATATATATATATATATNAAAAACTTGACATTAGATTCAACAATTAGGATATGGAAATGAAGAGCTGTCTTTTTATTTTAATGTTAACATCTATAGAAGTGCTAAATTTTTAAGTAAAACAATTTTAATGTATTTAACAATCAGGATCGATTCATGNTAAATTTATTTACTTAATAAAGTGAGATTGGATTCTACCAATTAACGTCTTGTGTTCCAAACATCAAATAAATTGATTAAGATCAGAGGTTGCCCATTTTCCTCCTTGACTTAAGCCTAAATGTTAATTAAGGC
>JXCR01081801.1:40576-59862 GCA_002079205.1 Phalaenopsis hybrid cultivar
CAAATTCAATTCAAATGACTTTGAAATTTTTATCCTACCTCATTCAGGGGTCAATTAAGATATCAGAGGAGAAAATGTGATTTTTCAGAATTTAATTTATTTTATATAATTATTTTCATGCAAAAATAGGATTTTTCAAAGAAAATTCCTAACTTGACCAAGGTAAATTTTAATTTTTTGAAATTTTTACTGGAGGTAGACCTAGACAAGAAAAACCTTTGGATCAAATTTCATGATTTTTTAAATTCTCTGTGATTTATCAGAATTATTTTAAGTTATGGGTTATTTAACAAAAATAAAATATTTTAAATAATGAAAATAAAGTTTTGTGTCTTTTAAAAATCTCTTTGAGGTTAGAGAACCTACAGAAGCAAATTTCATATTTTTCTAATTTTTTTTATTTATTGGAATTATTTTAGTGAAAACTCATTTTTAGCCTTTAAAAATTTATTTTAAGCTTTGAAATTCAATATCTTTATTTAGAAAATCAAAAAAATTATTCTAATTGTTCCTAAGTGATTAGGAAGCAATTTAGAACATTTCCATGAATTTTGTTATTTGTGCTTTTTATGAATTTTTAAATATTTAAAATAGACTAAAAATCAAGTTTTTATTCTAAATATTATTTTATCTTTATAAAATATCCCTGATCACAGAGAACTCAAAAAACTAAGTTTCATAATTTTTTTAGTTACATTTTGATTTTTTTAAAAATCATTTAAGTGTCAAAAGTGATTTTTATCTTTAAAAATCAACTTAAGTTATCAAATGAACTCAAACTATTTTGAAATTTTTATAATGAGTTCTCTGGATCATAAACCATAGTGGAGATCAAAAATCAAGTCATTTAAATGTTTATATTATCCAAACTTAATTATCTTATTGATTTAGTGTTTATAAAATTAAAGTGCATTTTAAATGACTTGACCCATGAAATTATTTCTAATAGCTTCTCTAGTCATGGTGGACCTTCCAAAATTTTCTTAGAATCTTCTAATTAATATGCTTATTTCCATGATTATTTTAAGGAAATAATGTGCAAGAACTTGAAAAATATGGACCTTTGTATAGGAACCTCCTCTGACTTTAGAAAAATCAGAGTATGTTTCCCTTGATAGATGCTACAACGTGCCAAAATTTCATGCCAAGGTCATGTATCAATATGCATGGATAATCAAATGATCACAAGCAGTGTTTAATTAATAAAAAATATTGTATGCATCAAATGGACTTGAAATTTATTCCACATTAATCTCCTTTATTCACTGAGCAAGAGGGTATTTTTATTTTATTTTTGTGATTTTTCTACACAAAGTTATGGATTTTATAAGTTTGGGGGTATTTAAATAAATAGAAGAAGCCATATTTATCTATTTAAACTACGCGTGCCACCTCAACCTACGACGGCTCCGAAGGCATAAAGTTAAGGGTATTTAAATAAATAGGAAAAAGCCCTATTTATCTATTTAAACAGCGCGTGCTAAGTTTGGGGAGTTTAAATAAATAAAAAAGCCCTATTTTTATACTTATCCACACGGCGCCATGTAGATCCTGGGCAGCTCCGAAACTCCACGCGGCGCGCTCCTATTTGACGTCGTCGTCCACGCCAGCAGCCATGCGCCCCGCTGTTTATGTAAAGAAGCATTGTCCGGCATCATCTTGGTCATCCATTTAATACATGCGCGATTGGATGGCGCGTGGTCATCGTCCCCAATGGCTTAGGCCGAGAGCCGTCCAAATTCAAGGCTTATGATCTCTCTCATTTCTCAACCAAATTAGGTGAAATTTTTTTTTAAAATTTTCATCTTAGTGAGACAAACACATCCATATGGTTAATGTGTCATGAAATCAAGCCCAAGTAAATGGAGAATCAGAATAGGCTCGAGAGGATGAGAAGTTTTATACCTTTGCTTTGAGAAGGGGGGCTTCAATCAGAGGTGCTCGGAACGTTTGTTGGGGTCCAATGAGGCTAGGGATTAAGCTCTTGCTGTGGTGTAAGGCCTAGGTATGAATTCGACCAAGCTCGATTTCAGGTGTTGGTCTAGAGCTGTGGTGGAGGCTATTTTAGAGGGTAATTTGATGAGGCTTTGTCTTCTCTTGCTGTTTTGAAGGTATGGGTACAAGAAATTGAAGTTTGGTGGAGTTTTGAGAGATGTCCTGTTTCTGCCCTAATTTTTAAGCTCAAAATTAGGGTTAAACATGGGAAATCAAGGCAGTCGAGTGATTGGAATGGGCTGTGGAGATCTCAAGGAAGCTCTATGAGTAATTTGGGAGGCTCTCTTTAAGAAAAATTTAGCACACCTCTCATGGTCGTGGAGGTGAGTTTTATAAAAATGGTCATGGGGTGGCTCTCAAGGCCCAAGTTTGGGTGCATTGTCGTGCTTAAGTGGAGGGCAGAGGAGCTCTTCAATTTGATTTGGATCAGTTGGCCTCTAGGTTTGATTTTGGGTGAGGTGACATGGGGGTGGCTCTCAATTTTGAGCTTTTTCGGCCACTAGGCTGGCTGGCTGGCCAGGGAGGTGGCTAGGAGCTTAGGGAACCCAGGGGAATATGTCACAGCAATTTAGTGCAATAATACCAAATTTTTGTAAGGATATCTTAAGCACATGCATTTTTGGAAATAATATCCCTTAATTTGGGGGACCTTTGGGTCCAGATATCTTAAGCATGTGTATTTTTGGGAATAAGATCCCTTAATTTGGGGGACCTTTGGTCCAGTATCTTAAGCATGTGCATTTTTGGAAATAAAATCCCTTAATTTGGGGGACCTTTGGTCCATGAATGATTTATGTGGTTTCATAGTGTTTGTACTAGTCACTAAGTCCAACTAATGGCTGGGGTGGAGTTAATTTGGTGACTTTAGGGTGGTTAGGTCACATTTAGTGCATGAGTCCAAATGGGTGCAAATGACCAAGTCTTGGGTTTGGTCTAGGCTAGCCATGTCAATTAGCCCAATTAATTGTTTCATTTGGTGTAGATGATCATAAGGAACAACTTTGGTGAGAGATGGAAGTGGTCTTGAGCTCAATTGAAGGATCAATTTGAGGGAATTTTCAACTTTAATCAATTTGGTCATGTTGGGCTAGAGTTGGGTCTAGCTTGGGTTAGCTTTGGCCTAAGTCCAAATTTATTATTGTAAATTGTCAATAGGGACCTCATGAATATTTTTCAACATGAATTGGATGCCAATTTGGAGGTAAGGATATCAATTGGGTGAAATTTAGGGACTGAGCCAATTTGTGGCTAAATTTGGGAATTTTGGATTTAGGCCAAAATAAAATGGATTTGAGGCTTCACCAAGGCCAATTGATAGTTGATTTTGATGTATAGAAATTTTATCAAGCTTTTTCAACATTAATTGGCGCCAATTGACTAGGTTATGGGTTCAATTTGGTGAGATTAGGTCATGTGGCCAAAGTTGGGGTTTTAACCTAACTCAATATTTGGCTCAAATTATGAGCCAATTAGGCTTGGATTGGGTTTATTTTGGTCATATTAAAAGTTAATTTGAGTTTATGATTGAAATTGGGGTCAATTGAGATCAAATTAATGGACATTTAAGTTGGATTTGGGGAAATTTGGGTCTTCAGATGTAAATTTTGAGATTTTGGTTAAAGATGGTCAAATTGGTCAAATTGGATCATGTTGTAGTTGAGAGAAATGAAATTAGGAATATTTGAGATTTATTGAGATTTTCTAGGAATTTTTGGAATTTTTGGGATTTTGGGCTATGGAGGGGTATTTTCGTAATTTGGCCATCTTTGGAGATTTTGGGTAATTTTGGATAATTTGGAGGTTTTTAAAGGGTTTGAAATGAATTTTGATCAAATTTGGGTACTTTGGGTAAACTTGGGAATTTTGGCAAAGTTTAGGTTTTCAAAGGTGTTTAGGTAATTTGGGGTGCTCAGGGGCAAAGGTTGGGTATCTTGGTAGAGTTGGAGTGCCAACTACCATCAATAAGCCATAGTGACCCCATAGTGACCCCACCTACTAAGTATTTAAAGGTTGAGACTAACATGTGGAACTTCAATTTGAGTAGAGGAGAGTTTGGAATTTCTAGCGGTGAGGGTGCCTTTTCTAGTTTTCTAAGAATAGTCAATAGAAAAATCCTATGGCTAGACCTTAGGCTACTAAAGAGATAGTTTTCTAAGAATAGTCAATAGGAAAGTCCTATGGCTAGACCTTAGGCTACTAAAGAGGAACTAAACTTCAACAAAAAATGAGGTCAACAAATGGACCTCAAATAAGTGGGGTGTGCTGGGCAAGCACACCGCACGTATTTGCGTTGACCAAGGAGATCAACAAAAACCAATACAAACTCCTTAGTCAAAAGACCCAGAAGTATGTGTAGAGTTGTGTGTGTGATTTGTTTCTGCTGGGGAATTAGCAAGTGAGTGTTTGATCAATTCAAGAAGTAGGGACTCCCACTGGGGATTGGAGATTGGACTTTGTATTATGAAATTTTAGAATGTTCTAGAGGATGGGAACCAGTATACAAGTGCTGACCCCGAGGTGAGAATTGAAATTTAGATATCAATTCAAAAAGAGAGAGAGTCGAAATGTAAGGACTGACCTCAAATGTAATGAATCAGAAATGTAGGACTGAGAATTGAAATGTATGTCAATTCTCAAAAGAGAGTGTCGGAATGTAAGGACCAACCTCGAATGTAATGAATCAGAAATATGAAAATGAGAATTGAAATGTATATCAATTCTCAAAAGAGAGTGTCGGAATGTAAGGACCGACCTCAAATGTAATGAATCAGAAATGTAGGGCTGATTCGAAAATGAGAATTGAAATATAGGTCAATTCTCAAAAGAGAGTGTCAGAATGTAAGGACCGACCTCGAATGTAATGAATTAGAAATATAAAAATGAGAATTGAAATGTATATCAATTCTCAAAAGAGAGTGTCAGAATGTAAGGACTGACCTCGAATGTAATGAATCAGAAATGTAGGGCTAATTCAAAAATGAGAATTGAAATGTAGGTCAATTCTCAAAAGAGAGTGTCAAAAAGTAAGGACCGATCTCGAATGTAATGAATCAGAAATATGAAAATCAGAATTAAAATCTATATTAATTCTCAAAAGAGAGTGTCAGAATGTAAGGACTGACCTCGAATGTAAAGAAACAGAAATGTAAGACTGATTCGGAAATGAGAATTGAAACGTAGGTCAATTCTCAAAAGAGAATGTTCGAATGTAAGGACCGACCTCGAATGTAATGAATCAGAAATATGAAAATGAGAATTGAAATGTATGTCAATTCTCAAAAGAGTGTCAGAATGTAAGGACCGACCTCGAATGTAATGAATCAAGAATGTAGGGCTGATTAAAAAATGAGAATTGAAATGTAGGTCAATTCTTAAAAAAGAGTTTGTAGTGTTGAATTTATAGAAATGTATCATGTGAAAAGGTTAATCTTGTTGAAGGAGATCTGTAAAGCTTTGTGAGTTTTTGTGTAGAATGTGAAATTTTGTGGGATATGCAGAGAGTTAGTGTAGGTAACGATGGTTGTGTTGCGCTCACAAAGAGTAGGAAATTTCAAAAATGGAAGAATCCACTCAACAGGTTTGTTTTTTTTTCTTGTTGTTTTTATCACATTTAATTTTTCAATACATGTTTTTAAAGTTTTAATTTTAATTGGTTGATCTTCAAAAGAAATTTGTTTTGTTATTTACGCATTTGTGATTATTTTTCATTTATATTTTATTTATTGTTGAAGAATTGTTGCTTCATTCTTTGTTCATTGAAATTTTGAACCATCGCATGGTTTGCAGCTTTTATCCATCGCACAAAAAGATAACTGACAAAAAGGCACAATTTGAGAGAAATTTTCATTAATTTGCTCCAAAAGAGATGCCACAAATCAGACATTGGCTAACACCTCAAAAGGTACATTATGTAATCCATGTCAAAATACATCGAGAATCATCTCATGTTGTGAATACATCGTAGAATGAATATATCAAATACATGTCATGTTGTTAAAAGAAAGAAAGTGAACCCTCTGTACCAAGTATGTTGAGCTCCTAATCAAGCAGACCTTCTAAGTCATGCTTCAGGATAAGAGTTCCATTCACATGTACTTAGAGGTACAACCTTCTCACAGCTCGTACGGAAATAACTCTTCCAATTCTGGGTTTTGTTGGAATCCATACAATATTTTACCGTTGTCCATTTTACGGAAGGTTACAGACACCCTACGGTGTCGTACTCCTGGAATGCAGTGTTTAGCAATGTCTGCACCATTGCCCTTCAGGACCAAAACTGAACCAACTGGCAATGGAATCTCCACAGCTCCTCTGAATTCGCCAGGGCCGACAACGTTGATTTCTTTTCCAAATAGACTATTGCTTTTACTCATAAACGAGACCGTGCAGAAATGTCTCATAAAATTTTGATGATCGATGTGTGGGGGAAAGCATTCACCTTCTTCATAAATGTTAATGATGCAACTGTTGGGAATGCAAGTAGCATGTAGAATATTCCACTTGATCATCCTCTTGATCATCCATTTTATCATTGGTGGCAACAAATCCACTTGGTCGTATCTGAGGATCCCAGGCGGACTCCCCTATCTGTCTTTCGTGAAGTTTTAGCAACAGCCGCATTGGATGGTGATTCTTCCCTTTCCCCTCATCCATTTCTTTGGCTCGGAATATGTCCTTTCAATGAGAAGGCCCGCTCGGCCTCTATCCTTCAAATTGAAGATACAGTTTTGAATGCTTTTCTCATCACTTTCAAAAAACACCCTGGTATATAGCTCCAGACCTTCCAATATGTTAACAAACTTCCCCTGAACTTCTTCACAAAACTCAAACTCTCTTTTATTCACCTGAGTTATTTTGTAGTATTCCATCGTACCAGGAGTCGGCAGTTATCGCGAGCGTTCCTTCCTTTGAGCATTGGCAGGAACCCAAACTGGCGCCAATTGATCTAAAACATGAGATTCAGCCTCCAGTGAGATGTATGACCCTGGGCTCCAAGGTATATATTCGTCTGTCCCTAGCGGGATATATGGCTCATCTGTTGCAAAGTCTTAAGTCTGAGATATGTTAGTGCTTGAAGTGTATTCTTCCAATGTGCTGAAGTGTTGTAAATGCAGAACGTTGCAATCCGGGCATTCTACAAATGTGCCCGTGACTGATGTCCCAACTGGTACCTCAATGTTGCATGTTGGGCAACCCTTGCATAAGATATCTGGAACTGGGAGCACATCAGATTCTGTCACAAATCCTGACTCTTTATCCGTAGTGGGCAGGCTGGCATAAGTTTCTCTTAGATCTGGGTCGTAAATATGTCCCTCAGGAATGGGGGTAAGAAAATTGTTCACGTCTCTCTGGCTTTTGCGTTCCTGTCGCAGAAATGCTCTCTGCTTCTTTCAGCTGGCATTTCTGCACTGTGTCCTGTGGAGCAGAGTATTCGGTAATCGTTCATTACAGGTGGCTATCAAGTCCCTTGCTAGAGTAGCTACCATGAAGGGCAGACGGCTGGGCCTCTCCATCGGATCTCGTTCCGCTATCACGTTTTTACCTTTGCGTGACACATTATCTTGAGTGGTTACCCTCAATAGTGAAGGCAGCCCCTCCTTTTCATTACTGCTGACTACGTCCATTAGAGGACCCTCGTTGTCCATATCAACTTGGTTGAAATCCACGTTGAAATCTATGACACCTCCTTGCGGCGCCATCTCTTCTTTCAGTGTGAGGTTCCAACCGTCCTGGAAGGCAAAGATCAGTCGCTGTCCTGACATTTTTCTGTAGACGACAAGAAAAACGTTAGTGGGCCAAAGCTTGGCATGAACAAGAACAAAAAATGCATCTATTAAAGTAAATTTTAGTTTGTTTTGGTGAAGAGGATTATTCATTTTATGTGTGAGTTTTGTTTAATTTAGTAGGGTATTTAATGTCAAAAGTAGAAAAGAGAATGTGTGAAGTTCAAAAAAAAAATTTCTCAAAATTTTCATTATAATGAAGTTAATTACAAAATTTGGACCTGGTCATAGACATTTGGCCACACCCTAAAATAATCAAAGTTTCAAAGTTTCAAAGAAAGTAGAGGCAAGTGGCATTGAGCACCATCAGGTTACGTAATAGGTTTTAGGTATCGTACATTTATCAGTAACATGGGTCTTTTGCCCTAGAAGTCCACTAACAGGTAGGCTCCTCCTGTATAAACCTTCTCAACGACAAATGGTCCCTCCCAAGTTGGCTCAAAATTTTCACCTATTTTGCGGCGTGCAAGAATAGGTCTTTTGAGCATAAGCACGAGGTCACCAACTTTGAATGTCCTTGGGAGAACTAATTTTTCATGAGCTTGTACCATCTTCACCTGGTAGAGCTCCAAATGTTGTTGGGCTTCCAGTCATTTTCCCTTGAGACTCTCCAGTTCTTCAAGTCTGAGTTTTTCACTTTCTTCCATTGTGTTGGTTGACAACGGCGACTCTGAGAGATGGTGTCTGGACCTCTAGCGGTAGCACGACCTCGGTCCCATACCCAAGCGCATAGGGTGTACACTGAGTGAGAGTCATGAAAGTCATCTGGTAGGCCTACAAGGCTTCTAACAGTTTGTTGTGCCAATCTCTTTTGTTTTCATCCAGTGTTTTCTTCAAAATCTGTGTCATTGTCTTGTTGAAAGCTTCAGCCAGACCATTTGCTCTGGGATAGTAAATTGTAGAGTATCTCTAATCTATCCCATGTTGATGAAATTGTTGAACTTTGTACTTTTTGAAAGCTGTCCCATTGTCAGAGATTATTCTTCGCGGTACTCTGAAACGATAGATGATTTGGCTTTTGAAAAATTGAAGGACGTGCTGTGTCATAACCTCACGTAATGGTACTGTCTCTGCTCATTTGGAGAAGTAATCTATAGCAACAAGTATAAACATGTGTCCTCTGGAAGATGGAGGGTCTATCGGACCTATTATGTCTGTTCCCCAACACTCGAATGGCCACGAGGCAACAGTTGGGTGTAGCACATTCGGAGGCTGGTGTAAGACCGCACCATGCTCTTGGCATTGGTGACATCTTCTGGTTGTATCCATGCAATCGAACATCATTGATAGCTAATAATACCCGAGTCTTTTGATCTTCATTTTCATTTTTTGCCCTGACTGGTAAGCACCACACAATCTGACATGTACTTCTTTGACAATATTTTGTGCTTCAGCTCTGCTCAAACAACGTAGCCACATCTGGTCAAATGATCTTCTGTAGAGAACATTTCTTACCAGGGCATAATAGATAGCCCTTGTTGTGATGTGGTGCGCCTTAGACTTATTTTCTGGTAGCTTTCCAACATGCAAATATTCTATTAATGGCTTGCGCCAACCTTTGTTGATGTCTGTAACTGTATTTATTGTTTCTTCTTTTCCAAGCTTGTGTAAAGTTTTGAATTCATTTCGAGACAAGACTTGTCTTCCTTGCACCGTGACTTTGATGGAATCCTTCGGGGAACATGCCACTTCCTTAGCGAGTATTGCTAGAGCGTCGGCATGGGCATTATCTTCCTGAGGAATCCCATTGAAATTCACCTCAAGAATCTGCTCCAGGAGCTTCATTGTGTACTGATGGTACTCTGCTAATCTTGGTTTTAGAATTCTGTATTGTCCGATGACCTACTGGATGATAATTTGAGAGTCACCATAAATGGCAATATTTGTTATATCCATTGAGATTGCCAATTCCAATCTGGCGATTAAAGCTTCATATTTTACTTCATTGTTGGTGCACGGCTCTGTCAGGTGGTATGAGAACCTCATCATACCCTTATCTGGTGTGATAAAGATCAAACTGATCCTTGCTTTGTCTGGTATAACTGTGCTTGATCATTTGTCTTTCCTGGTTGATGAAGCACCATCAAAGTACATTTCCCAGTGTTGCGAACTAGAAAATTCTATTTGTAGTATTTTCTAGTGTGGTAACTCGTCGTTGAGAGAGGACTCAGCTGGCAGTGGGTGTGCAGCGAGAAAATCTGCTAGTATCTGTCCCTTGATAGCACGAAGGGGAACAAAAGTTATATAAAATTCCAATAAGATCATTGATCGTCTTGCCAAACGTCCGGAGAGTGTTGGTCGGGTCATCAGATATTGCAATGGATTAACTTTCAAGATTAGGGTAATCTTATGAGAAAGCATGTAATGTCTAAGATTTTGGGCGGCAAAAATTAGTGTCAGACAATGCTTTTCAAAAGGTGGATACCTTATCTCCGTCGATATTAGATGACAACTCAAGTAGTAGAGTGCATTTTCTTTGCCCTCGTCATTGACTTGGGCTAAGAGGGCTCCGAGAAAGCCATCCAAAGCCGTGGTATAAAGTATCAACGGTTTCCCTGAGATAGGGGATGCCAAAATAAGAGGTGTCATTAAATATTGTTTAACGTCCTCAAAGGCCCGCAGGCATTTCTCTTCCCAAAAAAATATGGTGTCTTTTTTAATTAATGCCGAGAAAGGCTAACACCTTCCTGAGAGATCAGAATTAAAACGTCTTAGATATGCCAACTTCCCCTAGAAGGAATGTAGATGTTTCAAGGTTTTAGGAGGAGGCATTTCCAAGATAGTTTTAATCTTATCCGAGTCGATCTCGATTCCCCGATGACGGACAACGAATCCTAGAAATTTCCCAGAGGTAACGCCAAAGGCGCACTTTAAGGGATTCATTTTAAGCAATATCGTCATAATCGTTCAAACATGATCCTCATATCGTACAAATGGTCTATTTTTTGTTTACTTTTGATGACAAAATCATTCACGTAGCATTCTACTTGGTTGTGAATGAGGTCGTCAAAAATATTTGTCATTGCACGCTGATATGTTGTTTCGGCGTTCTTTAGGCCGAACGGCATCACTGTGTAGTAGAAAATTCCAACCGGTTTTCTGAAGGCTGTAAGTGCTGCATCCTTGGGAGCCATCTTGATTTGATTGTATCTCGATGATCCATCCATGGAGGAGAAAATTTCATGTGTTGAAGCGATATCCACCATCATCTCTGGTATAGGTATGCCTTGTTCAGATCTCTGAAGTCGACGCAAATGTGGATCTGTCCATTTTTCTTCTTAACAGGTACAATATTAGCCAACCATATGGGATAGTGCTCCTCTTTCATAAAGTTGGCATCTATCAACTTCTTCACTTTGGCGATGACTTGTCGTTCTATTTCAAGGCGCATTCTCCTGGGAGCCTGTTTTACTGGGGTTATATTCTTGTCTACCCCAAGTTTATGGACTGCAACCTCTGCTGACAGTCCTGACATTTCATCGTACCTCCATGCAAAACAATCTTTGAATTCTATTAATAGTTTGACCAATTTTGTAGATTCTTCGTCATCAAGTAGAGAACTTATAAATATAGGTCGAGGTCGTTCTTCAGTTCAACGTTAATCTCTTTCAATTCATCGATAGTAGATTTAATTTCCTCCTCAAATTCTAGCAGAGCGTCTTCTATTGGCTGGTCAGTAGAGTTATCCTCTACATCGACGCAGTCCTCTTCTGACTCACTAGTAACAACCATGCAAAATTCAGAATCATCGACTGGTCCAACTATACCAAATCTTAGACCTGCTTTTGAATTGGGAGTTTGACTTTTAGAATTCCATAGTTTTTCAAAAAGTTTAAATTTATATTTTGTCATTTGTTTTGGTAAGTGTCCCTATGGAATTAACTTTTGAACACAAGACTAGAAGTAACCAAAAGGCAATTCCATTAATTCATTAGAATCAACATCCAAATTTACATATTTTACTCAGTAGAGGTAGAAGCACGGTAAAATTTGATCGGATTTGAACCAATACTACGAACTTCCTTGACTTCTAAACTCTTGAATTTTTGCGGGAGAATCAAAGTAAGGGTCATAGTATTCACATAGTGGTTTATTCGATCATACATTGTTTCATATTCATTCTTCTTTGTATCTTCTAGAGATATCTCGTACTGAGGTTTCTTCTGCTTTGTCATAATTATTTCATCTTCAGAACTGTCTTCATCATCATTGTTGATGGTTGGCCTAGTCCGTTCAATAATTAAATTGATCTTTCCTCGTCCACGTCCCCAGCCTCGACCTCGGGTGTGTGAACTAGAAGAACCTCCACCAACTCATTGTAAGGGAAGGGTAGGAGGTTGTTGAAGTAGAGTTGTTTGGCTTCCTCTTTGTGATTCTTCTGAATATTTATTTTTATTCGTCAAAATCTTGCGCGAGAAGACATTCTTCTTTGGAGTCGTGTAGTAGGCAGCATCTTCATGGATACCAACTTCATGCACTGAAAATGGTTGTAGGTCTCCCTAATACAATTTTCTTGACCATCTTTGTGGTATTTAATGCACGAGTGTAGAGATGATGGAACCCTATTATGCTTATGAATCCATGGTCGACCCAATAGAGCATTAAAAGAGGTCTTGGCATCGATGATATGAAATTTAGCGGTTGTNGCGTCGATGATATAAAATTTAGCGGTTATCACAAGTTCTCCAACCTTAATAAGTAAGTTAATTGATCTAAGGGCCCTTTCTCTCTTCTGTTTGAATCCTCTTAACATCATTCAATCGGTTTTAAGCTCTTGAGCTTCAATATCCAAATAGGTCAATGTCCGTAGGCTCATCAAGTTAAGAGATNGCGGTTGTCACAAGTTCTTCAACCTTCATAAGTAATTGATCCAAGGGTTCTTTCTCCCTTTTGGTTAAATCCTCTTAACATCATCGTATCAGCTGTAAGCTCTTGAGCTTCAATATCCAAATAGGCCAATGTTCGTAGGCTCATTAAGTTAAGAGATGCTCCAGGATCCACTAAAACTCTAGATAACACAAATCCGTCAATGTTTACGGAGATGTAGAGCGAACGGTTGTGGTCGGCGGTACCGAGCAGCAAGTCTTCATCTGTGAAGTTTACCCCTGAGTGTTCTCTCAATGAGCAAACTTCATCTGAGGATGTGCTAGCCAACTGAGCTAAGCAAATTTCTGGATCAAGCAAAGCTGTAGCAAGAGATTCTCTCATCTCCTTTGATAGGATTAGAGCGTCGTAGATGCTTAGTCGGGCAGGCAACTTCCTAAAATGAGCTAGCACGTTGTAGTCTACTTTAAAGGATCCTCCAATTTTATCTTGATCATGTGGTTCTTCCACTGGTGAAGGTGGGGGTATCTCTTCTCGAGTCATTTTCTGTTTTCCTTTATCTGTTGGAGCTATTCTTGGCGGCAACACTTTTCCACTCCTTAAGTTATCTTCAGTGACTTCTTCTTCTTGAGATATCATTATTGAATATTCCGGTGTATGTTCCTCTTCATTGGAAAGATCTAAGTTGATGGCAAGTGGTGTACCATGATGCTCGAGAATTGGCTCATCGTTATCGGTGCTGTCATAAGCGATATCATTGATGTCTTCTTTGGACTTGACAATGATTTCATCAAACTCGAGTACAATTTGAGGATCATTTTGGGAATTGAGATCGCAGCTAGATCGGTCATACTCAGTTACGTTATCACCAGAAACAGTCAAAACGTAGCCGAAATCACAATTATTATATTCATAAGACCCCGGAGGGACAAAAAGATAATCATACAAAGTCAAGGGTTCGAGAACTTTCTTCCCCAAAACTGAGACAACCAATCTAGTAGAGGCAATCCCTATCCTACCCCTCATGCTATCAATCTTGGCAATGATGCTTTTCTTTGTCTTATTCTTTATCCTTGACGATGACTGATCTCCTGATGAAACCTTCATCTCGGGCTCGGTATGTTGCGGACTCTGAATGGGGGCTTCTTTTGATGCAGATTGTATCTTGTTCAATATTTTCTTGGATGATCTGCTCTAGACCTCATTCCATTCTTCTTTGGTATTTGTAGAAGCTTGTTTCGATGAATCCTTTATTTGATTAAGGACCCTCTTGAGTTTATCCCAAGTTGTACTCCATCCATCTATTCTAGCATACAGATCAATTAGGGAGATTGGCTTGCTGAAATCATGTTTATGGAACATTTTTCAGGTTCTTTTAAATATTCTTTCAGGATTGTAATGTTCTCTTCCTTGAGATTCTTCTCGAGCCAGTCCTTAAAGACGAAACACTTGTCTATAGTGTGCCCAAGCAACTGGTGGTATGGGCAATAATTTGGTTCATTCTTCTTATCCACCTCTTCAGGTTTCTTTGGATCAGGTAGTTTGAATTTTGGTTTTTTCATCAGGCATTTGAATATTTTAGGTATAGCTTCATCCTTGAAAGAATACACAACTTTCTATCACTCTAACAGGGATATTCTTTTACCCACTATTTGAGGTGATCCCTCCTGAGGCGGCCGTTGGTTGGATTTACTGCTCTGTTTCTGAGAGTACTGTGATGAAGACTGGCGATGTTCCTCTACATATATCTTTATCGGCTGCTTTCCTTTGTCAACAAACGCGACTACTCCTAATTTATTTTCAAAAACACTGGTCACCTTAGCCTTTTCATGTGGCTCCATATGCTTCATTTCTTCTTGAAGACTAGTGGCTTTACTGAGTGGCTTCTCGAAGGATTTGATGGTGAGTCCCTTAAGCATAAAAGCTACTAGCCCAAGAATGCTCTTGAGTAGAATCTCAATTGCTTGATGTTCCTGTAGCTGAGGTTCACATTTCATGGTAAGCATGAAATCTAATGGCCCATGAATGATTTTGAGTAGAATCTCAATCGCTTGATGTTCCTGTAGCTGAGGTTCACATTTCATGCTAAGGTTTGAGTAAAATCTCAATCGCTTGATGTTCCTGTAGCTGAGGTTCACATTTCATGCTAAGGTTTCTCCACCCAAAATATAGTTTGCCAAAGTTTCGTTGGGCTTTTGTTTCTCCATCATGAGCTCTACAATAGACACATGATGTTGCGCCCCAGCAAATCTTTTCACAAATAACCGTTCCAACTCAAAAAAAATTTTAACTGACCCGTTAGGCAAGTCAGCGTACCATTCGAAAGCAATTCCTAACAAGCTGCTGACGAATTGCTGGCAGAGTAGAGCTTCATTTTTCCTCGTGTTGCCACAACTGGCTTGGAAATGTGTTATGTGTTGTCTGGGATTTCCAGTCCCATCAAATATCTTGAAGTTTGGGGCCACAAAACCCTTGGGAAAAGGTACGGCATCGAACTCCTCTAGGTAAGGTCTACCCTTTAAAATTGATGCACCAACCTTAGATTGGGCTAAGGTGTCCCACACTTGTTCAACCATCTGCTTGAATTCTTTTTCTGGCATGGAACTTGGTGGAGAATCTTTCTTTGGTTGTTCATCTTTGTCTGCTAAAGTAGCCTCTCTTCTTTCATCCGTGATGTGTATGATTTATGGCTGATTAATCTCTGGAGAAGCCAATCTCGGTGCTTGTGATTGCCCCTGAATGCTGATAATGGCGGTCATAGCTGCAGTCATCTCTTCTATTCTTTTCTCCAGTAGACTGACTTGCTCATCCATTAGGAGGATAACCCTACGCAGCTCGTTTACAGCATTCTCTTTACTGTGAGGCTGAGCCTCGCGCACAGATGTGGTAGCTCTAGTTTTGATCACATGAAATCCTCCTCCAGGTAATCATTGTAATCAAAATCTTCATTGTCACTGTTGACGGAAACTCCGTGCTCTCGAGCTAACTTCTCAATTTTGAGTTTCTCAACTTTCTCTTCAATTATTGATTCCTTGATTGCTTTAAGATCTGGAGGACCTTGGTGGATATCCTCTACTTATTCCTCCATCTCGCTGGCTATTGTCGCGATAACATCAGATATCTCAAGCACTAGTTTTACTTCCTGTCCTGCAGGCTCACTGAACTGTATCGGTGCATTGACCTTGGGTACCCATACCCTCTTCTTTTTCGACGATAATGTCTCAGGACGGGGCATCTTAGTAGAAACATTGGTATGTCGAGAGAAGGTATGCTCCTCATGGTGTAGACCAACTATAGTGTCAGGTAATCGCTTTGTCTTTATCTCTGGGATTGCAGGAATGACGGGTAAGATCTTCGTCCTTAATGCCCTTCTGCACCCTTCCGTTTAAAAATGGTTGAACACCTAGTCCTAAAGTCCAAGGAGTTGATTGTACCTTCCCAAGACAAAAATGGGTAAAGTATGTCAACGGAAGAAGGGTAATTTAGTCCAAGAGGGGCATGGACACATTACCGATGTGTGGAGATAATATTTCCTGATTTGTATGGAGAGAAAAGCTTGTCCCCAGTGGAGTCATCAGAAGCTGTCGGTGCTATTTTGGGGGTTTGTGAGGAGTTGCCCGTAAGAAGCTGTCAGTCGCCGGAATCAAAATCCCGTCGTCCGCTTTGGAAGGACGTTGAAGTATGAAATCAAACTGACCCCATATTTTTCATAGTTTAAAATGAAAGAGCATTGTACCTCAAATCTTGTATCTATCCTGAAGGATAAATACAAGACTTGAGGATGAGGCTCGATCAAATAAACTAAGGAAAGTATGACATCCGTTTGGTCTGCGAAACCTTTGTATTTGCCGACAAGTTCCCATATTTAATAAAAAGAATTAAATAGGGTTTATATAAAGTTGGATTTGGACATGCTTCCTATAAGAACAAGCCACTATAGTTAATTACATCTTAAATGACCAAAGTCACTTAAGAAGACTCTCAATAAAAATCAGAAAATATTATCTTCAAGGAATTTCAAAGGGTAGGAATTTTCAATAAAATCGGACGTAGATGTGTGAAAGGGGATTGATTCAAATTTAGAACATTTTATTGTAGAATCCAAAGGAGGAAGAACTAGGGGATGTCATGGATTCTAGAGGAGAACCTCGGTGACTTCCCAAGCTATCCTAGGGTTTGGTTTGAATTTAGAGGAGAAAAATTTAAATGTTTCATCCTGCCAATTTTATTAGTTATGGCTTATATTTGTGTGAAACAATCACACAAATAGCCTGAAAGATATGAGGATTTAGGTTATGACAAACGACAACCTCGGAATCCTAAGACGAGTTAGAGCTTATATTTTATAGCAGGGCTATGCAAAGGCCTAAAGATGATGTGAGGATTTACGTTGCATAAGCAAGCAAATCAAAGTCCTATGGCTTTGTTGTTTAAGTCTAAGGAAGAAAGATTGGGTTAGCTGGGGAAGAGGTCCTATGGCTTTGTTGTTTAAGTCTAAGGAAGAAAGATTGGTTTAGCTGGGGAAGATAGGGTTCGGCTATGCAAAGGCCTAAAGATAAGGTGAGGATTTACGTTGCATAAGCAAGCAACCTCAAAGGGGCTATACGAAGGCCTAAAGATAAGGTGAGGATTTACGTTGCATAAGCAAGCAACCTCAAAGTGGTTTAAGTCTAAGGAAGGAAGATTGGTTTAGCTGAGGAAGACAGGTTTTGCTGTTGAAGATGAGTTAGGGCTTATATTGTATAGCAGGGCTACACAAAGGCCTAAAGATAAGGTGAGGATTTATGTTGCATAAGCAAGCAACCTTGAAGTCCTATGTATTTATTGTTTAAGTCTAAGGAAGGAAGATTGGTTTAGCTGGGGAAGACAGGTTTTTCTATTGAAGAACTGTTTAAGTCTAAGGAAGGAAGATTGGTTTAGCTGGGGAAGAAAGGTTTTGCTGTTGAAGATATCTAAGGAAGGAAGATTGGTTTAGCTGGGGAAGATAGGTTTTGCTATTGAAGATGGTCGTGCTGCCCACCATGCTAGCTCCAAGCTCTGTGAGGATTTATGTTGCATAAGCAAGCAACCTCAAAGTCCTATGGCTTTGTTGTTTAAGTCTGCAAAGTCCTAAAGATAAGATGAGGATTTACGTTGCATAAGCAAGCAACCTTGAAGTCCTATGGCTTTGTTGTTTAAGTCTATATTTACGTTGCATAAGCAAGCAACCTCAAAGTCCTATGGCTTTGTTGTTTAAGTCTAAGGAACGAAGATTGGTTTAGCTGGGGAAGACAGGTTTTGCTGTTGAAGATGGTCGTGCTGCCCACCATAATTGGTTTAGCTGGTGAAGATAGGTTTTGCTGTTGAAGATGGTCGTGCTGCCCACCAAGCTAGCTTGCCACAATAAGTCTGGGTTATCTATTGTGTCAAGTTATAATATCAAATCAGGTGGCCCTATGGTTGAAGTCCGCGACGAGTTTGAGTTATCTAGTGTGTCAAGTTATAATATCAAATCAGGTAGCCCTATGGTTCCGCGATAGTGTGTCAAGTTATAATATCAAATCAGGTGGCCCTATGGTTAAAGTTCTTTAAATTTTATGAGGGCATATTAAAGTTGATGGGTGACACTGTGACCGACTTTTTTTTTGTAATCGACAAATAGAAGAATTTGATGACGCTACTAGAAGATTTAATTTCCAGCAACTGTCCAAAGACTTGATCGCGACTTTATAGATGTGTCTGATTTGGTTAAGATGTATAATTATAATATTCAATATTGTTAAAGTCGAATTTGTCAACGCAAGCATACGTATCGTTCAATTAATATAGGGCTCTAATAAAGTCCTAGATATCGATCCCACAGGGAATTGTTTAGAATTACGGACTAAGACTTTAGAAAAGCAAGACTTTAATCACAACAACGATGTTCAATATGCTTATCTGTCACTAGTAGGCAATTGAAATAAACAGATAATTTTAATAACTAATAAGTAACTAATGATAGAAAGTAGGGTGTAATTGTGATATTCGATATATAAGAAAGCATCCTTCTCCTTGTTAAGAAATTATAGTGAGTGGATAAAATGAATTAGTTCAATTTATATTGTGTCAAATAGGAGCGTACATATTCTTTACCCTTTGGTCCAGGCATAAAGAACATTGACTAATCCTATGCTTGTTTACTGTTCTGCGGCTAGGCTGGGAGGATTGGAGCTCCCACGTTCCCCTCACCTAAGGGCTAACATCTATACATCAGCACCCAAACGATAGGAACGAATTGGGAATTTTAGTCTGTCACTCTAAAATCTCCAACTCTTCGCCCGATAATAATATTTCCCTATTTATTTGCACCCAACTTCCAAGGGCTTTGACCTCCCTGAATCTTGGATGTAATCTTCATTTTAGTTGTAAAACTCAACCTATTTTAACAAATCAATTGGCCAGATTGAAAGTAAATTAAGATCGAAGTGAAAAGATCATCACAATTTCTTAAACATTTTCATGGCTTCACCACTTCAAATCATCATTTCACAAATCTTGAGACAAGGAGAAAGACAGAGAAAACTACTCATAACTCATGGGAAAAACACAACAAAACTCGAAATTCATATATAAAATCAAATTCATACAAACTACAACAAGTAAATAACTTATCTCTAATTTCTCCCCAAGAACACTCCTTAAAGTTCCTCTGAATCTCTTCCT